>NW_024121156.1:357147-497147 GCF_016745375.1 Pimephales promelas
CAAAGAGGTGCATTTGAATGTGTGAAGATTGAAAGTTATCCATGGCTGTAAGTCTACAGATTTGTGATTTAAGGAGTTGTTCACTTTTAAAAAAAAACCTTTGCTGATAATTTACTCGCCCCCCATGTCAGCCAAGATGTCCATGTCATTCTTTCTTCAGTCGAAAAGATATTAAGTTTTTTGATGAAAACTTTCCAGGATTTTTCTCCATATAATGGACTTCAATGGGAACCAAACGGTAAGGTCCGAGTTTCAGAAACAAGAAACAAGAGAGTTTCAGCAAACTGCAAACTGTTCAAAGGGCTTTAAATGATTCCAGATGATGAATAAGGGTTTTATCAAGCGGATCGATCGCTTATTTAAAAAAAAAAAAACAACAAAGTTTAAGTTTTATTAGCTCAAATCACCTTTGCTCTGTTCTGTGATGCACGTTCGTGACTCTCCTGTTCGAACTCGTTCATCAAAATGAACAAATCTTTTTTCGAGTCATTTGGTTCATTCAACGAACGAAATGAACGAGTTGACTCGGGAAAAGATTCGTTAATTTTAATAAAATTAAAATTAAATCATAAAAGATAAAATTAATATAAATAAAGTTGTAATTAACTTTTTTTCCTGTGGCAGAAACAGGCTTCCAGACAACATGGAAAGCTAATTCTGTAAAAGGATATGGATAAGTTGCTAACAAACTGATAGCCTACATAAATATTGAGTCCAATTCATCAAATACTTGTGTCCTTACGTCAGCAACTTCACATTTGAGCAGAGGTGGAAGTAACGAATTACAACTACTCAGATTACTGTAATTAAGTCGTTTTTTCGTGTACTTGTACTTTTATGAGTACATTTTTTAGTCTGTAATTTTCCTTGTACTTGAGTACAAATTTAGTTAAGTAATGTACTTCACTACTCTAAAAATCCCATGAATTACAAAGTTGTACAATTTGAATTCAACAATTATTCAAATCTTTGACCAGCATTTGGGTATCCAATGGAAATAACTGATCGTGGACGGGCCAATAAAAACCCTTGTATTTAGAGCGGGAAAAAAGCCCGGTTTCTGGAGAGCCATATTCGTCCCCACACGTCCTTCAGTTTGTATTTTAGTGTTATCAAAGAACTTTGCCGTAATGGACATGGACATTCGAGACACTAAATTCATTGAAAATTCAGAAGAAATACCAGATGACGAGTGCCCATGACCCCACATGGAGGAGTTGTTCTTATACAGAGGAAGGAAAGAAGACAGTGTTTTTTTTTTATATATATAGAAACTTTGTTTCTGCAGTGATATGTGATAGTTCAGTTGTTTTTGTTTTTAAAGTTGGGAAGACCTCACGATAATTTGACTAAAAACATCACTTGAAACATGAGCTTCAGCATTACTCAGGTGACAAGCACATATAGCCTACCATAATAAAGATTTAACATTGTAAACTTAGATTAAAAAGTTATATTGTATGTCATTGTCAACACATTGTTTTATTAATATTGAATCCGTGTTTTAAGCTTAGAATGAAGAGTTTAATAATGACTCTTTCATAAAAACAGTATCTTGCCGGCCATGACCCACTGGCATAACAGTGTAACTGCACTGATTGACAGTCTGTCTAGATGGTACATTTGTGTCAGTGCTAAATGCTGATAACTTTTGAAACTTTTGAAATATTAGTAGGGTACTTTTGGAAATCTTTATTGTAAAAAAAAGAGAAAAAAAGAAGTTTATACATAAAATAACCCAATAAGCTTATTTATGTTGCATTATAATTCATTAATAATAATAATAATCATATTAGACCATTTTTATAACTTGGTTTCCATAAAAGTAAATAAATATCACAGGCTAAAAGTAATTAGTAATTAGTACTTGAGTAGTTTTTGAGAGGGGTACTTTGTACTTTTACTTAAGTACATTTTTAACACCAGTACTTTTGCTTGTAATCGAGTATTATTTTAGGAACTACTTGTACTTGTACTTGAGTACAAATTTTCAGTACTCTTTCCACCTCTGCATTTGAGGTATGAATATGAATAATGTATCCCATCGAAAAAACCCATAAGGGAACTATGGCTTGAAAACGGAAATTTTGTTATGCATTTTAGCTTACAAACCGAACCGCTCTTTTGAGTATTGAATGATTTCGAGAGGCTTTAGAAGCACTTTCAAAACATGAAAATGAGCAGGAGAGAAATAATGGATGTGGGCCAGATGCACACAGTGGGAAATAAACTGGTGATTAAAGGAATGTGGAGGAGTTTCAGGAAGATCATAAAGAATGGCTGTCTTTCAAAACCTAAGTGGGCTGCTTAACTAAACAGCGTTTTTGGGAATCATAGCCAGGTTTCAATGCATCAATCATGTTAAGCTAGTGGGCTAAGCAGTTAGCTTGCTAAGCGAAGGCTAACTGAAACACAAAAGAAGGGGGTGTTTAATTTGAACTTAAAGCTACACTGTGTAACTCTTTTAGTTTATTCTTAGCTAAAAACACTTAGTTCTTTCAAAAATATGTGTGCTCATATGCCATTGAAAATACATACGGGCAAGGGGTTCTAATGTCGGTTGCCATGTTGCCCCTCCATCTTGAAAGTACATCAAAGAGGGACATACCCGTTAATTACCCGTTAGCCAAAGAGGGACATACCCGTTAATTCAAGCTTCGCTTTTCGCGTTTACGTTTGAGTGAACACTCATGGACGAGGTCGAACTGGAAGCCATGTTAATCTTGGACTACATTGGCCACCGTAGGAGTTAAAACGAAAACGGAATTGAGAGGAACAGAAACTAATATTCTGGATGGTCATATACCTTTTCACCACTAGATGGGGTAAAAATCACTCAGTGTAGCTTTAAGAAAAAAAAATTCATATGAAGATGTATCCCAGTGTAGCCTACGCTGACTCATTTAGTCGGGATAAATAATTTATTTGAGTTGTATTAATTCAACCCACCAAGGCTGCCCACTTGGTTTTGAGAGGGTGAAAAAGACTAAAGTTGGCAACAAGAAAACAAGAGGTTTGAGATATAGTTAAGCTAAAATAAATATTTTTACCCATGGCAAGTGTACTTTTTGTCTGTGGGCCTGCTGAAGTAAATCAGCTTCCTGTAGTGTGACCGGGAGAAGCTTGAGGTATTCAGACAAACGGCTCAGAGGACCCTCATGAATAAAATAGCATGCTGACTAACTCCCCTCCATCTCAGCCTGCGCTGCACTGGTGCGAAGAGGAGCGGACAAAACACCTGTGGATGTGAGAGAGAGATGGGAAAACCTATGCACTGCAGGACTGTTTTGGTGCATGTAGTGTTATATTAAGTTCAAATAGATTCATTCTTCAATACAGAAAACAGTGCTGTAATATGGGCCATTAGCAGTGTTTCATTTGTTAAAGGGATACTCCACCCAAAAATGAAAATTCTGTCATCATTTACTTACCCTCAAGTTGTTGCAAACCTGTATGAGTTTCTTTCTTCTGCTGAACACAAAGGAAGTTATTTTGAAGAACGATTGGAATTTTGGCCCCATTGACTTGAAAAAACAAAAACAAAAAAACAAAAAAACGAAGGAAGTCAATGGTGTCAAAGTTCCAATCGTTCTTCACAATATTTCTTGAGTAAATTATGAGGGAATTTTCATTTTTGGGTGGAGTATCCCTTTAACAAAGCAGTTTTTTTGTAGTGTTTTTTTAAATATGCAGGAATCGTTCTCACTTTCATGCATATAATGTTTTTTTCTGAAATAACTATTTTAATTAAAGCTGCTGTCCATAACTTTTTTTAAGTTAAAAATAATCCAAAATAATTATTAAAAAAAAAACATATTCTGCCAGTGCCAGTTCTGCCAAAACTATCTTCTTGTCATAGCTAGATTCAAAACGGTTAGCTTGTGATAATGATTTTAATTCCAGTGATGGGTTTCAGCGGGAAATTCGAGCATGTCTGCGTCATTACGTCACACTCGTACACAAAGAAGGGGTTTTGGCTAGCTGCGCGTGAGAGCTTTTCTCGAAACACTTTACATAATTAAACTTACATGGCATCCAGAAAGATCCAAACAATCATCAGTGTCAACTGGAGATTCAGCAGTTATAAAACCCAAAAGACTTCGTACTTCAGATGGCTAGAGAAAGAGAAACCGTCTCATGCGAACACAAGGATTTAAACATCGGCGGGGCTTTTGAAAAGTGCGTGAACTTTTTTCAGAGACGGCTTTTTCAGAATTCATATTCTCCATAATAGCAAAACGAGAAAGGCACAACAAAGGAAAGTCCATAACTATTATGGAGAATATGAATTCTGAACTACACAGGTAACCATAAAACACATTAAATTTAACATTAGTCACACAATGCTGATGTTGTTAACATGAACAGTTTGAGAACAAAGTAGCCTATAATTTGCACGGTTACTGTAAATTGTGTTGATTAAATCTAATGAAGCTTATCATGTCGAATGGTTTTTTCCACCTTAATTGATCAGAACAAAAGTGGATGTTACTTACTTGTTCAGAAGCCATTTTCCGTTGAAAATTATTATGTTGGTCAAACTTTCAAAAATTGAATCTGTGATTCTGTATGACATTATCCACACAGCACGGTGATTGACAGCAGCACTCACCTCACTGAACAGTGTGTTCATCCGCGCTGTTTCATGCCGATTCACAACCCACGTGAAGATGATAATTCCGTGAATAACTGCAATTGCAGATTTCGAACAGAGATGGTGACAAAGAGGAAAAGTTACAAATTGAACTATTATGAAGTGAGTGACAAACAAACAAAATGAACAAATGACAACAAACAAATGAAATGTCTTGCTACTGAAAAAGAATTTGAGTGATTCAATGATTCAACTGTCAAACAATAAAACAACTCAACTATTTTTAACATTTATTACATAAAAATTTTCTGGAGCAGAATATATGCATATTAGAATGATTCTGAAGGATCATGTGACATTGATACTGCTGTGCCATAACTGGAATAAATTTAACATTAACATTTATAATAATCACATTATAATTTTCAGTCACGGCTGGTTGCAGGAAGGGAGAAGTAGCAGGTTCTATTTGCAGCAGTCACTTTTATTTACAAAAGAAAACAAACACTGGAGACAAGGAGAGATCAGGAAATAAAGCAACTCAACATAATACAGATGAGACCAGACCATGAACTGAAACAAACGTGGATTAAATACACAGAACAAAACGACATTAACTACACTACACAGGTGCAGTGTTGGTCAAGTTACTTGGAAATATTAATTAGTTACTGATTACTGATTACTTCTCCAAGAAAGTAATCGAATTACTTTACTGATTACTTATTTTCAAAAGTAATTAGTTACTTTACTAAGTTACTTTTCAAAAACATGATGCACGACCTGAATACGCTAAAGCATAGACCTTTCAGCCTAATTCTATTCTTTCTGCACATTCCATAATCTAAAATGTAATCAAATTAAACATTCTCTTTTTTTAAACTTGTTTTATTTGTTTCAATATTTTAACTCTATGCACATTGCATCGAGCAAAAATTAAATTAAATGCAAGTCTCAGACTAGAAGAAAATTGTTGAACATTTAAACCTATTTTCTGCACATTCCACCATTTTCATGAAATAAAGACAGCCCTTCTTCTGTTAATATACATTTCTACATATTCCAGCATATAAAATAAATATATTTTGTAAAATCCTTCATTTGAATAGATGTAAAAATACAGCAATAAAGTCATGAAAGTCGCTCCTGACTATATTACAAAGTATTAACACTTACGTCTTTTAACAGTAAAGTGCAGAGAGGAGTAAAAATTAGTTGATCAAAACAGAAAATGCTGTTGCATGCCGTATTTTGGCTTCATGTTTTTTTTCTTGTTTTTTTTTTTCTTTCGGAGTTAAACAGTGGTTATGTAGCCGGCTAGCCGCAGCGGTCATGTCAGACGGGGGTTCAGGGTTTTTTTCAGTAAGTTTCACATTCCTGTACCGGCTTGCTGCTTTAGTTAACCGTGTGAGACTGTCTCGTGACATGCTTGCTCAGATTTGAGGTAGAATTTTGACATTCTCCAACGGGGGTCCAGTTTCTAGATCAGGATGCTCTCTGCATAGTACGCAAGTCTCTCTTGCTCTCCTCGTCGTGCGCGCGATACGAAGTTTGGACTTTGGAACACAGTCTTGCATGCGCGCTCGCTCTAGATTCCGGGAGATTTTAACTAATTTGCGGTATAACTAGTCAATCACAAATGTGGCTCAACGGTTAGATTTATAGATAAACTCATCTTTCAGGCATTTGACCGACGGGATTGACACTTCAGCGCGAGAAATCAGGGGTGTGTCGTGTGAGCGTGTGTGAGAGTTGGCAGCTCGGCTGCTCTCTCCCGCGCTCTAGTCGTCTCTGATGATGTCGTGGCGCTCATACATCATTGTTATTCACGCACGACTCATGTCACGAGACAGTCTGACTAAACAAAATCACGGTTAACTAACACAGTAACGCAGGCTGTTTACGGGGAAGTAACGGTAATCTAATTACTGTTTTTTTTTAATTGTAATCCCTTACTTTACTCGTTACTAGAAAAAAGTAATTGGATTACAGTAACGCGTTACTGCCCATCAGTGCACAGGTGTAACACATAAGGGCCCATCAAAAACTATGACATCAAACAAAGGAAACTCAGACCAGGACAAAACAGGGAAAAACACAGATGAATCCTGACATTTACATCCTTCCCCAGGCGGCGCTTCCTGGCACCATAACCAAAAACATCACCAAAGTGGAGAGGAGAGGGTAACTCTGTGGGTGGAAAGGATTGCTAAAAGGTAATACAAGTCCATAGGGGTGCAAGGTGAAAAGTCCAAGAAGACTCTGAATGGATGCTATGGGGTTCCCTGACAATGCCAAAGGAACGGCTGGCCACAGCTGAGCTCTGTGTGGTGATAAGCAGAGCGGAGCCGGGGAAAAGGGCAACAGAGTCAGGGAAGCTGGAGATCCAGGCGAAGTCGGGGAGACAGAGGGATAGGTTGACACCACAGGAGGAGCCAGGAGATCTGTAAAACAAAGGTGGAGCTGGGGCTTGGAAAGCGTAAGGCAACACCGTTGGGAGCGAGGACAACAGAGCCGCCAAAGAGATGGAGGAGCCTGGTGGAGCAGCAGGACTGAAGGAACCAGGCATAGCCACAGGCCTGGAAGTCCGAGGTGTTTGGATGGATGAGCGGGATGTTGGGCGGGACCAGTGGAGACAAAGGAGCTTGGTTGTTGGGTGGGGCAAGTGGAGACAAAGGAGTTTGGCTGTTGGGTGGTACAAGCAGAGACAAAGGAGCTTGGCTGTTGGGCAGGACCAGTGGAGACAAAGGAGTTTGGATGTTGGGGTGGGACCAGTGGAGACAAAGGAGCTTGGCTGTTTGGTGGGGCTAGTGGAGACAAAGGAGTTTGGCTGTTGGGCAGGACCAGCAGAGATAAATGAGTTTTGGCTGTTGGGCGGGTTCGCCGGAGACAAAGGAGTTTGGCTGTTGGGCAGGACCAGCAGAGACAAAAGAGCTTGGCTGTTGGGCAGGACCAGCAGAGACAAAGGAGCTTGGCTGTTGGGCAGGACCAGCAGAGACAAAAGAGCTTGGCTGTTGGGCAGGTCCAGCAGAGACAAAGAGCTTGGCTTTGGGCGGGACCAGCAGAGACAAAGGAGTTTTGGCTGTTTGGGCGCGGTTAGGCGGAGACAAAGGACCTTGGCTGTTGGCAGGACCACAGACAAAGGAGCTGGCTGGTGGGACTAGCGGAGACAAAGGAGTTGGCTGTTGGGCGAACCAGCAGAGACAAAGGAGCTTGGCAGTTGGGTGGGACTAGCGGAGACAAAGGACCTTGGCTGTTGGGCAGGGCTAGAGGAGAAAAAGGACCTGGGCTGTTGGGCGGGGCTAACGGAGAACAAAGGAGTTTGGCTGTTGGGCAGGGCTAGCGGAGACAAAGGACTTGGCAGTTGGGTGGGACTAGCGGAGACAAAGGACCTTGGCTGTTGGGCAGGGCTAGCGGAGACAAAGGACCTGGGCTGTTGGGCGGGCTAACAGACAAAGGAGTTTTGGCTGTTGCGGATGTTAACGGACACAAAGAGAACTTGGCTCTGGGCGAGACCAGCAGAGACAAAGGAGCTTGGCAGTTGGGCGGGACTAGCGGAAAAAAGGAGCTTGGCTGTTGGGTGGGATTAGCAGAGATAAGGGGTTTGGCTGTTGGGCAGGACAAGCGGAGACAAAGGAGCTTGGCTTTGGGCGGGATTAGCAGAGATAAAGGAGCGTGGCTTGTTGGCCGGGACAAGCAGAGACGAATGAGGCTTGGCTGTTGGGCGGCACCAGCAGAGATTAAGGAGCTTGGCTGTTGGGCGGGCTAGCAGATATAAAGGAGCTTGGCTGTTGGGCGAGCCACGGGACGGAGCCAGAAAAAAAGGAGCTTGGCTGTTGGGCGGGACCAGCAGAGACAAAGGAGCTTGGCTGTTGGGCGGGACGAGCAGAAACAAAGGAGCTTGGCTGTTGAGCGGACCAGCAGAGACCAATGAGCTTGGCTATTGGGCGGGACTAGCAGGGATAAAGGAGGTTGGCTGCTGGGCGCAACTAGCGGAGATGAAGGAGCCCGGTTACTGCGCAGGACCAACAGAGATGAAGGAGCTTTGCTGCTGGGTGGGACCAGCGGAGGAGGAAGGGCCAGGGAACAGGTTGGGAATTGAGAGACCATCCAACCAGCCAGGGGTGCGTTTCCCGAAAGCATCGTTAGCCAACTAAGATCGCAAGTTGGTCGCAATTTCCATTGATCTCTATTGGTAACGATGGAACTTGCGACCACAGTTGGCTAACGATGCTTTCGGGAAACGCACCCCAGGACCGGGGAAGGGTGACTGAGTTTCAGGGTGGAAAGAAGGGAGGTGACAGGCTCCGTGTCCTCCAAGTCAATGAGCCATTCCTCAACCTCTGGCTCTCGGAGGGACCAGGAAGTGGGTGCAGGCTTCAGAATGTACCAGGCAATGGGCTCTATCTCTGGGAGGGCTATTGTGGCTGGCTCTGGCTCAATATTTTGCACTGACTTTGGGTCCATGGTTGTTGTAGACTCTAGTACTAGGTCAGTGGCAGGCATGGGCTCTGTTTTTGGGTCCATGGCGGGCATGGATTGGGACTGGATGGGCTCTGAAAGATAAGTGGGGACTGGTTTGGGTGCTGTAGGGTTGGGGCCCTCCTCTCTCTCACATATGGTGGAGGGGGATCCACAGTGAAAAAGCACCCATTCCACATGGGGACGAGTTTTCGTCTGGCCATTGAGTCCTGCTCAGAAAAACATGGAGGCTGTCGTCAGGGTAACGAATGAGGTGAGCCAGATCTAAGAAACTCTGAGTGTGGTCCTCGAGGAAGTGATCCCCATGTGAGAGATGGAGGATCCCTCCTGCTGCTTGATCCATCAAATTGTGTCAGTTTCTCACTGCTGGATGCTGGAAGGGAGAGTGGAAGCAGTATCTATTTGCAACAGTCAATTTTATTCACAAAAGACAAAACAAAAAACACACTGGGGAACATGAAAGAGCAGGAGATAAAGCATCCCAACATAATACAGACGAGAACCAAACATAAGCTGAAACAAATGGGAATTAAAGAACTTGAGGCCAAATCAAAAACCATGACAACAAACAAAGGAAAACTCAAACTAAGACAAAACAGGGAAAATCAGACGATTAATGATTCAATCGAAGAAATGTAGCCTTCTTGTCTAGAGACATCCAAAATATGTTTTTAAATTTTGAACAGTAGTATACATTTATATTTAAGATTTATGTTTAGATTTAAAATTTAGATGTATATATATATATATATATATATATATTTAACACAGTTAACTTTGCATTTGGATGACCATACTTGTTTCAATCAATTGTGAAAGAGAACATTTCCATATGAAAAATATTTATTTTTTTAAAACTTTATTCCAAAACACACATATACATCTGCCTTTGCCAAACCATGTCTTGTATAATCATGTTAGTAGCAGGTCATTACATAACCGATGTTCATTTCCCTCATTTTTGCATAACAAGATTGAAAAGAAACCCATTACTTGTCTGGAAAGAAAAAATGCTTGTGTGTCAGGATGCAGGAATCAGCAAAACACTCTGGCGAACCATCTTTTATTATGTCTAAACAATTTCAGAGAGAATTCCGGCCTGTCAGTCTCACTTTTAACCTGGATAGACTGAACTGGTTTGTGTCAACTGGCCAGATTTCCGTCAGCTTTGAGTACATTGTGAAAAAGCACTGAACAATGACTGGTGTCATGAGCATCAGATAATCACTCAGAGATTCCAACTGCTTTGTGAAAATGAGATTTTACTGTAACTCAGCCCTGTTCTCTAAACACAGACAAACATTCAAGCCTCCTAAACAAACATGCTACTGCATCACAGTGAAGTTCAGTGAGCGTTCAGGTCAGATTTTGCCTAACTAATGGCAAAATCACAAAATGGAAAGAATTGCAGTATATTCTCTCCAAAAAAGGTCATTTATCATACCAGAAGAAATATAGAAAATACTTAACATGACTTCTTGCATTCTTGACGATAACAAACCCCATTACTCAAAAGGCTAGTTCACACACATTTCAATCATTAAAAGTTGACTTTTGGATTTAGTATGTTGGGAAACACAACTGCCATGTTGGTTAAATATCCCAATAGCACAATGACCTAACCAATGAAACCCAACAACTATTTGGTGTTCTCTTCAATCTACTGCTCTGTCTTTACAATAGTTAAATCTGAAAGAAAAAAAAAACTGAATATACGAATTGCTTCATCTTGGAACAACACACCAAATTGAGCTAGAATATATAAGCATTTGATTGCGTAGAGTATGATGCAGACCTATAGATTCTGATTGTAAGGTAGCTACTCTAAAAACAGGTCTATCCATGCAGACATGTGGCAGCGCCTTACATTATTGCTTTGTAAAGGAGGACAACTGGGACTTCTACGAGTGTGACAATGATCTAGACACATACTGTAACTAACTACTAGAGTAACGGTATATTCATATTCAGATTACTTGATATATCAGGAGAAAACCTGAACATCTACATTGAGTGTGCAAAATTTCAAAATGACACTGAAATCAAAAATATAAATTAGTGCATTGATGAAGGTAACAGCAGGAACAACATAGAAAGCAATAGAACATCCTGAGAAGGAAATAAAACGGTGGTTGGTTTTTAAGTGTGCACATCTGATATAATTAACATTCAATGTTCATTTTAAACAAATTGACATTAATATCCAGTTTCAGATCATGTAGTCATTGTTTTTGTCAGTGTGAACGTCCCTTTAGTCTGTTGTGTAGAAGTCAGGAATGGGGAAATGTTGGGTAATCAAACTTCATGCCCTATTCTACATATAATTCTCTTTCTTACATCTGCAAATGGAATGGTACAATCTATTGTGAGAGGTAGGAGGAGGAATTGTCTGTTGTTCCCACACTTCCAGAAACAGCATTTATTCAGCACTGCGTCTACATCCATTCTGAGCGAGTGGTGCTGGGTCAAAAGAGCAGGGCTATCAGACATCTGAACACTTTAAACCTCTGGAAATCAAGAGGTGTTGCTCCCGTAACATGATCTGAGATTTGGATCTGAGATCAACTTCTTGAGAGGCATTGATCCAATCCACGTCCTTACTCTTGTAAGAGCTCTGCTTGGTTGTCTAGGTTAGATGAGGTGAGACTTGAATCGTATCACTATATTACAGTTTTAGAGTCCGACTTTGTCCTTTTGAGTCTTTGAAACCCCATCCAGTTTTGCATAAAAAGACGGTCCTGTCTGTTAAATTGGCCTGGAGTTAACAGTCTCCTCTCGCTCTCTCTGGCAGTCTGTCTGTAGCAGGAACAAGGCCTCTTGTATCCGCCGGGAAGACGAGAGAGCTGCCAAAAGGATAGTGAGCTAAGAAATGTTGCCGAAGGAAGCTGTAAAGAGAGAAAAGAGACCGGAGAATGAAAAAGAGCATACATTATTCATGTGATTGCAGGAAATAACATGTAGAAAAGGGATGTGCATCACAGAACCTCTGATGTTAGATTTACTCACTGTGTCAAACTTTACCTTCTCATCTAAAATATCCCTCTGGACCTCCTTTTTCCCAACTAATGTACGTGTTATCAGGGAGACATTCAAAGTCTTAAAAACACCTCCATATATAACCTTGTATGATTCCACATTTCAGATGGGAAGGCTGTTACTAAAGCTACACTCTTAAAAATGGCAATTGAAGAACCTTTCAGTAAGTAGACTTCCCAAAAAAGCAATTGTTTGTGTAGAACATTAATCTAAAGAGCCTTTTCCCACTAGAACCACTAAATATGGATTTTGAAGGTTCTTCATGGAATCATTGATGCTAATAAATAACCTTTATTTTAATATACCTTTATTTGTCCACAATCCCAAGGGAGCATATGTACAAGAGTTTCATTAAAAAAATGTCAAATCTAATGAAAACAAAAACTAATTTAACTAATATCTGTGTGAGCAAAATTTTAGCCTCTCCAAAGTCTCCTTATGCCTGGTTCAGATTACACGATTTTAGCCCGATTTTGGCACGATCCGTTTGATGTAGGGTGTCGTGGGGATTCGTAAACGTCAACGGGCGTCGGGACGCAAGATTCGATCGTATCATCTCGTATAGTGTGTCATAGTGGGCGACAATCTACGTCGCGTCTGAGATGATTCACGACATCACGACAAAAAGACTGGCATGTTTAATATTTTAACGGTCGTCCACGACGGTTCCGTCACATGTATGAGGTTGACCGATAGGAGCAGAGAAGCTTTTCCGTACACAACTTTCAAAAATGGCGAAACGAAAGAGAGATGATGGTGCTAGCGTTAAAACTAAAAGTATTTTACCTCAAGTTCTCTTTGGAGGATTGACAGCACATACTGTCCTCTTTGAGCAATCCAGGAACGTGTCCATTGTCGGGTTTTCTTTTTTTTTAAACTTTTTTCTGAACACGGACAGCCAATACAACACTCACCGCTACATCCATTGTTTGTTTACGTTCATTTCCGGAAGTCACTCGCTACTAGTTTCGCCTTCTAGATGACATCATGACTGGTCAGGAAGCAACGTGTAGTCTGACATGTTCATTGACACGACAAGATTTTAGGAGCCAAAATCGCGTAATCTGACACAGTGACTATCGTGACAGACAAAAAAAAAAATCGTGTAATCTAAACCAGACATTATAGGGATAGTTCACCCAGCTCATTTACTCACCCTGATGTCTTCCTAACCTGTATGACTTCTTTCTTCTGTGGAACATAAAAAATGTTTTGAAGAATTTGAACACAATTGAGGTCAATGATAACCAAAACTGCTTTATGTTTCACAGAAAAAGAGAGAAAGCCATACAGGTTTGTAAAGGTATGAGGGTTCACTTGGCAGGCAGCCATTTTATATGTAGACAATAGGCCATAGAAAATAGTGATGGGAGAAACTGAGCTTTTTGAAACTCTTAATCAATTGAACCAATAGCTCTGTGGCATTTAAGACACATACAAGGGCGTAGGAACGTCTTTGACATTGGGGGGGGGGACATACTGGCCACTATGAATCAACGTCTATCCCACCACCATAATAGTAACATACAGTTTGGTGATGTGGTACATGCAGTGGCGGTCTGTTTTGGGGCCCCCTCCCACTACGTGGTCACATGTGCTTGACGATTATTGACACAAATGTCACGCAATAATGATTCATTATAAATGAATACAGTGTTAATACAAAATAAATACTTAATAAAAAAAAAAATAGATGCCTACTTAAATAAAAAAGTTTTAACTTTTACTTTACTCTTTTACCAATTCTTTGAAACTTCTTAAAAAAAAACCCGTCTCAAAATATATAAATAATGTATTAACTAAAATAATGACAAAGCTGAGAAATCAGAAACAAAATAAGAGCAAGGGTTCAATAATTACAATTATTGTTGAAAACTTAACTCAACTTTCTCAATGCAATCTTTTTTATTATTATTATTGTAACAGACTTTTTTGGATTGTAAATGACACCGGTAATGATGTACTAGCGCTCGTTCTATTTGTGTATGCAATGTATTTTTCCCCTCGGGGCTTGCCGTAGATGGGTCGTGCGCAGGATTTTGGAGTTACTGATCTGATGTGTGGTATAATAATAAAGTGGAGAAGAGTTCAAACTGCTCTGTTTATTATTTATTCAAACTGCAAACAAAGGTATGTGATATTATAAGTAACATGGAGCTAATAACAAAAATAACATTATCAGATTAGATAAATCATGTAGGTTCCAGTTCAAAGCTGGTGCGTTTCTAGTGTATTGTTAACTTCTCTCTACCAATCAGATGCTCCAGTGAGTGAAATATATGAAGCGAATGGTGATTATTCAAACATGAAATGGGAAGGTTTTACCGGGTTTAATGGTTTAACCTAACGATCACTCTGGGTTTCACTTGCTGGCAAAACTGGATATCTTTTTGTCGCGCTTTAAAAATAAAAGTTCCAAATGTACAGTTTTTGTTCCTGCGGTAGGTTAGGTATGAATTTTTTGGGGTGGGACACATGCCGCATTTTTCAATATTGAGGGGGACACGTCCCCCCCATCCCCCCCGGTTCCTACGCCAGTGGACACATACCAGGACAAACCACTTGAATATGGTTAACCCTTAAAAGCATACCTTAGGTCTTTAGTGACCCGGGACGTCATTTACTACCCTCCTCCTCATTCATTTTTTTAAAGTTAGACATCAACCTTCCTAGTATTCCTCAATCAATTCATTATAAACAATATAACAAGAGAAAATGTCTGATACACAATGATAAAGTGACGTTTCATTCATAGTCAGAAAACAAAAGAATAGGAAGAATCATCAGCAAAGCTTGAAATGGCTCAGTGATTTACTGCAGAGCAAGCACCGAATGCAGTCAAATATAAGTGTCACTGTCACTTGATGCTAGATATGACAAAGAAGCTGTCAGTCACCAAGATATTGATTTTGAAGAAGTTGAAAATGATAGTTTTGAGAATTTGTTTGACATGGCGATATGAGCCAGATGCTGAATGTACTGGGAAATGAGCTCTGACGAGGACAGTGATGATAGTATAAAACATCAGCTCACACTGAACCCTTTCAATCTCCGAAAGTTAACAAAATGTGCTTAAGTTTATTCTTCTGTAATTATTACTCCAATACCAGGAGAGTTTTATATTATAAAAGACAGGACTAATATGTAATAATGACTGGGTTGAGACACATACAGTACCACAAACCCTTTACCCATGCATTCAAGGGTTAAGGGTTTACCTTGAGATCAACAGCCTCTAGTGTCAAACCACTGAAATTTCAATGACTTCAATTTTCTGAAATCATGTGACTTGGCCAGTTTGATTCCACCAAATCAAAACAAAAGAGTAACAAAGGATTTAAAGTTTCATTTAATCAAAAGTGCTAATACAAATACAGCTAATATCTATCTGACAAAATTATGTTTCAATAATATACTTCCGATCACATGTACAGCAATATCTGACAACAATGGTATCTGAGTGGCATCTGTATTGCCGCTTTTACTAAAATTACCCTAAAAATGGTTTCTGTCTCATTTAACCGATTTTACGTTTAACTGACTTCCATTCCTTCCAACATAAGCTCATTGGAAAAAGACGCCTGTACCTAAATTTTTGTAAAACTCGTACATAGAGTTATACCTATATACCTGAATTCCCTGCGGTTTCCAGCTGAAATGAACCGTAAAACACCAACAACTTTTCGTGCAAGATACATTTTGACGTTTGCATCACATAACCAGCTCCCTATGTAGTAAACCAGCCCGTTCTCATCCCAAGGCGTCATATACTGACGCTTTTGCCAATGCGTAGACATCCAACGCACATGGCACCCTTTAGCGTCAATATGAGACGCAGATATATATGGGGCAGAAGGCGCCTCCTAGTGGTCTAACCCTAACCCTACCCCATACCTAAACCTACCCACACCGAAGCGTGTTATATTGACGCTAAAGGGTGCCATGTGCGTTGGATGTATACGCATTGGCTAAAAGCGTCAGTATATGATGCCCTGGGATGCAAATGCATTGAGTAAACTCCCCAAGTACAGGATTGGACTTGCTGCATTAGAAAACAGGCTGCCATTTGCCTCAATAGATTTTAAAGAAGAGCAAAAAAAAAAATGGATTTGAATTTGCACAAATATTGTTCAACCTTCAGATGTGCAGCAAGCCGTCATTCACACTGGAAGTGAGCCAGATGTTGTTTGAGTGGAGGTTGTCTAACGGTAGCAATTAACATAATTCTCAAGAACATCATCGTTTGCTATATTTCTTATCTGTCACCAGCAGAGAGTGTTATCAGAGAAAAATGCACGAAGGATCTTTTTATCAAGGGCAGAAACAAAAAAGACTAGAAAAAATGAGATCACATCAGAATACATTATAACTGTAGCAGCTGACAGGAAACACTGTGTGATTTATTTCATTATTTCTTTTTTTTCTTCTTCTTTTTTTTTTGGAATGCAATCAGTTTGTAGGGATTGTAAAAAAAAAAAAAAAAAATCTGATTGCAATTTAGAGATGCGTTTCTTCCGGGCCTGGGCAATCAATGATAGTCTTGTTCAAACTGACGAGAAAGAATGAAAATGAAAGTTAAAAAAAATATAAAAGTATGATGGAACGACCAATTCAACAATGGACAATCAGAGACAAACACATTTGAGGAAAGGAACAGGTGGAATGGCTTGTGCTGCCGTGACATCAAATGACACAGTGCCAGAGCTGCTGAAAGTCAGGATGATTGGTGAATGTGTGTTATCTGCAGCACTGTCTCTGGTGAAGACACCTGATTACTGACGTCCATCTGATAACATTTACAATGCAAAGAGAGAGAGAGAGAGCAGAGAAAGGGAGAAGCGGAGGAGTTAAGATACCGACCCACTACTTCCAAACAACCTGATTTCAGTAGAAAAGTTTTTTTTTTTTTCAGTAGCATGTAGCAGTAGCTATTTAAATATCTTGATTTAACTAAGGCTTAGTCCTGGCTTAATCTAAGCCCTGTCTGTGAAACCAGGCCTATATTTATTTATCTTTGTTACACATGAATTTACTGTAGTAATAACTATTAATTACACATAATAACATACATATAACTAACCCTTAAACAAACTCTAATCCTATAGCTCATGGAGTTAATGATTATCACTCAGTACGTAAATGTACAATTACACTGAAACAACGAAACTATAAAATAAAGGTTTACACTCACCTAAAGAATTATTAGGACCATCATACTAATACTGTGTTTGACCCCCTTTCGCCTTCAGAACTGCCTTAATTGTACATGGCATTGATTCAACAAGGTGCTGAAAGCATTCTTTAGAAATGTTGTCCCATATTGATAGGATAGCATCTTGCAGTTGATGGAGATTTGTGGGATGCACATCCAGGGCACGAAGCTCCCGTTCCACCACATCCCAAAGATGCTCTATTGGGTTGAGATCTGGTGACTGTGGGGGCCATTTTAGTACAGTGAACTCATTGTCATGTTCAAGAAACAAATTTGAAATGATTGGAGCTTTGTGACATGGCACATTATCCTGCTGAAAGTAGCCATCAGAGAAATGGTACATGGTGCCCATAAAGGGATGGACATGGTCAGAAACAATGGTCAGGTAGGCCGTGGCATTTAAACGATGCCCAATTGGCACTAAAGGGCCTAAAGTGTGCCAAGAAAACATCCCCCACACCATTACACCACCACCACCAGCCTGCACAGTGGTAACAAGGCATGATGGATCCATGTTCTCATTCTGGTTACACCAAATTCTGACTCTACCATCTGAATGTCTCAACAGAAAACGAGACTCATCAGACCAGGCAACATTTTTCCAGTCTTCAACTGTCCAATTTTGGTGAGCTCTTGCAAATTGTAGCCTCTTTTTCCTATTTGTAGTGGAGATGAGTGGTACCCGGTGGGGTCTTCTGCTGTTGTAGCCCATCCGCCACAAGGTTGTGTGTGTTGTGGCTTCACAAATGCTTTGCTGAATACCTCGGTTGTAACGAGTGGTTATTTCAGTCAAAGTTGCTCTTCTATCAGCTTGAATCAGTCGGCCCATTCACCTCTGACCTCTAGCATCAATAAGGCATTTTTGCCCACAGGACTGCCGCATACTGGATGTTTTTCCCTTTTCACACCATTCTTTGTAAACCCTAGAAATGGTTGTGCATGAAAATCCCAGTAACTGAGCAGACTGTGAAATACTCAGACCGGCCCGTCTGACACCAACAACCATGCCACGCTCAAAATTGCTTAAATCACCTTTCTTTCCCATTCTGACATTCAGTTTGGAGTTCAGGAGATTGTCTTGACCAGGACCACACCCCTAAATGCATTGAAGCAACTGCCATGTGATTGGCTGAGAAATGGATCAGGTGTTCCTAATAATCCTTTAGGTGAGTGTATATATATACAGTATATATGTTATTTATATTTATTTGATATATTGAAATGCTGTTCCATAGAAAGATTCATTTTGAAATAACCCAGAGCTTTCATAAATAGTGACAGAGTTTTGTTTTTGTCTAAATGTTTAAAAAAAAAAATGTGGATAGAGAAGCTTGTAGCAGATGTTGGGAATGGCCTCAGGATCTCATGATGGAAACAGGCATGTGGAAGAGACAAGATGATTACACTAGCGGATGAGTTTGTGTGGGTCACTCTCTTCCAAAGACTTCCCGTCAGGTTCACAGTAATTGCAACATCAACATTTAATTGGCTTGTTGAAGACTTATCATTTCACTGTGCATCACCAACTTTATCCGGTTTTACCATAAACAATTATACATTTCCTATTGCATTTAAAAATATCTTGAAAGTAGTACAATGACTATTCCCAGATCCTTATTCCCTGGTATGAAATGAAACATTAAAGCCTTTCGATTTTACAGTTCTCCTAAATGGCACACAAGCAAAGTGCATGACAAACGCACGTAAAAGATTCATGAAAACATCATGCATTAATATGTACGAACCCTTTTCAGGAAAAAAAAACGTCTATGCAATATTAGTGTTTAAATACACATGAGGAGTCCCAAAGGCAGCGAGTGACATCTCAAACACGACAATGAGACTTTTATCATGCAACTGACTTGCTTTGTTAACAGGAACAAATGATTGCTTTGTTTGCTATGATGAAGCAGTGGATCACATGTTTTTCTCTTTGTGTGAGATGTTTAAAGTCTAATACAGTGGGGCGATTGGTTGGTAATTTGGAGAAGAGGTAATAAGGTTTAGTGTTTCAATAGAAACAGCAATTATAGTGTTGGGAGAATCTGCCTCGCTCTCGGCTAAATTGCTTCGGTGTGAGGAAGGGAGGATGGTTCGGCGAGGGATGAAGAGGGCTGAATTGCTTGGCCTTACTTGAAACCAAAAGAACAAAGCAATTTAGAAGAGTACAGAGGCAACATTTCAGAGGATAAATACCAGATAGCAATTGGACTGAAAGGTCAATCTAAGCCTCCGAATCACTCATGTGAGTGTTATGAGCTTTAACAGAGAGAGCAAGATAAGTCCATGTCGATCATAAATAATGCTAAATTATTGGGCAAGGGACAGAAAGCCAGTCCCCTTACTGATATATATATATACACTGTAAAAAAAATATTGATGGTTTAACTTAAAAAAGTAAGTAACCTTGTTGCCTTAAAATTTTAAGTTCATTGAACTGGAAAAAGTGAGTTAATACAATGAAGGAGATTAATTTAATCATCAGAAACTCAAAATTATATGTTATCTGAACTAAATAAATTATTTAAGTTGATTTGACAAAAGAAAAAATGTTGTGATTACTACACTGTAAAAAATATTGTTGGTTTAACTTAAAAAAGTAAGTAACCTGGGTTGCCTTAAAATTTTAAGTTGATTGAACTGGAAAAAGTGAGTTGATACAATGAAGGAGATTAATTTAATCATCAGAAACTCAAAATAATAAGTTATCTCAACTAAATAAATTATTATAAAGTTTATTTGACAAAAGAAAATATGTTGTGATAACAAATCTTGAAAATATTTTTTACAGTGTATATATAATAAATAAATATATATATATATAAGTTGAGCAAAATGTTCCACATCAGTTGCTCCGAAAAGATTAGCTGACCACAGGGCATTTAAAGCATACTGAACACTCACTATCAACTTACAAAACAAGCATTTACTGACAAAATATGTAATTAAAAGCTTGAAAATTTGAAATGAATTTTCGTGATATTTTGTGTTTTCAAAGGATGGACGCTTTCATGACATCACAACGCACAACGCGGGGTGTTATGATTAATCCCGAAAGGCAATATTACGACTGGTTAGCAACATGCTGGTTTTGTTTACATCATGGGTATGAAAATCACATTTCATTGGTTAGAGATCACTTCCGGCGCTTGCACAGCCTGAAGCGTCCGTGTCCTCAGATCACTTGGACGTGGCTGTGATTACAAGAGATAAAAACGAAATAAACACTGTTCGTTTTCTCACACAAACCGCTCGTTTCGTGTCTTAGGCCATCAATGTGTACTTACATTTACGAGTCATTTAATCATGTTTAATTTGGACTTCTCTGTGCATGCTCTTTGAGTCGGTGACCATAGACCTTCATTATATGACAGACACGTACGGTTTGACATAAAAATATAAAAACAAAGACACCTACATCTTGGATGCCCTTGAGGTAAGCTAAAACATACCAAAAAATAATTTCAAAGTGAACTATCCCTTTAAGACTCACACCATTCGAGAATTTGCAAATTAAATGTCATACAGGTTTGGAATGACATGACGGCCATTTTGGGTTGAACTACAGTATATCTTTAATTCCCAAGAATTAAGAAGCACAAAACCTCTGACATCAACACCAAAAACACTTGCCCCTTCAGTTAATTTACATCAACATCATCCAAAACGTAGATCAAGACACTTTTATGGCCAGAGTGGTTGTCTAGTTTTTCACCCGATCAATATTTCATATTTCCATTCAAGCCCACTAAATCAAAAATGACAGGCCGCTATAGACGGCCTCTCTTTAGACACTGGAAACCCTGCTGGCTGAGAGACGTGTCTAAGAATAAACTCGCACAAGCTGTGTCCTCCAGCCATGCCAGCCCAACGGTGCCCAGGAGACAGATGTAACTCGCACTGACAGGTGATGTCAACTATCAGAAACTAACTAATCAGCTTTGGCGGGACTTGTATTCGACCGTCCTCCTCTCTCCAACACCCTTCACCTTGAGGTTTGAACCCTCACACAAGTCCTCTGTCTGAACCTCAGGTGAGGATTTTCCCATTGGGTGGCTCAATTATTCCTTTATCACCGCACGGAGGCCAGGACTTGGTCAACTGTTAAATTAAATTTGCCCCCTAAGCTGTTGGTAGATTTCCCTGACACAGCGATTAAGTGGCCTCTAATTCCCTCTCCTTGTTAATGTGGGGTACACTGGGGTTTGACACTTGCTGAGGAGGGAGTTCTGAGGACGCGTCTCGCTCCGAGGAGACCCTGATACTTCGTGACTTTAACTGCGGGTTGTCCTTTGAAACTTTGAAAGTTGTATTTAAGTGAGCTTCAAACGAAGAGAAAATTAGAGGTTTTGTATCCCAAAAAAGACTTGAATCCCAGAAGACTCAATGCCGAATAAAACATGGATATACAGCAGGTTATGTTTCTAGGAAATGTAGCAAGGGTCCATTTGTTGACATTCGTTCACGGCGTTGGTTAACATGAACTGGCTCACGATCTCACGACCAATTCTACCGAATTCAGACGAGTAATTAAAAAGTGGCTAATTCATACGACCTCACTTGTACGAATTAGTACGATTCGTCTAAACCTACGTGATGGGTAGGTTTAGGGGCGGGGTCAGGGGTACGTCATTCGTACGAATTGGCCAACTCGTAAAATATGTACGATTTAGCAAAAAAGGGTGAGAGAGTGAGGTTGTACGAATTGTTATACGAATTAGCCACCCCGTAAAATTTGTACGAATTGCCGTGAGATCGGGTTGGAACTGATGATAAAAAATACTTCTAAAGCATTTCTTAATGTTAATTAATTTTAACAAAGTTTAATACATACTGTAACAAATGTATTGCTCATTGTTAGTTAATGTTAATTAATGCATTAACTAATGGGATACTATTACAACAGTTACTTCTGGTCTTTGAATTTGGTTGGCTGATTTCTATTCTATTCTATTCTATTCTATTCTATTATTATAATTAATTAGTGTCGTAAAAACCATTAATCACGATTTAATCACATCAAACAAAAATGTGTGTGTATACAGTATCTGAAGAGTTCTGATGCAAAAGCCCATAAGTCAAAATTTTTATCAAGCTTGTATATTTAAGTTCAGTAATTTCACTTAAATTGCAATGAAGATTACCTATTAATTGTCATTTAAGTGAATTTACTGAACTTAAATATACAAGCTTGATAAAAATTTTATTCTAGATAAAGATCATTCTAGAAGAAAATTTCAACTTTTGCATTTGCATCTGAACTCTTCATATATTATTATATTTATATACAATATATTACTTATGTGTCTGTGTGTACAGGTATATACAAAATATAATAATATACTGTACATGCACATATACAGTATATCATGTAAACAAATAATTTTATGTTTGATGTGGCTAATCGTGATTAATCGATTTGACGGCACTAATTACTTTATATTATTATATTATATTATATTATATTATATTATATTATATTATATTATATTATATTATATTATATTATATTATATTATATTATGTTATGTTATATTATATTAGATTATATTATATATGTGAATGGTTTGTAATTCATTTATTACTTTAAAAAACCCTAAACAAGCATTAAACGAAATAAAATAAAAAATCTACTTATATACTGTAAAAAAAAAATCAGTCTAATTAAAATGGTCTTATTGAAAAAAAGTCCAACACAATCTATGCCAATAACCTATAATTTTGTTTGTCAAGTTGTTATAACACAATTTTTATACATTGTAAAAAAAATATATATATTTTCATGATTTGTAATCACAACATTTTTGTAATCACAACATCTCAACTTAAATAATTGATCTGGTTCAGATAACATAATATTTTGAGTTTCTGATGATTAAATCAATCTCCTTCATTGTATTAACTCAATTTTTCCATTTCAATTAACTTAAAATTTTAAGGCAACCAGGTTACTTCATTATTTAAGTTAAACCAACAATATTTTTTTACACTGTAGTTGCACCTCTCATTCACTTCCTCTGAAGAGTGATTAATATAATATAATATAATATAATTATATATACTTTTATTAAAACAATCTCTCTCTCTGTTCTCTGAATCCACTTGTGCTTGTTGGAAGTGCACACTATAAATAAAATGCATTATTATTGTTGGGGAAGTTGTGCTTCATGCAACCTTTGAATGAGTCTGTATCTCATAAGAGCGCCCTTGTCAACTGCAGTGGTGTTGTTCATGTTGTGTGTGCTCCAGGAGTTGGGGTCTCACCTCTGCTGAGCAGCTGTAGGTTGCGCACCTCCTCTCTGACCTGTAGCTGTAGGACCTGCTGCAGGACCTCCTGTCTCAGTGTCTCCTGGATTATACCCATCCTCTCCAGCTTCTCTCCATTCAACCGCAACAGGGCACGACCTGAAAAAGTGTGTGAGTGACAGTTTGAAAAGTCAATGCCAGCTTTGTAAAATAGCTAGATGGAACAGAAAAGGATTATATCTGGAGAAAATTTGATCGATAGAATTGGTTTACATTTCTTTAAATCCTCAAGCCATCAAATTAATGTCACAGATCTTGCAAACAGAACAAGCCAACCAGAGAAAAAGTCTTCGAGAAAACCAGACATGTAATAAGACTTTCTCTTCCTGCTGTACAGTTTTAGCTCTGCTGTTTCTAAGACACCGAAACTTGGCCAATATATCATTTGTGCATAAAGCAATTCCAGGAAATTTTGTTATAAGCTCTGTGACACATACACACACAAAAAAATATTAATCATCCAAGGTGGCGAATGAAGAGAATGCTGACTATTAAAAAATTAACATAATAAATGATAATACAGTTTAAAGTGTAAAAAATACAGGGAATTAACCAAATAAATTACAACAATAAACAGCAACACAATTAAGGTTGAGAAAAAAATATAAAAAAAAAAATATTGTAGAAAATGTTCAGTCTGATTAAAACGGACTAATTTAATTAAACAGCAAAAGAGGAAAATAATAAGGTTGAGAAAAATAGGTCTAATAGAATTAACAGTATATAAATATGCATTAATAAAAAAATGGTAACACTTTATTTTGATAGTCCACTTTAGACATTCTACTAACTATAAGTAAATTTGCAACTACATGTCAACTAAGTGTCATTAGAGTATTAGTGGACTGTCAGCTTAATATCTGCTAACACTTATTTATTTTGTTGGTCCCCCAACAGATATTCTACTGACTATAAGTAACTTGGCAACTACAAGTCAACTTATTCTACTAACCCGAACCCTAACACATAACCATAACCTACCAGTCTACTGACAGTCTAATACTCTAATGAGAGTTAGTTGACATGTAGTTGAAAGGTTACCAAGAGTTAGTAGAATGTCTAAAGTGGACTATCGAAATAAAGTGGAACCAAAAAAATAAATAAAAAAAGTCCAGTGTGATTAAAATGGTCTAATTTAAAAAGCATATACACTACTAGCCAAAGTAAAATACAAATTATTATTTTGGCCAAATTCTGAGAGTACAGCATGTATCCTTTACAAATTAGGTGATTCCAAAATAGTACCGTGAAAATTCACAATCTCATGAAAGTGTGTATCTATACCACAAAATTCATTTCTCGTGTCATGTCAAAAATTGTTTTTGCGTGCATATAAAACCCTTCATAAAGCATTCATAATGTTGTTACGTAAGTATTCACGTCAAAACTTAACCCCCTGGGGACCAAGGTGTACTTGTGGTCCTTGAGATGTTCTGACATGCCCTGACATTTGTGCTTTTTTCAGTTGCTTATAAACATATTAATGGCACAGGTGAAATTACACTATATTTAGCACAAACAGGGCTACCATAATATGTGAGCAACATGTATGTACTGTACATGTTTGTATTTTTGAGAGAATATTGTTTATGTGTCTTTTCATACAGACTACATCAACTGAGAATAGTTGCTTTTTATATAAATTACTTCATTTAAAAGAAGAGAATTTCAGCTTCATAAAGAGAAATCTTTCGTGTCTCTGTGACAAGTATTTATTGAGTTACAGTTCATTTTTCGGACGCGTTTCAGAAAGATTTTTGCGGAGACAGAGTGAGCTCAAAGCGCACCCTGTTTATTTGATTTATTTTACAAAAACAGTCGTTTTTGTTTTTGTAGACCGTTATTTGAAATTAATTACGAGTTGCATCTCTCATTCACACAACATATCTCTTTTCCATTTCGGCTAGCATGCTACCTTTTAGCCACCAAAGTAAGCAGTAGATGGCAAAGCAGCTTAGTTTTGCAACAGAGAGTTTATTTACATCATAAAGCCTGCTCACGTCCCTCACTGTCAGAGTCTTGTCCTTCAAAAAAAAAAAAACATCACAAAGCAAGAGAATTTATTGTCATTCGCCCCGGATGCGCTCGCTCTAATTAAGCGCATAAATCATATTTTTCTCTCTTACAATATAATCATCCATCCTCATTCTTACCTGGCAAGTCCCCACACACTCCCTCAGAGGAACGCCAGACATAGTTTACATAACGAGAGTCTATTTTAAGCCTCATTAATGAATGTGTTCAATTTCCACACACATTGCTCTGTGAAGCCGGTTTACGTAAGGCCCATTTTGTGACCTTAGATGAGCTTATTGATTTGTGTGGTGTGTGTCCAGGAACATAGGCGCTGGGCAGCTATTCCCCTCCATGAATGAAACATAATGACCTTAATACCAGCTGGCCGTGGCTATTTCTCTGATGATGTAGTGGAAATGGAGAGATGAGTGCAGTGTGGTTTGGGGGTTCAGAGACTGGATAATGATAATTACAGTTTTACAGATCATCTACAGAACTTCAAGAGCTGTCCCTTGAGACGAACCACTACCTGGCGTTTAATTACTTTCTCATAAGTGAGATTTGGTTACAGAAACCTTCATGCGTTCAGAAACGGGGAACAAAATGACTCATCTTGGATATTTAGCGGTTAGAGGGAGAAAGCTTGTCTTCTTTCAAGTCTGCTAGAAATAGCATGACAAGCATAGCCTTCCTTCGTTGACATTAACAGGAAGTTTAGATATTTGGGAAAGCTAGACTCATTGGGGAAAAAAATGTGCTTCTACTTACATTTTTGCAAGTGACTGTAAAAAACCAACAACTTTTATTCCTTTCCACGTAAATTGGGATTACAGGGGTAGGCTGTCGATTAATTCAGACTTAAAGTGCTGTACGTAACTTTTTTACTCTACAAAAGCATAAAAATACCATAATATGTTTGGAGATATCAAGTTCACAAGTGAAAAACACTTCTATAGCCAATAATTTTCCTTATTATTTTTCATGTTCTGTGTTGTCTGTCGATTTTTGTTTTGGTCTGTGTGATCTCGTCCACCGCCAGTTCACCCAATAGTATTTCGACACCCCGGGATGCCAGTTGGCAGGAACTTGAGCGTATTGCTACCAGCGAAAAAACTGGTTTAGAGATTGCCGATTCTAGCCGACCTAAAAAGCCTCGATATCGATATATCGATATCTAAAAATCTTAATGAAAGAGAGCATATTAAAACACGGATAAATCCACTCATCAACTTACAGTGTAAGTTTCCTCGGCTTTCATTGTCAATTGACCCTTCAAATGGAGTTTGATTGACAGGTGATCTGGCCAATCATAATCCACCACCCGCAGAATCCGCCATTTTTGTACAACAAAGCAGTCAGGAGAGTTAGTAGATTAAAATTGGAGGATATGAACTTGAAAAACTGAGTTTACTGGAATCTTTCAGCGGTTAAAACATTATTCCTTCGTATGTTCATTCATGTTTATTTTATGCTATAAATTAACTAGAAGGAAGAGATGATCGATTCACAAGCAGCTTTAACTGAGGCTCTACAGCGATCTGTCAGACACATTAAAAAGGTATGTACTCTTTAAATAAATTTGAAAGGTGAGACTTTGTTTCATATCAAAAGTCCTGTTTGTTAGTGCATTGTCAGAGTCCTCCCGTGAGACCGGTATCGCTTGTCGGACATAGCAACAGTAACTAAAGGGGGCGGGTCTTTGCGAACGTCAATTGCACTCTTTCCTGTTGCGTGTCCTCAAACTGGCAACCCATGTGAGCGTCGAGTCTGAGGAGGCGGGGGAAACAACGATCTCTCATATTTTGAATTTGGACTGCAGTACCTATTTCGACCACTAGCTGTCATTAGCCACTAGCTATCAAGTCAGAAAATTTCGTATGCGTTTTTTCATATTCATCATCCTAATATTCATCCCCGTATTTCACAGAAACCTTGCACACTGGGTCCGATGCAAACGAATTAAATGTTTGCGAAAAAAAATCGCAAAACAATACAAAATGGAGTCTTCAAGCAGTAAAGATGAATTTGTTGTCCTCTCTCTTCTTAAAAAGAGAAAAAGAACAAAGAAGCGAAGCGATTCAAAGATGTCAGTGGCTCATTTTGGTGCTTCGCTAGCGATACTGGCCATGAACCAGTTGATCCTGAAATGTCTGGATTTTGGCGTTCGCTTGTACAGTCACTCTAAATTGTGAAATCACTTATCAAAATGCCTTCTACGGATGCGAAAAACGATGAAAATGTAACCTGATACGAATTTTTTACGATGGACGAAGATTTCGGAGGCAGTTTGTTAACATGATTGACACAACGCAAGGTCGTATTTTTTTTCCAAATTTTCGGATGATAGTTTTGTACTCAAGGACTTTCCTTGCAAAATGCTATGTTATGACCTCAAAGCACTTTACCGTAGTGATCAGCTTCATAGTTTGGCTTTTCTGGCACCTGATACAGAACTGCACTTGCAATGCCGAATGCTCGGTGAGTCTTGCGAAACACATATCATGATAAAAGAGCTCAAAGACTTGTAAAATAAAGATTAAAAGTCCTTGCACACTGAATCCGAAATTCTCATCCGTTAAAAAATAAATCCGACCTCACGTTTTGGCAATCATGTTTACACACTGCCTCAGAAACTTTCGTCCATTATCAAAAAACAATTTCGATCGGGTTTGATTTTCTGCGGGTTAAAAACGTTTTTAAAACGCTTACAAAAATTTCAAGGACCTTAACACTTTCACCGCTATTGATGGACATTTCCGTCATTTGTGAGTAAACGCTTCCCCGCCATTGATGGAAATTTCCAGTTTTCACTGTTACGGTAGGGGGTGCTATTACACATCAACGACAAAGAGTACAGAATTTCCTGAATCTCCTGATCAAAACACATCAAAACGAGAAGCAGAAACAAGCGATATCATATGTTATCATATGCATATGTAAAATAACACTTTTCGTACCACTCACTGAACATTTTGCTTTGAAAGCGTCGAAAAAACGTGCAAGCCGCAAGGCCCGCAACCTATAGCACAGGAATATTTTCCAATGAGCCTGGGTTGTATTCACCCCAGTCGGATATTTTCCCAAGGCCAAAGACCAGCAGGGGCACAGATGAGCTGCAGAAATTATGAAATTATTATGATTATGCAGTGCATATTAGCTTGGACTGTTGCCATCACAGTCAAAGATGCTCTTCCACACAGTAAGTGCAGAATGATGCAAGCCAGACTCGTGGATTATACTGTCACAATCGAGTTGTGCTGTGTGGCGTCACACTACGCAGCACGCTTTCAGTGTACAGATGGTGCAAACATCTGTGCCCGGATGCCCAAGGCATGCCAATGTCATAATCTGACCTTGGTCAGGACACAATGAAAGGTTCGTTCCCTTACGTCACAGCCACAGTGATGCAAGACTCTTTTAAAATAAGTAGTAGATGAAGTGAGCATATTGACTTACTACTTGCTATTGCTAATCAAAGAGAGGTTGTATTCATAATTTAGGAGGGAACATCCAGCAACCCTTTTTTAAGGTAACATAGTTACACATTACTACATTACTACATGTATTAACTATAGTAATAAAAGTAAGTTATGCATAATTAGAAGTAACTAACCCTAAACCGAACCCTAACCGCAACTCTAGCAAGTAAATGTAGTTAATTAATGTTACTCAGTACTTGCTTATTTACGTCACCTTAAAATACAGTGTAACCGAACATTCTCATTCAAAACAGCATTTCATAAATGAAATCTGGATACACCCATGAATGTGAGATGAGTTCTTAATATATTTTGTTTTGTTTTCAAGGAGATAAAGTTGTATCTTTTTAAAACTTACACTGGGATTTAAATGAATCAAAACTTTCTTGACTAAAAGCAATTTCGATTTTATTGGGACTTTATTGTGATTTGCTGTACAGTGGAAGAAATCAGCTGCAAGCTTTTCTACTGAAGCATAGGAATATCTATGGTTAAAGAGATAAAAGAGCGGCCAATGTGAGAGGACACTGTGTGTGTGTGTGTGTTTGAACAATAAAAAACAAAGTCGTTGCGTTGAATCGCAAGGTGAATTACAAGATAAAGCAAAAACCAAGAGAAGCACCAAACTGAAATGGCTTACTACAGTAAATCACTGCAATTCACAGGACACCACTTTATTAAAGGGGTGGTTTACTGCTTTTTTTTTTTTTTTTTTTTTTTTACATGATTGTGTTTATGGGGCGCAATATAACATGTGAAGAGTTCAGATGCAAAAGCCTCTAAGTGCCATTGGAAATTTTCTTCTAAAATGATCGTTTCTATCAAGCTTGTATATTTAAGTTCAGTAATTTCACTTAAATGGCAATGAAGATTACCTATTAATTGTCATTTAAGTGAAATTACTGAACTTAAATATGCAAGCTTGATAAAAATGGTCATTATAGAAGAAAATTTCAAATGGCATTTAGAGGCTTTTGCATCTGAACTCTTCATGTATTCATGGTTTTTCTTTTTTAAAAAGTTTGATTTTTCATAAATTTCCCTTTTATTTTAAGCCGCGTTATTTTAAGCGGTTGACTTCCTGAGTCCATGAAACCACTCCCTCAGAAACAGGCAGTGGGCTCAGATTGGTTAGTTTAGGCCGGTGTGTTGTGATTGGCTAAACTGTACAGCACGTTGTCCGGAAAATTCACACCCATTACCTTTACGGGTGAATGTTTCATGTGTGTTCCTGTCAAATGTAAATAATGGTGTCGATACTGCAGTATCAGTATGAGGCAGAATCAGACCCAGAAAGCGGCGATGAAAGAGGCAAGCAGAACCTCACCGCACACGGCTCTTACTAAACGTTTCTGAATGGTAATTTGCCTATATTTTTTTTTAACTATATACACGTTTGTCTTACACAAAATAGCATCGAACTGACTGGCTACTACATACACTAACAGCATTGGCACTAGTTTACGTTCTTGATCAAATCGAAAATAACGGCATAAAGTATGTATACATGAAAAATACATTTACAACATTAGTACTTATACAAAATTCAGGTCTAAAGTGTTTGTGGGCGTTTGTCGTAGACACAAAATAGCATAACTAGTAACCTAGTGGCTATAAAGCCAGCATTGGCATTTGATCAAACTAAAACATTACGTCTGAAATTATATTATACATGCGAATACATTTAAAATTATGAAGTCTTAGCCTACTTACAGGTTGTGTCCCAACAACTGCTGTCTCTGGTTTTAAAGCTGGAACTGCTTCATGTTTTAGTAACAGTTTCTTGTTGAATCCGGTGTTGAATTCGTGGAGATTCTGGAAGCTGTCTTACGTAAAATGCGCAGCACAGAGAGCTGAATAACGATTGTCATTTTCAGGAACATAATTAAACATAAATTGTATCCATTGTTGACGAAGTACAGCGTCCGTGGGAAGCCCGAACACAGAAGACCTGACAGCTGGGTGAACAACACACTCGACGAGCCGCAGAAATATGGCCGAGCCCTTTCCTGCATATTCCGGAGGGAGGCTTGATGTAAATGTACGGGTTAGTGACGTCTAAAACCCGTTGTAGTCCCAATCGAGTCGTTTTTGTAGGCATTCAACTTCCTGATTTTTAAAAGAATTGAATTGAACTTTCAGCGCTGCAACTTAGTGTGTAATGTTGCTGCACCAACAGCAACATTACACACTATTTAAAATGAAAAAAGTGAAATCGCAATCAACCCCCCCCCCATTAAGCTCTGTCTCTTGTTCTATATCAATTATATACAGTTAGAATCTCCACCTATAATATCCAGAAAGCTTGACCAGGAAATAGGAAGTGCCTTTTCCATTTTTTTTTAAACCATCTAGTTCAGGACAAATTACAGGACAAAGCTAATGTGACAACCTTTTCAAACCGCACTCTCCATACATCCATCTCCATGCTAAAAAGCACCAATTACTAAAGTGTGTCTTGTTAAGCCTGATCTGTTAAATAAATTCCTGGTGTCTTTAACTAGTTGAGGCTTATGGGGTATTATTGGACAGAGATGCCCCACTGACCCAACCTCCAGTTGCCCCAGGGGCTTTAGGGGACAGTCATAGACCAACACTAACCCAGTTTCCAGCTCTGAGAATTCACACGTCGCTGTGGGGATTGCATTCGCTTCTCAGTCACTCACAATAGGCTGGGAAGAACAATTAGAGCATGGGTGATGCTAACTGCATAACACAGGATAATGGAAACGTCCGTAACCAGCCAGAGGTGCTTTTTTTTCTAAGATGCATTGAATTTTTCATTTTGATGTGGCGCTTTGATGCTGAACGACATTGAGGGGCTTGCTTTATAAACCTCTAAAACACACGCACACAAGCACACATACTAATTCAGTGCTTTTAAATTCAGCCCTGCAGAAACACTTTATCCAGAATTGCTGTTTGTCTGAGTCTTTTGTGTAGCAGCAGACAGCACAGGTGAACAGGGCAGAAATGAATTCCCCAAAGACAGGTTTAATGTGCTCCCAAATAATGCCCTGGAGATAGTGATAGAGGTGCTGTCAAAAAACAAGATGAAGTGGAGTATAGAGGAAAAAGAAAAACAGTTGGTCCTAAAAAGTACTCTGTTCTTTTGATTTGTCTCATATCTTTGTCTCATATCAACAAACAAACAAGGAGACTGAAAAGACATTTAGTTGGCGGCAGTGGCTCAGTGGTTCATGTGGGTTGTCTACAAACCGAAAGGTTGGTGGTTCAATCCCCGGTTCCACCTGACCAAGTGTCGAGGTGTCCATGAGCAAGACACCTAACCCCAGCTGCTCCCGACGAGCTGGATGGCACCTTGCATGGCTGACACCTCCGTCGGTGTATGAATGAGTGTGTGAATGGCTGAATATGTATGTGGTGAGGCAATATGTAAAGCGCTTTGGTGGCCATTAGGTCTATGAAAGCGCTTTATAAATGCAGTTCAATTACCATTTTACCATTTAGTTACTTGATAAAAATATATTATCCTTCCTATAGCAAAATTGTGATTTTGTGATAAATCGTGAAAATTGTGATACTGTGGCGAGCAGGACGAGTGAGGGCCGCGGGAGAACGACACAAGGCCGGTGGCGTGATTACTGATGAGCGACACCTGTGAGACGCACCAGCAGTGTTGTGCACTCGAGACTCGGACTCGGCCTCGGACTCGGTCTTGTCATGGACTCGTGTGCATTTTGACTCGGAATTGACTATTAGGAGTCGGGACTCTGACTTATTCCCGAGTCCACTCGAGTCCCATTCAAAATATATCATGATTATTACTGTATGTTAATATTTCTTTAAATTGTTGTTTGATTGAAACGTCCAATGATTGCTGACTTTCTTGTGTGCAACTGCTCATGACTTGAGACTATAACGTTCGCGACGCGCAAATGCAGCAAGACCCAGGTCAGATGTGATGTGGAGCTTCTAGCTCAACTATGTATTGAAAATGTCTGCCTTATCATCCTCAGTTTGCATATAAGAGCCACACAGAATTTGTGTGCAGTAATGTTCTGTGAAAGAGCACTTACTGATTGTAAAAATTATATATTAAAAATCATATAATAAATTACCTTTACACCACTATGTGGCTTTTTTACCATTTTTACCATTGGTTTACTGTTTGAGTATGCTGCCAATTTTATTGTTACCACCAAATATTTTACATATTCTTGAAGATATCTTTAAGTCTGCTTTGAGACCCAACCTTAGGTTATCTAACCTCTCAGGTCTCGGTCTCGACTTGGACTCGACTGTCTTTGGTCTCGGTCTCGACTTGGACTCGACTGTCTTTGGTCTCGGTCTCGACTCGGACTCGACTCTCTTTGGTCTCGGTCTCGACTTGGACTCGACTGTCTTTGGTCTTGGTCTCGACTCGTACTCGACTCTCTTTGGTCTCGGTCTCGACTTGGACTCGACTGTCTTTGGTCTCGACTCGGACTCGACTCTCTTTGGTCTCGGTCTCGACTTGGACTCGACTGTCTTTGGTCTCGACTCGGACTCGACTGTCTTTGGTCTCGGTCTCGACTTGGACTCGACGGTCTTTGGTCTCGGTCTCGACTCGGACTCGACTCTCTTTGGTCTCGGTCTCGACTCGGACTCGACTCTCTTTGGTCTCGGTCTCGACTTGGACTCGACTCTCTTTGGTCTCGGTCTCGACTTGGACTCGACTGTCTCGACTGTCTTGGACTCGACTGAATTACTTTGGTCTCGGTCTCGACTTGGACTCGACTGTCTTTGGTCTTGGTCTCGACTCGGACTCGACTCTCTTTGGTCTCGGTCTCGACTCGGACTCGACTCTCTTTGGTCTCGGTCTCGACTCGGACTCGACTCTCTTTGGTCTCGGTCTCGACTTGGACTCGACTGTCTCGACTGTCTTGGACTCGACTGAATTACTTTGGTCTCGGTCTCGACTTGGACTCGACTGTCTTTGGTCTTGGTCTCGACTCGGACTCGACTCTCTTTGGTCTCGGTCTCGACTTGGACTCGACTGTCTTTGGTCTCGGTCTCGACTTGGACTCGACTGTCTTTGGTCTCGACTCGGACTCGACTCTCTTTGGTCTCGGTCTCGACTTGGACTCGACTGTCTTTGGTCTCGACTCGGACTCGACTGTCTTTGGTCTCGGTCTCGACTTGGACTCGACTGTCTTTGGTCTCGGTCTCGACTCGGACTCGACTCTCTTTGGTCTCGGTCTCGACTCGGACTCGACTCTCTTTGGTCTCGGTCTCGACTTGGACTCGACTCTCTTTGGTCTCGGTCTCGACTTGGACTCGACTGTCTCGACTGTCTTGGACTCGACTGAATTACTTTGGTCTCGGTCTCGACTTGGACTCGACTGTCTTTGGTCTTGGTCTCGACTCGGACTCGACTCTCTTTGGTCTCGGTCTCGACTTGGACTCGACTGTCTTTGGTCTCGGTCTCGACTCGGACTCGACTCTCTTTGGTCTCGGTCTCGACTTGGACTCGACTGTCTTTGGTCTCGGTCTCGACTCGGACTCGACTCTCTTTGGTCTCGGTCTCGACTTGGACTCGACTGTCTTTGGTCTCGGTCTCGACTTGGACTCGACTGTCTTTGGTCTCGACTCGGACTCGACTCTCTTTGGTCTCGGTCTCGACTTGGACTCGACTGTCTTTGGTCTCGACTCGGACTCGACTGTCTTTGGTCTCGGTCTCGACTTGGACTCGACTGTCTTTGGTCTCGGTCTCGACTCGGACTCGACTCTCTTTGGTCTCGGTCTCGACTCGGACTCGACTCTCTTTGGTCTCGGTCTCGACTTGGACTCGACTCTCTTTGGTCTCGGTCTCGACTTGGACTCGACTGTCTCGACTGTCTTGGACTCGACTGAATTACTTTGGTCTCGGTCTCGACTTGGACTCGACTGTCTTTGGTCTTGGTCTCGACTCGGACTCGACTCTCTTTGGTCTCGGTCTCGACTTGGACTCGACTGTCTTTGGTCTCGGTCTCGACTCGGACTCGACTCTCTTTGGTCTCGGTCTCGACTTGGACTCGACTGTCTTTGGTCTCGGTCTCGACTCGGACTCGACTCTCTTTGGTCTCGGTCTCGACTCGGACTCGACTCTCTTTGGTCTCGGTCTCGACTTGGACTCGACTGTCTCGACTGTCTTGGACTCGACTGAATTACTTTGGTCTCGGTCTCGACTTGGACTCGACTCTCTTTGGTCTCGGTCTTGACTCGGACTCGACTCTCTTTGGTCTCGGTCTCGACTCGGACTCGACTCTCTTTGGTCTCGGTCTCGACTCGGACTCGACTCTCTTTGGTCTCGGTCTCGACTCGGACTCGACTCTCTTTGGTCTCGGTCTCGACTCGGACTCGACTCTCTTTGGTCTCGGTCTCGACTCGGACTCGACTCTCTTTGGTCTCGGTCTCGACTTGGACTCGACTCTCTTTGGTCTCGGTCTCGACTCGGACTTGAGTGAGCTGGTCTCGACTACAACACTGCGCACCAGTCTCGTATTTCTCATGGAGGAGCGGGAATTTTCTTAGCAATATTAAAAGGCACATCAACCGATCACATGTTTAGCCTTCATGTAAACACTACATTCAGATTCAGCAATCGCAATGAATTCAGTTAGATTGAAACAAAAGCTGTACATGTAAACAATGCATGGCGACTGCAGAAAGCAAAAGCTAAATCCCGGACATTTTGTATGATCTCTGGGAAAAAGAGGATGGTAACCCCTAAAGTTACTATTCATCTTTCTCCACAGAACAAGAGCCTGCTAGCTTAGCTTCCTAAACAAGATGGCTGACACTATGTGTTCATTCTGTGAGTGAGATCTCGCCCTCTATGGGCGGGTTTAGAACATGCGGGACAAACCCTACTACTGACTGTAGTCTTTAGCCTCTGGCCAAAAAATCCTCCGATGACGCAAAATGGCGATTTTTGCGTCATCTGAGGATTTTTTTCCAGACGTATCCAGACGTATTATGTATTTTCCAGAAAAAAAATACATAAATATCTCGTCTCAGGGGGATATGAGGGTGGAAAGCACCTTTTTTCAAAAGAGAATAACTTTTAAAACAATATTTATCTGTTTTATCATGTGTTTTTATCTGCTTCATGTTTATTTTGCCAACTTTTAGGAGTGCGCTAGTACACAGTTAACAGACATTGACTGACAGCTACAAAACTGCCATTTTGATTTGGGCTCTTCAAGATTCATTAAAAGATGCAGTCCATACTAGAAATGAATGTGATCGCAGTGCAAGGCACTTCACACTCGCAGCTGTTTAACATCTGACTCGACAGAGCCGATAATGCTGGAGCAGAAAGACTCAGTGCCCGAAGCAAGCGACGGTCTTGTTTGACATGAGTCAGTGTATTACAGTGTGTGTAACAGTGCTTCGAGCCACAGTGCCAATGACCCGAGGAATTTGGCACACGCAAACACTCATTTGGAGACACACACAATCTTAGAAAGAGGCTTGATATGTGAAGTAATAAATAATAGTGCAGATAATAGAATAAGGCCTCTAGCCAGTGTCGGCGCCCGGATGAATTACTTAAAGGGGCATTTGGAGGGAGCGCACATTTGTCACTCCAACCCAACTAAATGTAATGTTGCTAAAATGAGTGCTTGTGCTCAACCGTCACTGTCTGAAGGAGAAGATTGAAGATTCACCGCATGCATACACATAACCCTAAAACATACGAACGTTAGAAGCACCAGGGACTGCACAAGAGAAACAATGACCCGATAAATCACAATTGATTTTGTTCTGTAGGCTAAACTTTGATTATATGTTCATATACAGGCCTACAGACAGTTTTTGAGCTGTAAAAACCTAAGAGTTAGATCTAGACATATACACATTTATTAAATATTCTTGAATGGTGAATGCTTTAAACAAAGAAATCACAATGGGTCAACTCAATGATAGTTATTAGTATAATGTATTATTATATTATGAATCTCTTCATCTATTAATGAAACATTGATTAAAAGTTTTTTTTTTTTATTTCTGAAATATATATATATTTTTTTTATTTGTTTGGGGAAGCATAAAGCAAAAATTTGTAGTTAAGTAGTTAAGTAGGCTAAATCTTTCAAAGATTTTGTCAAAATATTATTTTTGTCCACCGAAAAAAATCAAAACCATGTGACATAACAAACATGAATAAATGAGGAAAAAAAAACAGGAAATTAAAATATTTAAATAAACCATACATTTTTACTCTCTCTCTCTCTCTCTCTCTCTCTCTCTCTCTCTCTCTCTCTTCTCTCTCTCTCTCTCTCTCTCTATATATATATATATATATATACTGTATATATATATATGTAAAAAAAAAAACTTTTTCAAAATAATGATTAAGATGTGTTAATCTAATGACTAAAATGCATTAGGCATATATATATACAGTATATACAGTATATATATATATATATATAAAGCTTAATTAAATTTAAACTTTTATTGAAAGTGAAAACCGTATGATTTGCAACAATGTGATTTAAACCAGATTTTTTTCTCTATCATGGATATACTGTATGTCATTGTCCCCAAAACAAACCACCAATCCTAATGCACAACTCTTTACTGATTAGCTAGGAGATGTCACATGGCTCATATGGCTTGACACTCATATGAGATTGAGATCACAAATATTACAAACATTAAAGGCTGTGAATGTCCACCTTAGGTAAATCCATTTAGACTCGGCTCCTTCTTCAACACTGCTAAATTTCCAGGAACAAATGTACGGATGGCAGTGTAAAATGATTTTATTACTTGGAAGCTCCGCTCCGGTGACCCCTAGATGGTGAGGCCTCATGGAAATGACTGTGATTTGACAAATAGCTCAACATTACAGTGTATAATTGTCCATTAGTGAGAGAGTTGGCTGAGAGTGTGTTAGAGGATGTGGCCTGCCAACGCTGCTCCTCAGAGAGAACGGCTAAGGCTTTGCGGATCCATGATTTTCCTCCGCAGCTTCATAAAACAATTACAGTCAGATTTAAAAATCATTTTGGTTCATATCGATAAAGTTTATTATCATTAAATAAAACTAAACAAAACTAAAATTGTTTCTTGAAATATAATTAATTTGAACTGAAACACACACAGAAAAATATATAGTATATAAAAAAACATTAAACATTTTTATTTTATTTAAATTTATTATAAATCACATTCCTTTAGGAAGTTTAGTTGGCATTTGACTTGGTTTCTGTTACTGTTTCCTGTCCTGTGTGCCATTTTTGTAGTCCTTTGTAGTTTTTCTAATTGATTAGTCTTGTTTGACTATCTAGTACTTAAAGCAGAACTAAGTAACTTTTTTTACCTTAACTGAACAGCTTTGGAGTCATTGTAATGTTAATATTACTGATTTCGTGTTGAATGGTGATCATCTCGCACCCCCCTGGTGCCTGTGAGCCGCAAAACCACCCTTGCAACTTTGGGCCGCGGCTCGCCGGCCTCAGTGTTAGGAAGTATCGTGAGATTTCAGGTCTTGCGAGGTAACGAATTGCTTTACGGCACTATACGCGCACACGCATGCGTACACCCCCCCGGCCATCCAGGAGCCGGCTAGCTATAAGAAAAAGGTAACGCTAGATATTGAATTCTTCAAGTTTTCGTGATGGCTGATGTAAAAGAAGAAGAAGACAGCTCGGAAGTGTTTATCAGAGAAACAAAGAAGAGAAACGGACCGGCTTTTTCAGAATAGAGAGAACTGAAAGAAAGCGAAGCCTGCAAAACCGATGCTGACCTGGCCTTCTTGCTGTTGCACTTGTAAGTATCTTTATAATAAACTGTGTTTAATGTTTGTATTTCTTGTAATTGTGACCTCGGGAGTCGGGATGTTTGCTATTGTCTGTTTTTTTTTATTATTATATTATGCTCGCTGTCTGTTACCGGCTTACTAGTACGTTAGATACTGTAACTTAGATGTTAGCATTTTCATTAGCAAACAAACTTGCTTGTTTTCTGTAAGTAAGTGTTTTGTCCGTTCCTCTATCAGGGTTTATTTGTGTTTCTCAGATCGCCTATAAATCGATATGAAATTATGCATTAGTTTAGCTTGTCGTCAGCCTCAGAATTAGTAACGTTATACTGTGCTGCTGACTTGATAATGCATAAACCGACACGAGAGCTGCTAGCTAATAATGCAACTTTTTTATATTTATTTACCCACATTTACACAAACAGAACTATAAGTAAACGAGAAATTGCATTGCAACTTCACACATGCAACTCCATCTGTGCTATTTTGACCTTGTCTATAAATGATATGTTGATAAAAGATTGATACATTTTCTTTTTCCTTTTTAGCTACAAGCGTTGGCAAGTGTTATCAACTCCGAGGCACCCCAGACCACCAGTACCACCGGTCTCAAGCTTCAATAATAAAATAAACAAACTTGTAATAAACAAATTAAACGTGTTTGACTTTCTTTGGTCAATCGTTACGATAGACAACTCGGATCACCAGAAAAATGATGAATGTAACGTAACATGTATTTTGATAATGCATAATCAAAGTAGCTATAGCTGTAGGCTAAACTAAAAATAAATAAATAGCGGAAATATTTCTTATAGTATTATTGATTTTTAACCATAATGTTACTGATAACGTTTGGTAACACAATAAAAATATACACTATCTCAACATTTGAATAATATTGTTCTGAGAATCATACCGCAGTGGATATGGCTCGGGCGTCAGTTTGGTTTGAAATGTGCTGGGGACAGAGACGCATTCGGAAGGGCATTTTCAAAAGTGCTGGGTAACGCATTCATTCTTTTTTCTCTTTCGAGTAGGTAATGTTTTGAACGACGATGTCCATAGCTTCCTGATGCACATAAATAAAAATGAGCACAATACAGTGATGGTCCGGCCAGAGGTTCCGCACTCGAATAGTTTTTATTTCCCCCTCATCAAAACCAATAATGTTTATCAGTGGTTGAATTGATATAATGTTTATCAGTGGTTTTATATGTTTTGATGAGTGGGGGAAAATATACGAGAGAGGAATTAGAAACCATGAGAAAAAGGGACACGTTTGTGTGCATTTTTATTTGTGATTTCACCGGAAAGAATCTCCGCAACGGATTGAAGCGCGTTTCTGAGAGAAGCCAACACATTTCAGTGCTAGATCGCCTGTTATTTAACAAACAAATGAAACGAATGCTGTTAACTGGAGATGTTTTATTTGCATTGGTACATCTGTGCCGCGAGATGTTTCAAAAGTGGTGGGGACAAAATCCGTTTGTTCGCCGGCTTCTCTGAAAACAAATTCACATGGCCTGCCTGAACGAGATGGGAGGGGGAGTTGACAACGAGTTTACGACAGTTTTCTCATGTATATATACTCCGAAACTGTAGGGGGAGCTCGAGAGAGAAACCTGCGAGAAAACAGCAAAGAAGTTTCCAGTCTTACTGAGCGCTGCTTTAAAACCCCATAAGACATTTGTGAATAAATCGTGGTTTCCATCCAATGTGTTCAAGAGAACAAAATCGTCACTTCCAAGGAAACCGGTGCAAAATATCTGTATAAAAATGGAAGTTTCTGCAACCAGGGAAGCCACAGTGGCTCTTTTATGCATACTATGTTTGGAAACGCAATCAAATTAGACACTTCTGGGAGGTCAATGTACCAGATCTTTTAGGAGATGTTTTGATGACTCAAAAAACAAACACAAAATTTGAGATGTTGTGTAATGAAATTGGCCTGCCGGTTAGTCCAGTTGTCCAATCACACGATCTGTGTAGTTGCACATCATATTCCGTAAATGTGTTTCCATCATAGTGTATGCATATGTCGTCTTATCGGGTAAAAAAACTGATCTTCCTCAATTGGGCACACATGGGTTTTTTTCTGCACATTTTTAAGATTTAAGGCCAGTTCACACCGGGACGAATTTCGTGTGTGATATTCGTAGACGTTTAACGCCTTGTGACTTAACAAAGGGTGCCAATATGAGTGTACAAACCAACGCGTAAAACGGCACACGTAATAACGCCATTTTTTAAAAAACGCCTCGGGTTCGTTTTTTTTTTTGTAAGACGCGCCGCGTCAAAAACTATCCGACCAATAAGATTGGTGCTTTTGCTCATGTGTTTGGAGCTTCTAAAGTTACAGTAAAACACAACTTGGGGGCGCTCAAACACAAAACGGTCTTGCTGAGCACACATATGGAACAGAGAAGAAGATATACGCCAAGTAGCGTCGGCGTCTACACAGCCAAGAAGAAATAAGACGAGGAAGACGCGAGGCAAGATGAATGTAGAGCTGCTGTTCTCGTTGGTGTTAGAACATAAAGAACTAAATGACAAACGCGACAGCGACTACAAACATCTCGATAAAAGAGGACTGTATGGAGTGGTATTGCAGAGCAAATGGGCGCCATCTAATGTCAGGGAATGGATTTGCATGTTCACTCGGCTAATCGTCAGCGGAAATCGCTTCGGTGTGAACACACAAAACGCGTTGAAAAACACTGGCGATTAACGTGTGCCGATATTGTGTACGGCCTTCCATCCAGCATTTTTTTAGGCAGAGTCTCAAAATTTGCATAAAGATAAGGTGGAAACATAGCTAATGATTCCCTCGCAAATTAGAACTTTGCATAGAACTAAGTCTACAAAATATCCTAAATCTATTTCCATGACATTTCCAAGTGTGAAAAACACAATTTTGAAATCCCCTGCTCCGTGTGTGCAGTACCTGTGATGGCGTGGTGAGAGAAGGCCTCCACGTAGGTCAGGTAGTTGTGGGGACAGTGTTTCTTCAGCCACTTACAGACGTCCTGCTGGGTCCATAGCACCACTGGTTTGCATAAGCTGGAGAGCGTTGGGCTGGTGTGGTACACAGTGAAGGCCTCTCCTGGCTGGATCTATGGAGCAAGGAAACATCTTAAACAACTTATCAGCGTATTAGTGTGCATGCTAATCTCCAGTCCATATATGCTAACCAGGAAACACTCCCGCCAGGCTTTAAAACTCGAAAAAAGTATCTTCAACACTAAAAACAACAACAACTACAGATTGGATTAGTAGGCGTGAAGAATGTGGAAAAATGTTTTGCTTTCATAACTTCAGGGTGTACTTACAGGCTACGTTTTTCTTTAAAAGCGCTAATTAAAACAACTAGCGCTGCACGCTTCTGTGTAAACAACGCTCTTCTAATTACACGCACACTTTGTTCTGACTGCCGCAATGAGCAGAAAGATTCATCAAAACACACTTTTTATGGTTCTCTGTTGCAGATTCTTGCACAGCGGGAGCTGTAATAAAAAACTTTTACTAGGATATATTACGCTTGTGTGAGAACATGATGAAACGCAGTGTTAGCTTGTGTAAACTGTGTGAGTAAACACTCACATGGCCTCTCAGTTTGTCATCCTGATTTGTTTAATCGTGACTACTACACTGTATAAAAGTTTAAAACTTACATTGTGGGGAATGCCATTTGCAAAGAAAACATCAATAACTCACAATGTCTTATTTCTAAGAGCTGTCGAAGTTAAATAGCAAATGATGGAAATATCTCCGTAAAGCCTAAAATGGGAACATTTTTACAATTTTAAATTTTAATCTCAGTTGCCACTCTATATCTTCCAATAATATAAGTAAGATGATATTTAAATGCTTAGTTTTTACTAACAACAACTATGAAATGTTATGATTGTAATGTTAATGATGGTTAAAATCTGTTAAAATAAACATTCCTCAAAAGCCTGATGGATTATATTTGAGACTCACATTTTAACATGATTTTTCTAAAAAAAAAAATGATGTATGAATAATCAAATAAACCTAACTTGCTTCAGTCCAGTACGTGTTCATCTTGAAATATTAATAACAATATAAAAGCTATTGTTTACTTTATAAAAACTGAAGAGGGACGTTTTTACTAAATAAACTATTAATCAGTAGATTTTGTGGAACAGGTTTATCAAAATGAACAAAACTTCTTCCGAGTCATTTGGTTCATTCAACGAACGAAACGAACAAATAAACTCGGAAAAAGATTCATTCATTTCGATGAACGAGTTTAAACAGGAGAGTCACAAACGTGCATCGCAGTACAGAGCAAGGCGACCATTTGAGCTTATAAAACTTAAACTTTGTTATTTATTTATTAAATGAGCGATCGTTTCGCTTGATAAGACCGTTATTCATCGTCTGGAATCGTTTAAAGCCCTTTGAACAGTTTGCATTGAAACTGACTTTTGAAGTCATTGAAGTCCATTATATGGAGAAAAATGCTGGAATGTTTTTTATCAAAAACCTTAATTTTTTTTTCGACTGAAGAAAGAAAGACATGGACATCTTGGATGACATGGGGGTGAGTAAATTATCAGCAAAAGTTTTTTCAATAGTGAACTACTCCTTTAACTATGAGTTTTGCCACTAAACTCCTAATTACTGCTTATTAATAGTTAGTAAGGCAGTTATTAAGAGAAGTTATTGGGTGATTAAGGTATGTACAATATGGTCATGCAGAATAAGGCATTAATATGTGCTTTATAAGTACTAATAAACAGCCAATATCCTAGAAATATGCATGCTAATAAAGAAAAAACTAGTTAACAGTGAGAATTAAAGCCTATAAAGTGTTACCCCTTATTTAATAGGAAAAACTGAACATATTAATCTGAAAGCACTGAATTATAAAGGTGTTTTCCACATTAACTGGTGCTCTGTGAAATTTTTGAAATCGATGCGATCGACTTTTGCTTGAGGGTGAAAATGTTTCCCATGCAAATTTTGCAAGAATTCTACATGCTGACTGTGAGCTGTGCTTCATATTTCACATACTGACAACAACAGACAATGAACCAAAGTTTCGCACTTGTAAATGCACCTGTACTCAAGAAGACAGTGTGTATTTCTAATAAAAGGACTATATTGTCAGTCAGAATGATGGCAACTCTTGTAGCCAAGAAAGTATTTGTTGTCAAGAGCTGCAGGTCAAACATTAATCAACACCTAATGATAAAAGCCCATTTTCACTCAAGAAACATACAGAAAGAGACAGGTATTGACTTTAGTGGCAGACAGAACAAAACAGGGGGAAAAGAGAGTGAAAAATGACTGATTCGGACATGAACATTTCATTTTCTGAGTAAGTGAAAGATGGCTCAACATACAGACGCGCACCTGTGGAAAAGGCCGATTCAGTTTGAGAAAAAAAGAAAGTCAAACACAGAGACGAAGCAAATGAAAGAAAAGCAAGGATTTAAATGACAGAATACAAGAGAAGTCATGAAATCCTATGCATATTATTTCTCTGTTTAAAATGATTCATATTTCTGCTGGTACTTTCCATGAACAGGGCAAAACGGGATAGTTCACTCAAAAAATGAAAAGTCTATCATCATTAATAATAATAATAATAATATATTTATTTTTTATAGCACCTTTCAAGAACCCAAGGTCGCTTCACAAAATAATACAAACAGTTGACAGACAAGAGACAGGCAATCTGCTAGTTAACAATTAAACCAGCATAAAAGCAGATGGAGACAACAATAATGAATGGATTAGATAGGCAAAGAAAACATACATTTTGATAGAGAAAGCATGCAACATGATGAAGTGAAAAAGTGGAGGACAGAGAGATAGCGAGACACTCATGTTGTTCGAAAAGGTTTAAAAGAAAGGTTTCAAATGGCACGAAGGTGAGTAAATGAAGTAGTGTCCCTTTAAATGAACATCGAAATTTGAAAAATCTAAAAAATGATAATAGATTTACATAATAAATTGATTTAAATGGAAATTTCTGACCCAATTGGCAGATTTTTGTTTCTCGTGTTAAGCTTAAACCCACTTGATTTTGATTGTTTTTGATTTCAACTCATATTATGTAATTTTGCATATGAAATAGGGGGGGTTGATTGCGATTTCACTTTTTTCATTTTAAATAGTGTGTAATGTTGCTGTTGGTGCATGAACAGTATCTGCAAATTTGCAGCTCTGAAAGTTCAGTGTAAGCAGAGATATCGTCTTTTAAAAATCAGGAAGTATATTGCCTACAAAAACGACTCGATTGGGACTACAGCTTGGTTTTAGACGTCACTAACACGGGGCATTAACCTTCTGGACAACGTGAGCGACAGTTTGGCAAATCACACCACACCGGCCCAAACTAACCAATCTGAGCCCACTGCCTGTTTCTGAGGGAGTTCGAGAACAGATGAGAGTGCGGATGACAATAAAGGTGAAGTTTATGAAAAATAAGACTTTTAAAAAAAAGAAAAACCACGAATACATGTTATATTGCACCCCATAAACACAATCATGCCCCCCCCCCCCCCCCCCTTAAGAATGTTACCTTTAAACATTTGTACTGGAAAACAAGGCAACAATACTATGAAGGTAGATTTGTGTCTTTATTATTCAATCAAAAAAAATGTTGCTTCAATCAAAAAAAATATTTTCAATTAAAAAAACCTTCACTTCAATGAAAAAAAAACTTTTCAATCAAAGAAAAAAAGTATTTGAATCCAAAAATATATTTGAGACTCAAAAAAATACATTTGAACACTGCTTTTCTTTGATTGAAAATGTTTTCTTTGATAGAAGTCTGGTTTTTTTTGTTTAAAGCAACCTTTTTAATTAAAGTAACATTGTTTTTTGATTGGACCATATAATGGGTAGGACATTTGTGTCTTTATCATTCAATCAAAAAAGAAGTTGCTTCAAACAAACAAACAACAGAATCAATACAAAAGTCACTTCAATGAAAAGATAAACATTTTCAAATATAGAAAATCATTTTTGAATGCAAATAAAATATTTGAGACTCCAAAAATTGCATTTGAACACCTTTTGTTTTAATTGAAAATGTTCTCTTTGATTGAAGTAATCTTTTTTGTGTTTGGGCCATACATGGGTAGGACATTTGTGTCTTAATCATTTAATTCCAAAAAAGTTGTTTTCAATCAAAGAAAAAACTGTTCAAAAGCAAAAAAAAAAAAAAAATTATTTACGTCGTGAATAAAAAAAGTATTGAAGAGAATGTGTTTTTTTCGTTGTTTTCGTTTTTTATTTGAAGTGAAAAAAAATAGAAGTTCAAATTGTTTTGATTGAATAATTAATTTTTTTTGAAGTGCAAAAAGTTTTGAAGTTCAATTTTTTTTGATTGAATCATTTTGACACAAACGTTCCGCAGTGGGCGGGTGCTTCTCTGTTGGTCAGACATGTTTGATTGACAAGTGTCTACACCAACGACATCTTTCTGACAAAGAAGTCATGTTCGCCACTCGCCAGCAAGTTTTTATCCTTACAGGATATTATCTATTTATCATTTGATCTTGTGGCTCTAAGCATCGCGCCAGCCACACAGCCACACGGTCTCTCACTGTTTACTATCAGAAACTCCGATTAATACACGAGAGCACACAGACAGTGTTGTCCTGCTCTTGTGTACGGGCGTCAGTTTGGTTTGGTTTGAAATGTGCTGGGGGACGGAGAGACGTATTCGGAAGAGCATTTTCAAAAGTGCTGGGTACAATGACGCATTCATTATTTTTTTTCTCGGCGCCGCGAGATGTTTCAAAAGTGGTGGGTACAAAATCGACCCTGGCAAAAAGTGGTGGGGACATGCATACATATCTATGGGGACATGTCCCCCCCGCCCCCCCGTAAATTACGCCTATGATTTTATCTTATAATTTATCTTTTTGTCCGTATTGGAGCGCGTCTCATGGCTCTTACTAAGCGACCTGCCACAAGATCTCTCACTGTTTACGTGAACCAGACACTCTGATAGCATATAAAGTGCAATCCATCTCTTATTTACTTTTTTTTACATATTATCTTATATTTTATTCGCTCTTTTGCCCGTATTGGAGCGCATCTCGTGGCTCTTAAGCGTCGGGCCAGCCACAAGATCTCTCACTGTTCTCATAGCCTACCAGACACTCCGATTGATGCACGAAAACACAGAGACAACGCAACCCTGCACTTATTTACCCTTTTGTCATCTTATCTTATATTTTATTAGCTTGTTTGTCCCATAATGGAGCACGTTTCGTGGTGCGCCAGTCACAAGATTTCGCAATATTTCTCATAGTTGCGTGATTCTCCGATTGACATTCTGAAGGAGAATGATTTTGACCACTCCATTAAGTTTGTTTTTTTTAATAAAGCCTTTCTTTAAAGTGAATTTCGTTTTTAATAAATTGCATCTTGATTTTAATCAATGTTTGATCAACCAATTCCCAGGATTTAATAAATAAGAAGCAAAGCAAACATATAGGCATAGCAATAAAATCATGAACTTTTTGCTTTGCACGTTTCTCAAAGACATGATAAATAGGCTACATCTAGAAAGGTAGAAATGTCTAGCCTAATTTTAAACAAAACAATTCAAAACGAAAATAAATAGATTATTCTACTCTCAGATTATATTTAATCCATATGAAATGAGCATTTCTCTCGGCGCGTTCACTACTGCGAAGATGGCTCCAATACGGGCAAAAAGAGCAAATAAAATATAAGAAAAAATTACAAAAAGGTACATAAGAGATGGATTGGACTTTATTTGCTCTCATCTGAGTGTCTCATGTAAACAGTGAGAGATCTTGTGGCAGGCGCGACGCTAGGTGACGCGCACGCTCCATTATGGACAAAAAGAGCAAATAAAATATAAAATAAGATGACAAAAAAGATACTTAAGAGCAGGATTGCACTGTCTGTTTTCACATGTGCATCAATCGGAGTGTCTGAAACAGGTTGGTAAGAGATCTTGTGGCTGGTATGGCTGGCGATGCTTAGAGCCACGACCCGTTCGCATAAAAAGAGCGAATAAAATACAAGATCAGACGATAAATGGGTAAATGAGATCTGTATTGCACTATGTGTGCTTTCGTGTAGCTACCATTAGGTGTAAATAGAGAGAGATCGTGTGGCTGGTGTGGCCGGCGCGACGCTTAATAGAGCCATGCCAGCGCACTCCCATACGCATAAAAAGAGCAAATAAAATATAATATAAGATGACAAAAAGGTAAATAAGAGATGGATTGCACGTTATTATACGCGCTCCAATACGGGCAAAAAGAACGAATAAAATATATGATCAGATGATAAATGTGTAAATAAGATCTGTATTGTACTGTATGTGTGCTCTCGTGTAGGCCTACCATTAGGAGTGTCTGATAGGTGTAAACAGTGAGAAATCTTGTGGCTAGGCAGGTGAAAAGCGTTTGGTTAATGGTGAATATTGACCTATTGTGCGTACCGTTCTGTCGGGGAATATGCGCTGCATTTACTGTAAATATTGTGTAAGTTCGAGTGGCAGGCGCTATATAATGCAGTGCATATAAGGCACATATATCCGTGGCCGGTCGAGTAGCAGATCCCCCTGCCAGGCAAAGATTTTATCCCCTCTAAAAAAGCTGCTGGCGAGTGGCGAACATGACTTCTTTGTCAGAAAGATGTCGTTGGTGTAGACACTTGTCAATCAAACATGTCTGACCAACAGAGAACCACCCGCCCACTGCGGAACGTTTGTGTCAAAATGATTCAATCAAAAAAAAGTTTGAACTTCAAAACTTTTTGCACTTCAAAAAAAAAAAAGGATTCAATCAAAACAATTTGAAATTCTAATTTTTTTTCACTTCAAATAAAAAACAAAAACAACGAAAACACACATTCTCTTCAATACTTTTTTATACACGAGGTAAATAAATTTTTTTTGCTTTTGAAAAGTTTTTTCTTTGATTGAAAATATTTTTTTTTGATTGAAACAACTTTTTTGGAATTGAATGATTAAGACACAAATGTCCTACCCATGTATGGCCCAAACACAAAAAAGATTACTTCAATCAAAGAGAACATTTTCAATTAAAACAAAAGGTGTTCAAATGCAATTTTTGGAGTCTCAAATATTTTATTTGCATTCAAAAATGATTTTCTATATTTGAAAATGTTTATCTTTTCATTGAAGTGACTTTTGTATTGATTCTGTTGTTTGTTTGTTTGAAGCAACTTCTTTTTTGATTGAATGATAAAGACACAAATGTCCTACCCATTATATGGTCCAATCAAAAAACAATGTTACTTTAATTAAAAAGGTTGCTTTAAACAAAAAAAACCAGACTTCTATCAAAGAAAACATTTTCAATCAAAGAAAAGCAGTGTTCAAATGTATTTTTTTGAGTCTCAAATATATTTTTGGATTCAAATACTTTTTTCTTTGATTGAAAAGTTTTTTTTTCATTGAAGTGAAGGTTTTTTTAATTGAAAATATTTTTTTTGATTGAAGCAACATTTTTTTTGATTGAATAATAAAGACACAAATCTACCTTCATACAATACGTAAAAGAAAATCACTTGATTTACATAGACATGTTCATAGGTCAAATTGAGCTATGTGCATATATGCATAACAATTCTCACAGATTTGTGCCTTTAATGTTTACAAAAAATAGCAACCAAAGTGTACCATATTTATGGAAAGTGCTGGGGAATGAGAATGAGGATCTGAACCGCTTCACCATCAACACCTCCTCCTCCCTCTCGCTCCCTCTTTCCTAGCCATCCATCACCTCTATCTCTCCCAAGCCAGCCTCTGGGCATTAAACAGCCACCCTTGAACCCACGAGACCCGATTCTGTCCAGCCTGAAACATGCAGTCATTAATAATACACAGGGGATTGAACCTGCGAGGAGAGGGGCGGCCCAAACTGGGCGGACATTTTGTGAGATGAGTCTGAACGCTTCTCGCCGATGCATGATTGGAAGAATAGTCATGTCCTCCTTAGCTATACATATGTATACACTACACTACACTGCTCCGAGGTTGAACTCTCTATTCAGCAAAGAATACTGAAAAATACAACATTGATCAGAAATGTTTGAAATGACTTCTGAAGGACTGAAGTCTGGAGTAATGATGCTGAAAATCCAGCTTTGATCACATGAATAAATTACATTTACAGTTATTTTAAACTGTAATAATATTTCACAATATTACTGCACTGTATTTTGATCAAATAAATGCAGTCTTAGTGAGCTTAGAGAGATTTCATTTATTTTCAAAAAGTATATATGCACATATAAATTAATCTATACAAATGATGAGCATACTATTATTGTTGTAAATATTAAGTTTAAAGTTCCTCTGTGGTGAAAATCAAGTTTTTAATGTATAATTTTACATTTTTAATATGCTTTAAGACAAACCATGTGCATCACACCGGACGCGAATAGCGCGTCAGGCGTGAATGATTTCAATGTTAAGTCAATGCAAAGACGCGCTACGCTAGTAAAAAATTCGTGCGGCGCGATTGAGGCGTAGAGCACGGCGTTGTAGACGCGAATACGCCTCATTCGCGCATCAAGTTCACGTGAATGGCGCGAATTGAGCGTCTGGTACGTTAAGCGCATTACACACGAATGATTTAGTTAGTGCTATTTGTGCATTCACGCATTTGACACGAATTCGCGTCTGCCGCTCAGTTGAAAAATCTGAACTTTGCCGTCAATTCACACCTCGTTAACCAATCAGGAGCCTGCTGCTTGCTCACGTGGTGAAGGAAAAATTATTTTGTAATGTGACTAAATGCCTGGTGTGGTTCTACTGCACAACAAAGCAAATATTTTATCACTTAAATTTATTTCAATATACGAGACATGTTAATTCTGTATTGAATGTTATTTATTCCATATCTAGATTTTATGAAATATTGTTTTGATGTAAAGACAACCATACATGTGCATAAGTTCGTATCTGGACGTGAGAGAGAAAAAAAATCACAGGACAGGTTAATAACTTTTGGAGGCTGGCTCTATTTATCATCAAAACAAATGAAAAAATAGGTGGATGTGGGCGAGGGTGATCCTCGCTCCGATGCGGGACAACAGGTCATCAAACTGGGCGCGGGACAGGAAGTACCGCTGACAGCGGCCGTCATCCAGCGGAGCTCGAGCGACAAATAGTGAAAGTCGCCAAACGGTTCGCCTCTGAAGGTGGACACAAATATGGCGACTATGATCCCCACGCCGCTGTTCTGCTCTCCAGAGCGGTGACTCTCTCGATGAATGCTTAATCAACATAAAAAAGATGGCCGTCAACAGGTTTCGATTCTGACACACGTGACACGCATAAATTTCGATTCAAACTTTTGTTTTTAAGCACGTCAGTTTCAAATTCTGACGCGCAAATTAACACAAAGTGCTCAAGCGTCAAACTAGATGCGGTAGACGCGAATTTGACGCGCTATTCGCGTCCGGTGTGAACGCACAGTAAGAGTATTTTCTCTTCAAAACTGAAGTGAATCAAAGACAGTCTCAAAAACACGGTTCGAAATCGCTGGTGTTTCTGACGTCACAAACTGCCTTGAAACCAATCATGTTTTGAGGGGGGCGGGCTTAGGCATATCATTAACTATGACCGTTCTGAAGCAGGGGAGTCTCAAGAGAAGACAGGTTATGCCCGTATATTTTTCTGTTGATATAAAACATTGGCAAAATTTAGCAATATAGCGGATGAATTATGAATATGATGTAGGCTATATTACGATGTTATGATGAACTATGTACGTTTCTCCACTGACGTTCTGAGTTGTTCATGGCGTTTCTAAGGATGCTGGTTTTAGATTTTTTGCATCTGTCTGATTCTGAGATGGAGAACAAGAACATGGTTTGTGTAACTTTAGCAACACATCAGCTGTTTAATAACGTACTCAAGACAAAGGCTGATCATATTAAAGGTCAACTCCGCAAAATGAACCTTTAGTCTAATTACACATTGTTACCTATTCAACCGTTATCTGAGATTTGTTTTCATGATTGCCGAATGTAAATAGTTTTATCTCTAAAAACAGTTTAGCCTATAACGCTAGTATAATGCTAGTATATAGGGCATAGAGTAATGACAAATAAAAATCGCTTGTTATTACTAGTTATTTTAGTTATTACTAAAAAAGGCTCAAAATAGCCCCACACCAACACGACAGCATAACAAGGGTCCCTACATTCAAACCGAAGCATTGAGAACTTTGTCAGTGTCCATACAGTTTAATAAGAAGATATTTTATACACACAGTCAACTTCGTGAATACAGGAAGAAGCCATCTTTGAAAAATTGTCTCGACCAGTCGATCTACGAACGCCGATTCATGTGCGCTGGTGAGATGTGAATAAGGTGATAAGGTGAGCGCGAACAGTAGGCTACGTGTACATATTGAAGAGAAGAAAACAGTTCGTGTTTGTGTTTCTTCTGGAAACAACGGACCATATGAGATTCTGCACAGTTCAGCGCACTTGGATCGGCGCTCGTAGATCGACTGGTAGAGACTATTTTTCAAAGATGGCTTCTTCCTGTATTCGCGAAGTTGACTGTGTGTATAAAATATCTTCTTATTAAACTGTTTGGACACTGACAAAGTTCTCAATGCTTCGGTTTGAATGTAGGGACCCTTGTTATGCTGTCGTGTTGGTGTGGGGCTATTTTGAGCCTTGTTAGTGGTAATAACAAGCGATTTTTATTTGTCATTACTCTATGCCCTATATACTAGCATTATACTAGCGTTATAGGCTAAACTGTTTTTAGAGATAAAACTATTTACATTCGGCAATCATGAAAACAAATCTCAGATAACGGTTGACAAGGTAGCAATGTGTAATTAGACCAAAGGTTCATTTTGCGCCGGAGTTGTCCTTTAATTTCTGTTATGTCATTTTGGTGATCCAAGTTGAGTTTTAAGGGATAAAATTATTGAGTACGGGGAACTTTAAATAGTAAGACACTATTTAGCACCAAAATACAATCCCATAATACCGGATATTCCACAATACCATAACACCGGATATTTTATATGGACTAAATTCATGGCCATTTGTTGTCGTTTTTGGAGCTTGACAGGTTTAGAATGATATAAGGGTGAACTATTTCTTTCAAGTAAATGATTGCATCAGGTTACTGTGGGAGTTTATGAAGTGTAGTCAATACATGAGCTCTACTGAGTGTATCCACTTCTGCTGGCTTATTATTTCATGCCTTTTTACTTCATATTTCCTCTAGGGCTCAATTTCCTTCATATTTCCTATGTTCTGAACCTCTACTATAAATTCTTAATAACTGTGATTAATATGTATGGATTATTGAAGTAACATCATCCAAGCCTCATTTCAATCTTCCCTCAAAATGTCTCACTTGGCCACGGGATTCCTTTGTCTGTCTCTTCATCTCCTTTCCGACCTCCAAAACCGTTTTACTTTTACGCCAACTTTTTCCAACTGTCCTCTAAGTCTCTTTCATTTATTCTAAACCTCTCTCTCCTCTTCCTTTCCTGTCCATTTCTCTCGGTCTCGCTCCTGGTCCCTTTATTCTCCTGTTGGCATGTTCTTCATGTCCTGGCAGTGCATCTGTGATTTTACCCAATGGAGCTGAATCAGGGATTACACTTAAAGGCACTGACGGTGACATCTCTTTAATATTCCACCGGCTCCTCCTGTCTTAGAGATCGTTTTGCTCTTACAACCTCAGATACAACGAGAGATCACAATAAGTTAGCCGGCTCAGTCTGAAGCACACAGTGAGTCTGTTAGCATAGAAATAGGTGATGTCACACTGACCTTGTTGTGCTGCTTTTTACTTGACTTAAACATGAGATTCTGCTGGTGTTTCCGAGTAAATCCACTGCTTTCTGCCTAATGTTTTCCTGCCTGTCTCCAACTCATTTCAGTTTTAGTTCAGTTCGGTATCATTTAGTTTACTGTAATTCAATTAGTTCAGTGCATTTCCGTTCAGGTCAGTTCAGCTTATAATTTAGTTGATCCGAATTCATATCAATTCATTTCTATTCAGGTCAAATCAGTTAAATAGTTTATTTTAGATAACTATAATATATTTGATTTGGGTTTGTTTCACTTCAGTTATTTTAGTTCATTTTATGTCAGTTCAGTATAATTTATTTGACTGTAGTTCAGTTCATTTCTATTGAGCTGGTGTAAGGATCCACTGGGGGCAAGTTGAAGCGAAGTGCAGTTTTATTCAAAATAACACATAACAAGATAAAAGATAAAACATGAACCAAAAACTGCAGACATAGACTTCAAAACCGAGGTTACGTGAAACAATACTTGACAAAGACACATACATGAGGGCTTAAATACACTTAAATACTTAAATAAACAAGATTAATGACAAGACAGGGACACCTGTGAACAATGAACAGACGATTAACCAATGACAATGATCCATGGCAGGATCACATGACAAACAGGGAATCACATGACAGACATGGAACATGAGATGAACAAAACTAAAACGTGACAGAGACAAAACCAAATCGCGACAGCTGGGCTCAGAATAATTTAGCTCAGTTCATTTCACTTCATTTCTATGTAAGGGTTAATGCCCGACGAGGTGTCCATTGTCAGGTTTTAATGGACGACGGCGAGGCGTGAACCGGCCGACGGGCAGCGGAGGACGGTTGCCTCCGCCGAAGTCCATTAAAACCTGACAATGGACACCTCGAAGGGCATTAACCCGCTTATACCATGGTCACTTGCCAAATAAAACATTTTTAAAACATTAGCTGCTAGTTTATATTTTAATTAGGCTAAATCAAGTTTTTACAAATAATAACTCGCCTGGTTTATTTAGCAACCGGCGATATTTATAGTCCGCTCAGCTTGTAGAACCCTTCAGGTTCAAAAATGCATTTTTTGTTTTTCATGAAACACAAAGGTAGGCATAGTTATTATTATTTTTTTAATTACACATAAAATAATTAATCAAACAGGCTTCTTAGGCTTGAAACGCTGTACTCTCCTCCTGCCTTGGTTGTCTGGACAGCTGCGTAAAACTCCCGCAGGGTCTCATTCAGAGCAGCAGCGGTGTAATTTTCTTTGCGACGTTTCTCCGTTTCATTTACATTTTTCTTTCTTCAGCAGCATCCCAGTCGTCAAAGTTGTCATATTCTCCATAAATGTTAAAAGAAATAACGAAGTCGCCGCTCATTGTTGTATTAGTAGGCTATGTAATATCTAACTAACGTTAGATGTTTGTTTTGATAGAGCAAATTGTTAACGGATACTTTGACGTTTGACTGCCTGTTGCTATGGTTACTCACAGCTGTTGTAGGCAGCGCATTTATTTATTCATTTCGAATGGTAAACAGGCAGTTTCACCAGAACTACTTTACTAGGTGTCCTCTATCACTTTTTAACGGACACCCTGCAGCCAATCAGAATCGAGTATTCACCCAGACCATGGTATAAGCAGTGATAATTTATTAAATTAAGCTAAACTTCAAATCAGCTTATTCCTAATTAGGTCAAGTCAGTATCACTGAATTTAATTAATCAGTTCAATTCCAATCAGGTTCAATAGATTAAGATTCACAGTAACATACAGTACGTAAATTAAGTTCATTTGAGTTCAGATCAGTATTAGTATGTACAGTATGTGCCAGCCAGAGACTGTAGTAACTGCATTATTTACAGCTATTTGTTTACAGCCATCATTTAGACGGAAAATGTATTCATTTGTTATGATTAATTTCAAGTATTTAATGTACAGTATCATGTTCTGGGCCCCGGTTAATTAGCTCTTTATTAATAATCTTTTTATTTGACATCCTTTCAATCTGCGTTGCTCTTCCGTTCATCCTTCTGTCTGGTTACGTCGCCCTTCAACGCAAACATAATCTTTCTTACAAATAGGTTGTCTCTCCATCTCTCTTTTTCTCTACAGACATCCTCCAATCCCACAATTGCGCCAGAACAGCTTACACGCTTAAGAAGTCAATGATCCATCTCAGCCTGGTGACAACTGACTGATGTGAGACTTCACATGTGGCTTTGCATTCGTTATGTGGTTTCAAGCCGTCACCACAACATCTGTTCTCATAGACGGGGTGTGAAAAATCAACTCACAATTCGGAATCATCTGTCTCATTTTTACTTTTGAGATTAACTAACAACTGCATGCTGATGTGAAAAAGATTGAGCTATTTAGTCTAATTATGGCTGGCTGGCCAAGTTTGCTGACTTTTGGTAATCTGTGTGCTTTTCGAAATTGTTTTGTGCTGCTGATGGGGTCGGTAACCTTCACAGTAATGGGGAAACTAAACAAATCTGGAGGCCAATCTCCTCTGGCTGTCAGCCTCAGGTATCCTCATCACAGCTCTGCTTTAATGGACTAAACTCACTGCATGCTAAACAACATTTGTGTGTGCCCTGGCATTGTTCCCGTGAAGGAATCAGACAGTTTACTTCTTTTCCTCTTCCCATTAATCTCATATTTAGTCTGTCTTTCTCACTCTCTCGTCCTTTTCATCTGTAATATTATGTGCGTATAAGACTTTACATCATCAGAAATTCAACTGTACTTCAGAATCACACATTCACAGAGCAAAAGCAGCCAGAAGCTATTCACTATCAATGAAAGTTGGCAATTTCTGGAAGCATGACTGATGGCAACCAGAGCTTGCAAAACTTTAGGTTCTGATCAAGCGAACACAAAGTTCCTTGGGTGAACGCAAATGTTGTTGCGAGGGGAATGCAAAATATTTGTATGATGGAGGATGGAGATGGGTAAGATTTGGGGTGGGGATAGGAATCAGGGGGTGGAGATGGGTAGGATTAGGGGATGGGGTTAGGGATCAGGAGATGGAGATGGGTAGAACTGGGGTGGTGTTAGGGATCAGGGGGCGGAGATGGGAGGGATTGGGGTGGGGTTAGGGATCAGGAGTGGAGATGGGTCGGATTAGGGGTTGGGTTAGGGATCAGGAGATGGAGATGGGTAGAACTGGGGTGGGGTTAGGGATCAGGGGGCGGAGATGGGAGGGATTGGGGTGGGGTTAGGGATCAGGGAGTGGAGATGGGTCGGATTAGGGGTTGGGTTAGGGATCAGGAGATGGAGATGGGTAGAACTGGGGTGGGGTTAGGGATCAGGGAGCGGAGATGGTAGGATTAGGGTGGTGTTAGGGATCAGGGGGCGGAGATGGGAGGGATTGGGGTGGGGTTAGGGATCAGGGAGTGGAGATGGGTCGGATTAGGGGTTGGGTTAGGGATCAGGAGATGGAGATGGGTAGAACTGGGGTGGGGTTAGGGATCAGGGAGCGGAGATGGGTAGGATTAGGGGTGGTGTTAGGGATCAGGGGGCGGAGATGGGAGGGATTGGGTGGGGTTAGGGATCAGGGAGTGGAGATGGGTAGGATTGGGGGTGGGGTTAGGGATCAGGGGGCGGATATGGTAGGATTTGGGGTGGGGTTAGGGATCAGGGGGCGGAGATGGGTAGGATTTGGGGTGGGGTTAGGGATCAGGGGCGGAGATAGGTAAGTTTAGGTATATGTAAAGTGGGAGGAGTTGGATCTGGATTTCGTGTTCTGCAGTGAAGACCTTCTCCTGTTCTATTATTTGTTTCAGCCCCCATTCAGGGAAATATTAAAGCTACACAATGTAACCGTTGGCCTTTATGTATAATATAAAAAGGCATGATGTGACACAATTATCTAAAAAATTATCCAAAAAAGTTTCATACTGTAGTATAGGTTTAAAAGTGCAACAGAAATTATTAGCATACGTGAGTTTGATTCATGCAACAATTTCATGCTTACAATTTTCATTGTAAACTGCAAGAAAAGGGATTACTAAAAATATCTTATTTTAGTGTTAATATATGAAGAGTTCAGATGCAAAAGCCCCTAAATGCCATTTGAAATTTTCTTCTTTAATGATGATTTTGATCAAACTTGTATATTTAAGTTCAGTAATTTCACTTAAATAACAATCAATAGGTAATTATCATTGCCATTTAAGTGAAATCACTGAACTTAAATATACAAGCTTGATAAAAATGATCATTGTAGAAGAAAATTTCAAATAGCACTTAGAGGCTTTTGCATCTGAACTCTTCATATTCAGTTTGTGATACACTCCAAAGCTGTGTGAATAACCCAACCGTAGTTAACTGCCCTAACTAAAGGCATCATTTATCTGTAGTGTCTGAGTACACTGAATAAAATGAACTGGTGTAGGAATAGATTTACTTACAATACATATAATTACAATGGCAAGTAACACATGAATATTACCAGATTTTGCAAAAAATGTTGTATCTTTTTACCAAACCCACAATCTTCTTCAGACAACATCATTTTTACCAGCTTTGCTGTAAAAAACCAAAGTCACTCCTCAAATTTTTAAATATCTTTTTAAATATCCTCTGAAGAATGAGTTTCTTAATGAGCTTCAAAACGACAAAACAAGAACATCTTGTAGGTAATTAAATAAGCTGCTTGTGAAACCAATCTCGTACATAGTTCATTAGTCATGGTCTTGGTTATCCTAATTATTTCTATCCTTGACAATCTTCCCAACAGCAAACTGACACTTTTGCTCACCTTGAAATAGCAAAGGTTTATCCCTAATCATTCCCTCACCAGTCTTCAGCCAAATACAGTAAATTAATGTTATCTTTAACACAAATCCCATCAGCAGAACTCATTTTCATGCCAGGACTGGCCCCATGAGATAAGCCTTGTCAGAAAAGCCACAACATAACATCTTCCAAAGAAAATCATTTTTTTTTCCCTGCTCTAAATGGACTCTATACCCACAACCAATGCCAAGAGCAATCATGTGTAATGGAAGTTTAATCTAAGAATATGATCTGGTAATGATGGATTCATGACCACCAAGTATTTTCTATCACGGTGTCATAATGTCATTGGAGACTGGGATTGTGAGACGTACAGCCAATTAGACAACAGGACAGCTTGACTTCTGCTATGATTACACAACATTCTTCATAATACCAGGTTGTGTCTCTCGTGGCTGTAGGTGATATGATATAATAGTAGCATATGAATTGTTAGCGTCCAGGAACATCATGAAGGATATATTTTGACAAGGAACTCAAACTGAGTACAAACTGTTTTTTAAATGCAAGTGTAATTACCTATGAGAAGTTCATTTAAAATCATTTTGTCTTTTGTCAATGTCTTTTCAGTGTTAACACGTAGCTCTTTAGCTAGCGTTAGCATCAATGTTCTTTGTGTATTTTTTAAGTATCAATGGTGTTAGACCAGGGATGGAAAACTCTGTCCTGCAGAGTTTAGCTCCAAACTCACCTGTCTATAGCCTTCTAGTGATCCAGAAGGCATTGATTAGCTTCTTCAGGTTGGTTTGATTAGGGTCTGAGATGAACTCTGCAAGATAGTGGCCCTCCAGGACCGAGTTTGCCCATCCCTGCACTGCCATATATTGACCTGGAGTTTTAGAGAGCAGTCTACACAGAAATTAATTACCCTACCTGACCAACCTATGCTTTTTGTTTTCTGGCTTTACAGATGATTTTTCTGTTGTCTCCACTGGTAACGCATGATAATTAGTGTCTGTTGTTTAATTTCCACTCTTTGTGTCACCAAACAGCACTATGCTACATTCTGCCATCTTGCAATAACTGTATGCACATTATCTCTTACTAATCATTTTCACCATAATCATTGTTTTCCCACTTATTACACAGCTACTGACAAAAGAAATAAATAGCTAGCCTATGTGGACATATTGTTTTGAGCTGTTACAACTGATAACGGAGACTCAAGATGTATTGCATATAAACCAAGAATCTGTGGTGTGATATGAGAGATATTAAAATAGTACAGAGGTTTCAGTTACCTGGATGGTCTGATATGCATCATTGACATGAATGACCAAGAATATTAGAAAATATCTGTGATTGCTGCGTTCGGCCAATCAGGGTGAGGCAGATAACTCTGTAACAAACAATGTAAAACAAATTTCCTATTTTCACCTAAAATGTAAAATAAATAAATAAAAATCCAGGGCAAGTTTCCTGCTGAACGCCCACCACACACCACCTTACTGGTGGACAGGAGACAGTGATGAAGCCAATCAATATGGGGATGATTAAGAGGCCATGATTGACAGAGGCCAATGAGCAAATTTGGCCAGGATTTTAACGCATATCATATGTATGACGTGGCGCTACTGAAACCAAAGCTGTCCTCTATCTACCAGTATTGCAATAAAACACATTAAACACACAAAAGTCTGGTAATGTTTCCAGCCTTTAGGCTTCCGATGCTTTTCAGAAACCCAGCCCAGTCTGTCAATAACACTGTTTAGTTTCGGTATCTGAGTAGCCCCTCTTTCTGAAACGTGCAGTGTGCTCTGATTGGTCGGCTAGATCAGTGTGTGTTGTGATTGGTCAACTGCGTTGGGCGTGTTTTAGAAATGGGAGTTTAGAAACAGTGCTAACTGATATAGAGAATAACCTTTTCAGGCTCAAACAGCAACACACACTAAAGAAAGTTGATTTCTTTAGCATTTGATAACCATTCTGCAGAAACAGAATCCGAAAGCCTTCCACCATCTGTAATGCAAGTGTTAAGAACCTGGTTTGCTCTTTATTCTAGTTCCCATAACCTTGAATTTCAACAGTTAGTGTGTGTGTGTTTAAATACATGCCAGTGACCTTCTCCTATTCACACACACACACCTCATGCAATCCTGAGCTCATCTGGGCATCAAATCTGTTCTATTTAAAGTGATTCTCAGAACACACATCTCCTCACAGTTCCCTGTCAACCGGAAAAAAATATGTTTATCATATATATGTATGTACAGAGAGCAGAAAAGGCCTCAGTCGCCAGGGCGATCATCAGATAAGATGGTTTTATTACTCTGAGAAATGTCATGTGATAACACAAAGGGCATAGGAAAGACAAAAACAAAGACAAACTGATCTATAAATGAACATGTCTCCCAGGACATTGTTTGAATGATTTACTGTCTTGCGTAGTGACTTTTAATACTATTTATTTATTTATTTTTTGATAATGTGTATTTTACAATAGAACCAATGGTCAATGTAACCTCACCTATACCATGTTTGGTCTCTATAAACTGATACTTTGAAGATCGAAATGATTGTGTGTACGATATGTTGATAGCTGCACAACATATTACAAGAATCTTTCATAGTTTCTTCATAAGCAACCAATCCAGCTCCACATGTGAATGAGCATGCTTCAAACAAATATTCATAAATCGCCAAAAGAGGAATTTTCCCACTTGGAAATTCCACCCTTCCCATTGGTAAAGCAAACCCAGAGTGGTGGGACTTTTCTCGGTTTTATTAGAGACAAATTCACAGTGACCCACGCTCTTCTTCTGGCTTCTACTGCTGCTTCTTTGGGTTGATGTCTGTGGGGACCCCCATCGGGGCACATGGGCGCTGATCACAGCCTGCCCAACAGAGTCAGACTGTAATTTCTTCATTCCAACTCAGAAGAAAACTGCAATTTTACTATCACTGAATTGACAGCCACCAACACTTCCGACTTTCTCCTGGTTGATCTACATGGCCTCTCTGGCTCAGGTCAATCTGCGCTCTAGCCATGTAAACTGAGTCAAAGAAACCATGCAAGTTCACTCATGCATGACTCAGTCCAGACTCATGCATGGAACCATCAAAATCATTCAGGAACTTCAAAATCCTTCAGAAACTTCACGAAATGCTTTTACTGCAAAAGCCATGCAAGTATACATTTAATGATCTAAAAATAATAAGCTGATGGTTCTTTTGATAGTTAAAGGATAATTCCGGTATTTAACACCCTGAGTCTATTTTGTAGTTTGTTTTGAATGAAATAGAGTGGTGGACTTAGAAATTTTGACAATGGGTCCTGTCTCGACTTTTTGACTATTTTAGAATCGCGTTAGACAGCGTTAGACTGGCTGTCTATGGGCATGCACAAACATGTCCATAAAACAACCCTTAGCGTTCATTTTCAAAACTGTGCAACTCACCGAGTGGTTGGTGGTGTTCGTTGATGTTCTGAAACAAGTAGCGTAGCGAAATACCGCTTCTGTCGTGTTTTATTTGTCATTTTTTAAAATCGCATTGATGTCTGCTGGAGGACTCAGTGCTCGTTGATATTACTGCGCTAGCTACCAGAAAAGGAAAGGGGTCTGTTTACATTTGGTTGTAGTCTTTTCACTCGGTTCTCCGTCTCTCAGAAGGCTAGCGAGAGCAGAGCAACTGTGCTCCCGGACTTTTTTACGGTGCGCTAGACACCGTGTTCCGTACAGCGTCCTGGTTGTCGCCATCAAGTGGTCGGGAGTGTGCTAACGCTTCAGACTCAAATATCGAGCGGAAGTTTATACGAGGTTGTGAGGTATCTGAAAAAATAGTTCCACAATAGCAAACAACATGGATTGAAAGCATACATTTTGCGCCGATATTTGTTTTTAAACATCAACGAACACCACCAACCACTCGGTGAGTTGCACAGTTTTGAAAATGAACGTTAAGTGTTGTTTTAAGGACATGTTTGTGCATGTCCATATAGACACCCGGTCTAAAGCTGTCACAGGCGATTCTAAAATAGTCAAAAAGTCGAGACAGGACCCATTGTTGAAATTTCTAAGTCCACCACTCTATTTCATTCAAAACAAACTACAAAATAGACTCAAGGTGTTAAATACCGGAATTATCCTTTAAATGGTTCATTCCATAGTTCCATTTCCTGCTCCTGGTTTCATTCAGTCACCATTTTACCAATGTATGTGAAACTCACGTTGCGTCAAGATGATGCTGTGGGAACGCTCTGCGTGATTGCGTCATGAAGCACTTATGAAATCAGTCCAATATGGCAGGAAGCTATAAAGCGCCCGCAGACCAAGCATTGTCAACTTCTGTGTCTTCAGTAAGCGCTCAGTGTGAAACTGTCTCTGTCTATTTATTGTTGTTTATCCACAAGCATATTATATATCTAGACAGGAAAATAATGGCGAGGAAATAGCATTTTGGACTGTGTGTTCCTCCCTGCCCTTGCTTCATTACGTGTGGGGATAGACACGATTTATTTGTTGTTTGCTTGGGAATCGAGCATGCACGGTCAGCTTTAGTAAAAGGGTGTTCATTCATCTGCACCTGTCGGCTTTCTTCTCGAGGGCAGAAAGTCAATAAAGATTCTGCAATAAAGATTCTGTGACTCGATCTCAGATCTCGTGTGTGACGAGGCAGCGCATAGATTACGGAGCTGAAATTAGAGTCTAGTGACTCAGATCTCGGGTTTGCCAAGGCAACCTTTAGACAATGGGTCCGCAATATACAGTATATGTACAGGGAACTGAGCAGATGCAATTTCCCTTTCTCTCTTTCTCCTATGATTGTGTGCAAACTAATTATGTGCTTGCAGACTATTATTTATGGTTCTTTTTGTGTATGAGATATGAACTTCATTTTGAGAAATTAAATGAAATATTTGTCTGGCTTTGAAAGTAGATATATGAAAATTAATACATTCAACCTTTCATCCAGACCAAGTTCTCTATCTCTGTATTCAGCCTTTCACTTGTCTGGTTCTACTTGTCTGCTTGATATTTGGCTGGATTTATTTAGAGAAAATTAAATATGGACTTATCTGATGTCTGTATTAATATTCCGTACTATTCAGCCTTTCATCCGTGTTTACTTGCCTGGTTGATCTTTGGCTGCATTTAATTCTGAGGAAATAAATGATGAAATTCCTGGGGAATGAATAACACCTCATTATACGGTACTCATCTCCCTCCATTGCCCTTCCGGGCGCAACGGTCTCCAGCGAGTTCTAGTCTCAGACAAGCCCTTATCTCAGGGTCCACCCGGAAACGTAGCGGCGCTGGTATCCTCACCCCTTCCGAGGAGGGTCTTAGAGCAATTAGTTCGGCTGTTCCCTGCCAGTGCGCCACTTCAGGCCACCGAACTGGTTGCTTGAGTAATACCAGAGACCAGTCTCGAAAGACTAGCTGTCTAAATTTCCAGGGGGAAGTGGTTAACACCTCACTATACGGTGGCCATTTCCTTTCGATGCCTTCAGGGGGCCGTTCCTCCAAGCCCACCACCTCATGTGCGTCGGGACGCAACGGTCTACGACGAGCCCATATCTCTGTGTTCGCCCAGAACAGTAGTGGCACTGCAATGCTTGTCCCCTCTGAGAAGGGTCTCAGAGCAGTCAGTTCGATTGTTCCCTGTCAGTTCGCTGTACAGGCCACCGATTTGGGAGCTCGAGTAACATCTAGACCACTCTTGAGAGACTGGTTCTCTTGGTAGATTTTTTGGCAGCTGGGAACATATCTCAACATATCTCAACAGAAGCAGAGCGTCTGCTCCTGAGCCCCCACTAAAGGACGGGGTCGGGCTGGCGCTCTCAACCGTAGCCTTCAAGGGGTAAGACGGATCTGAAGACCGTCGTCATTTCCAGGAAGGCTGGGGGGATAAGGTTCTGATGCCAGAGGGGGCAGGCCAACGAGGGTGGACTGCCCTGAAGTAAAGCGGTTAACACCTCATTATATAGTGCCCGCTGCTCTTCAGTGCCCTCAGGGGTTTCGTTATGCTAACCCTGCCACCTCGTGTGTTTCGGGGCACAGGGGTATCCAACAAGCGCAGATCTCCATGTTCGCCCGGAAACGTAGATGTGTCGGCTGTTCCGCAACAAAAAGCAGAAGCCAGTCTCGAGAGGCTGATACCTCTAGTAGAATTTTTGGCAGCATGGAAGCTACTGCCAAATGTTTCTCGCTGGATCCTACAGACCATAGAAAAGGGTTATCAAATACAGTTCGGGTCTCATCCAACCATGTTTATGGGGGTCCTAACCACCGTGATGGGACATGAGCAGGTTCTGGTAATGGAACAAGAAGTGAAAACCCTGCCAGAGAAAGGGGCCATAGAATATGTACCCCCCTCCAACAGTGAAACCGGATTCTACAGTCGGTATTTCATCGTTCCAAAGAAGGATGGGGGGTTGCGTCGCAGTCACAGAGCAAAAAGTCTACATGTTAACCTTGAGACAAATCATGCCACAGATCTGGGGTCTCATTTATAAAACTGTGCGCAAGGATCCTTACTAAAAGTGTACGTGCGCCCGAATAAACCCCAGTCAGCCAAAGATTGTCCGCATTGTCTCCTCCCCGAAATAACCATATATGGAGCTTACGATGGCTAATTTAAATATGCATATACTCATCTGCATATAATTTGCATATGATTATTCATCCATGTGATACCATGTTAAGGTACAAGACGTTAGGAAAATATGAAATACAGATATTTTTTTTTTAGTAGCCTATAGCTTTTTTTGCCTTCAATCAAACAGAATCAAATCAAAAAGACATTTAACTCCAGTTCTCCATCGGTGTCGCCAATTCCCTTTGTCTCCAGAATAAGTGTACGCACGGCTCAAAGTTTTCTTAAAGGTGAGCACATTCTTCCGTCAAGTTTGTTTTTTATAGATCACAATCTTTGCGTGGAAACTGACGTACGTACGTTTCCAGCCCCGTTTTGTGCATCCACACGCTTTATAAATGAGACCCCAGATCATGGTTTGTCACGTTAGATCTCAAGGATGCATACTTCCATACAGTATGTTCTTTTTGGCCTGTTGTACATGAGACCCTTGCAGTGGTGGCTCAGGCTGCAACCGAGGTGTTTTTCAATTCACTCCATTCAAATCAATTATTCTCAACATGACAGACAGAGCGTAAGAAACATGCTTTTCAAATCTGGTAGTTAGGGTGAAAATATTTTATTATGAAAAAATGATGGCCCTCAAGGCTAATGCATACAAAGAGGGACTAATTAATTTCAAGTACGCCTCTCATTTGTGTCTGGTAATAGAAAAAACATACGTATTATGAGACACTTCAGATTAAGCTTATCCTGATTGTTGGCTAATGGTTATAATAACATAATGAGACGTTATAATATCCAGACATTAGAGGCTCTTTTTCCTCATCACGCCAGGTGGAGTATGAGCCTGTTATAATGGTTTGGTGTGTGTGTGTGTGAAAAAGATGGGCTAACGCTGACTAATAGATTGGAGGAGAAGTTTACACACTGCAGTTGAAAAGATGAAATATCATGGAGCCAATGCTGTAAACAAGTAAATGTCTCCATGACCTTCAGAGCTATGTCCTTGTAAAAGTAAAAAACAAATTCAACTGTTGGCAATCACTAACAGTATAAAGAAATTAAAAAAATATCTCTTCTGAAACTCCAAAGGAAACAGTTAAAGAGGTCTCGACAGAAGAAATCAAATTTGCTCTGGTCTTTTGACACATAAGAGGTCTTTGTACCATTAAAACATCCTGTTATTTTCAGAGCTTAAGACATCCTCCTCGTTACTGTATAAACAAAGCATTTATAAAATCAAGCTTGACAAAAACAGCTCGTTTTGATAGTGCAGGATGTGTGATGCACACTGGCAAACACATTTGCATATGACAACCTCCACAACAAGACATCGATGAATAGTTTTACATCATCGCACCATAGGCTCCGCCCACTTGTATTCAGTCACTTAACGGCTGACATTTGCCTTCACTGGATGTGAACGTAACATCAAAAGCAAATTATAAGCCCATTATAATCACTGACGCTGTCTACACTGGATACAGTATACAGATGCGCATTTAGTTTCTGATTTACTTCACACACTTGAGTCAGTCAACAGGACAAATGAACAAGTGAAAGAACGTTTCAGTTTAAACAGTTCATTTGGGGGAAACAAGTGGATGGTTTATTTGAATGGCGTCATTGGATCGTGTCGGAGGATTTTATGTTTGTTCGGAGCTTTTTACTGCAGATTGTTTTGGTGACGATGCTCAGTGTAATGAAGAGTTCACAAAGAAACTTTAATTGACAGTTGAAGCAGTTAGCAGTATTGGATCTGACAGCAGTTACATCACGAACCGTAAATAAACGTTTTCATAATGCTTTGTCTGAAAATGACGATTATATATAGATAATGTTTTCAAACACTTACTCATTCAACACTCTCTCCTGTTTTTTAGCTCCATCTCCTAGACCCCTCCTGGTTTGTTATTTCTCCCGGGAAACTCCCCTAATTTGCATGCCCCAAACGCCTTTATGAATAATCGGACCAATATGTTGACCAGTTGCCAGATCTTGTTTTAAATGCATTATATTGACACAATCCACACATAAACATTTGAAGAGTTCAGATGCAAAAGCCTCTAAATGCCATTTGAAATTTTCTTCTAAAATGATCATTTTTATCAAGCTTGTATATTTAAGTTCAGTAATTTCACTTAAATGGCAATGAAGATTACCTATTAATTGTCATTTAAGTGAAATTACTGAACTTAAATACACAAGCTTGATAAAAATGGTCATTCTAGAACAAAATTTCAAATGGCACTTAGAGGCTTTTGCATCTGAACTCTTCATTTTTAACCCGTTCGTCATCTCAACCTGGCAACCTATCTCCTGGATTTTGAAAACCAAATGTTGACAGCTATGGTGATGTCTACTGACAAGCCTTTTGTACAAAAGCTTTACTAACATTATAAATGAACCTCAAAGAACAATAATTTAAGGCAACACACTTATTCCAGGTGAATAGGATCAAAATTTTAATTTACAGATGTCATCATGAAACTTGAATAGTTGATTACTCGCATAAATAGGAGAAAAAAATGTATTGCAAGTTTTCTGTAATTTTATGTTTAAATTAGGGCTGTGCAAAAGTTAATTGCGATTAATCGCATCCAAAATAAAAGTCTGTTTTACATAATATATTTGAGTGTGCTGTATATAATTATTTTGTATATATAAATACCTATGCATGCATGTATATATTTAAGAATTATTTGCGCTTAAATTCTGTATATATATATAAATACATAATCTATATTATACAAATATAAATATTTTATATAGGAATAACACATTTTCTAAAACATATACATGCATGTGTGTGTATTTATATATACAAAATAATTATATACAGCACACACAAATATACTATGTAAACAGAGACTTTTATTTTGGATGCGATTAATCGCAATTAACTTTTGCACAGCCCTAGTTTAAATATAAGTGATGAATCTGACCATTGAAAAAAACAAGGTTCAAAATTATGTTTGCATTTTGTTGATATATTCAATGAAAAGACATTTTCAGAGGGGATTATGAATATCTCCTTTTGTTACCAAATCAGAAAATACTGACAATAGCCTTAAAAATTAGATTTCCGCCCTATTTTTAGGCATAAAATGTCATATAACTCAGGCCAAGAGTGATATATCAACATATCCCTCTGAACAAACCTTCACTATATAGTTCGGAATACGGCTGTAAAGTTTGGTGTATGTAGGTGCTACAGAAGTGGAAAATCGACATTAGAAGTATGAGAAAAACTCATTTTGAGAAAATGGCCTTTAAAGATTTTTTTATGGGATTTATGAGATTTATGGGATATTTCGAGTTAAATTGCCCATTTTACTTTCATGATTGGTTGCTGATAAACAGGAAATGACCATATTTGGATCCCACAGCATTGAAGAGGAGAGAGAGAGCTTTCTAACCATAGACAGTAAAAGAAATGGACACAGCAACCCCGTTGATTTCAACGGAGAGAGTTGAAGCTCAACATGGGCACTCACTTCCTGATAGCCTTCTATCCTGAAAGCGTTCTGCACTGAGCTTGACGACGTAGATGTCACGTGAGCAAACTGACTGACAGTTGTAAATCTTTTAGTAGCTGTGCCAAGACAAATTTTAATCGTGAACAGAGACGGCGAAGCACGACCTGGAGCACTTTTGGTAAGTATTCTGATTAATTATTTTGACATTTTGCTTCTATATATGCCATGGGCTGACTTTAGACAGTAAAAGATTGCCTGCGAGGCTGTGCGAGCTTCTCCTCCTGTCTATACGGTAATTTTCTACTGTGCGACGGACAGTCGAGTGGTTATGACGCAATCTTTAGCCTATTTTTACAAGAACGGCTTCTACGTGGCCATAACGTAACATACAAAGTAATGGAGCCTTTTATACATTTTGTCGTGTTTCTTTAGAAATAATTAATGGATAAATGGAGTCTTTGGACGCCTCAGATGTAAAGTTATTCGCTGTCAAAGTGACCAAAATGAATGGGAGTCAGTGGGATGCTAACAGCAGGTGATAGCTCGCTACAATGGCGGCCCCCGGAGGCAGATTCAACTTCCGGCTGATGGATTACCCCCTTGTTTCTAATGGTGTGTGCGATGACAGGGTGCGGATTGTGATCACGGAGCAGCGGGATGATTTAGAATGCCAACTTTTGAGGAATTTAGGCGAAATCTACACACGCAAACAGACAAAGTGTAGTAAAATAAAGACCTAAATGTGTATTTAGGTCTGAAAGACGACATGTTATTGAATACAAATAGCCCAAAATCTCAAAATTGACCTGTGGAAAAAAAACGATTTGTCAATGTTTTTTTTGCCTGCCGTGTCTCGCCTTAAAAAACTTAAAAAACATGTCATGACCCCTTTTAACGGGAAGCTGCACTTTTTTTTGGAAATAGGCTCATTTTACAACTCCCCCAGAGTTAAACAGTTGGGTTTTACCGTTTAAACCAGACAGTTTCTGGTCCCATTGACTTCCATAGTAGGAAAAAATATATACTATGGAAGTCAATGGGACCAGAAACTGACTCGTTACTGATATTCTTTTAAATATCAGAAAATCGGCTGAATGGATTCGAAAATGATAAAACTCAACTCTGGGGGAGTTGTAAAATGAGCCTATTTCCAAAAAAAGTGGAGTATCCCTTTAAGATGGTAATGAGATGTCATTAGTGACTTTCTCTCCTGTGGGGAGTGTGGCTGTGTACCTGTATTCCTTCTGTGCCGGGCTGCTGTAGCAGTTTGACGGTCCTCCTCGTCACCCTCTGCCCGCGTCCTTCATGCCAGGTGAGGTTGCCCCCGGCCCTGCGTGGCAGCTGATAGTTCAGCTCCTCTGCTGAGACTGTGTGGTCCAGCGCAGCCCGACAGAAGCTGAAGCTGGACGCAGCTGTGGAGGACACATGAAGAGAGATGTTGAGCACATCCCGCCATTTCATACACGGATCATCGTCATTGTTACAGGAAGCGCCATGAATTCATTATTATGTCAATCACAGGTCATTGTGTACAACAAACTCAAAGTACTTTATGTGAAATAAAAAAGGTTTTAGCCACATTTAAAATGTATATTACTATTACAAAAAAATTAAATAATTACAAAAAAATCTATTTCAATTAAAAAATGTTATCTTTGAACGTTCTATTGATCAAAGAATTATTACGGTTTTCACAAAAAATATGCAGAAATAAGCAGCACAACTGTTTTCAACGTTGATAATAATCATAAATGTTTCTTGAGCATCAAATCATATTAGAATGATTTCTGAAGGTTCATGTGACACCGAAGACTGGAGTAATGATGCTGAAAATTCAGATTTGATTGCAGGAATAAATTACATTTTAAAATATACAAACATTGTATATTTTAGCCAAACATTTCTTAATTGTGACAGCCAGTTTTTTTCACACAGTTTTCCAGCACTTACTGAAAGTGATCAGAACAGAAATTCAGAATAACAAAAAAGACACTTTACATTGTACGCAGACAAACACACACAGACACGTTAGCTAGTAAACGGCAAGTTTTCTAAGCATATGGCACATGTATGATTCAGTGCCTGGCAACCCAACATGCCAAATCAGCAAACATGTGCTTAAAGTCCATAAAAATAGAAGAATAGGCATTGATTCTTCCTCTAAGTGGCCATCGAGGGACGATCTTTAACCCTGCAGATACAGGAGACGGGTGAGGTGTTTCAGGTCATGGACCCTCTGAGCAGTATGTCTGTGTGCGTGTGTGTATAAAAATGCAAATGAAGCACATCAGTATGTCAGTGTCTGTTTGTTATGCCAAAACATAATTATCATATACAGGCTCTTCCATGCATACAAAGTATCAGCATCTACCTACTGTGTAATACTATTGTGAAGCGTATATGCAATAGAAAACATTTCAAACAGTCGCATGCTTCATTGTTGTCACAAACCTTAGCAAAAAAGTTATCATCTCCGTGAATAACTGAATTTTAAGGGGGGGAAAATAATAATAATCACACTGAGAATAGACGGTGAATTATTCAGCTCATGTTGGCAAATATAAATCCAAATAATATTGGAGTGTGTTTTACAAGAAAATACTATTTCAGTCTTTCTACTTCAAAATATCCCCTTTAATTAATTGCATTACTTGCATTTTCTTTTATAATATTTGTGAAATTTACTAGCGATTTCTAAATGACTGATATTCCATGCATATGGGTCAGTCTAATGTTATGTAAAACATGTGAAAAGTGTATTATGATAATGAAACTCAGGTGAAAAATATACTTGTCATCACAAATAACATGAATATGTTATTCCATAATGGATGAATCAATCACAATAAGATCTTCAACATGCATTCATAAAACCACTAGAGTGACTTTATTGGTCCTAAAAAATAAGAAGCAGTTACACTTTATGTTAAGGTGTCATTGTTACAGTGTAATTATATTTATACTGAGTAATAATAATACACCACCATGTACTTACATGCACAGAAGGCCCTCCTCTTTCCAAAATCTAACTAAATTGAGTTGATCAAACTTAAAGAAATTTCAAAGATGACACTATTTAAAATATTTTATGTTAGACTCATTAAATATATGAAGAGTTCAGATGCAAAAGCCTCTAAATGCCATTTGAAATTTTCTTCTTTAATGATAATTTTTATCAAACTTGTATATTTAAGTTCAGTAATTTCACTTAAATGACAATTAATAGGTAATTATCATTGCCATTTAAGTGAAATTACTGAACTTAAATATACAAGCTTGATAAAAATGATCATTCTAGAATCAAATTTCAAATGGCACTTAGAGGCTTTTGCATCTGAACTCTTCAAATGTATTACTCCTAATTAGATACGTTTAGTAAAGTAAAGTGAATGAAATGTAAATGTGTGTATCTATGAAGGGCCTGAATAGTACAAGTAGTATATAGTTCTCTCACATTTCCCTTTCGCCGTTCACACTCAGCTTTATCCAACCAACCCAACACCAAAAAAAAAAAAAAAAAAAAAACTACCAATGTGCTTGTAAAGGCCGTTGGTCTATCTTTTTTTCTATTTCTGACCCCTGGCTTTCCGTGTATCTACTCTCCCACTTGGCTTTCTTATAAGCTCTTTTTTTCCCCCAGCGTAGCTAATGTGATCAGTGCTACGAGAGCCCTTGGTAAGTACAAAATATTTAATGAAGGGTAAAAGATGATACGAGCGCATATCAGCACGTAAGAGATTTAAAAAAAAAAAACAATTCAGAGAAGAAGAGAAAGAGGGAGCAAGAGATCAAAAGTGAGGGAAGACTGTAAATAATACATTAATGGCCATTCACAAAACCTCACAAAGGCCTGAGGTAGCCCTACACGGCTTGGAAAAAGTTTTGTTTGTCTGGTTAAGCTGGTCTCAAAGCTCTTTGCGTAGAGTCTCGTTGTGTGAACAGCTCGAGCCCATTGTGTTTCAAACAGAGCTGCAGTCACCGGTACATCTGTGTTAACCGAAGTACTATAAAAGTGATTGTGGGAAAATGGAAACTCTGGGAAAAACCCTCGAGAAGATGCTGACAGCTGAAACAAAAGTGTTTCAACCCATCAAAACCATTCCAAAGGGCAGGTCAAGTTCATAGTGTAATCATTGGGGTGATGGGAAAGACGGATCGTGGAGCTGTTTGTCAGGGTTCAGTGATGCGTTTCCTGTGTCTGCTTTTCTCTCTCTCTCTCTCACTCTTTCTCTCTCTCTTGGGCAGTCAGGAAACGAAAGCCGAGGGCTTATTACTGCCACTCAAATCCGTCGGAGGCAAAAATTAGAGCTCTCTACACACTGAGATGGATAAGAAACACATCCCATGAGTCAAAGAAAGGGGTGTGGTTAAGTACAGCATCTGTCATCCATAGGGGGTTGTGGTTAAGACTGATATTTTCTCTGGATATCTTACACAATCTACCCATCTGTCCAAATCTCTGTCAGCATTTCAATCCCACAATACAAAGTTCCACTTGGTATCCCAGAAGGAGACACTGGCTGCGGCTAAAGATGCTAACATCTCTATATAGTAGGCGAAAATATGACTGAAATCTTAGCATTCATAAAACAGTAGGTGAAATTTATCCGGATTGTGACGGATCTGACACAATCTATATAGATGTTCTGGAATGAATTGGTTAAGAGAATAATTTAGTCGCCCATGAACACACACTGGCTGTATTTAAAATCACCTTGTTCAATATTCCCAACATTACTCCACTCAATGAGTGAATGAAAATGAGTGAGTGAATTTAGACACTGAGGGTATAGGGGGACACTAAACCAATGAATTCAGAGATGCATACTAGCATACCATTCTTAGCATTTTTACCATATCTTTCTATGGTAGAAAAGAGCGATTTTTGACCCAAAATGAATCAATATTTTTGAACTATTTGGTTAAGTGATTGATTCAATGAGAGTGAACACCTTCAGCCATTCAGATTCGATTTATAAATATATTATGAATCTATAAACAATAACTTGTGTTTCTTGGAACTATACGTTTGCAATTCCATTGCATACCAAGATCAAATTGTTGATTTTAGACCAATCTTTACCAAGAAATAAGTCAGATGAGGCATTCTCTGGAGTCTGGACAACTGATGACTTTGATACAATGCCACTGTGTCTCTTTGTCTCTAGACTAGTGTAGATAATGCCATGGAGACAGTCTGGTGTAATATTAGGAAGCAAGAATATTTCTGACCCCTCAGAATGTGAACTTGGCCAGAATTGATCTTCAAATAAGTGCTCAAGTCCTTCAGAAGAAGACAAAAGGCGTTCTCGACACCACCATCAGAAGAGGGGAGGGGAGGAGGCAGAAAGGAGAGGTCAAATGTGGACAAAAGTCTGAATATTTTCATTAAATATTCTGGGAGGGAGATGTACAAAGCTCTTTGAGTGCTGATGCAAGGCACTAAACCGCTTAGATACATGTAATAGAAGACAAAGAAAGAGAGAGAGATGGAAACAGGAGCAAGGACCGTTAAGTAAATGCAAAGAGAGAGAGAGCTGGGATCCAAAGGCAAATGCTTTCGACCCTGAAAAAGAGTCACTCTTCTGCCTGATGTGATTGATGGAATGGCTTAGATCTTCTCCTGCCACCGCAGAAGAAGATTAATCATGAAAGTTTCCAAACTTCATTTCAAATTTCCTTACTTTTTTAACAGTCATTAGCAAGCAATTAGCCTGTGGTTTGGTGTGGCTTGTGGGAAGGTCATACAGAGCCAAAGCCCAAGGTAAATTACCACAGCGCTTTTGGAAAAACTCATTCCTTCCTGAAGAAGAAACTCCTCTTATGAGCTGAGTGAACTTTCCCAGAGGCTCCGAGACTCCTTCACCTATCAAGTTGGGATCTAGGCACAAGCTTCATCCCTTCAAAAATGGCACTTTCTTCCTGAAGAACTGGACAGAAAACTAAAATAAATACTTAACATGAAAAAAGAACATTTTAAAGCGATACTCCACCGTTCTACATATTAAAGGGGTCATGAACTGGCTTTTTAAATTTTATTATATTGTAGTCTGAGGTCAACTTATGACGTTCGTTTGGTTTTTGCATTCAAAAACATCAAAATGAACAAGTCATAGGCTATTTTCTACCCTAGTTTTGAGCCTAGCTCAAAAACGCTCTGTTTTTATGGGCGTCTCGCACTGAAGTGAAGACACCTGGAAGTAAACGCCCACTGCTGTGAGTGGATAACAGTTTTGCATATTATAATGAGTTTTAACTCACCCGTCGATGCACTTGGGGGAAATTGTTTTGAAAACGTTCAATGTTGTAAAATGGCAACCGGAATGATTCGACCAATACATGTTCGACCCAGAGTCCGTGTGTTGCACAATTCCTGTCGGATCCAATATAGACGGCACAGCACCGTTCTTTACTCTTAATCGCTCTGCAAATCCAGTCTTGTTTACAAAACAATCCTCAGTGAAATGAAGCGAACAGACAGACGATGTTTACCTCATTAAAAATAAAGTTTATCCATGCAGTCCTGTTGGAATCCAGAGGAAGCAAATGCAGCGACTGTCTTCTTCCACAACCAGGCGCTGCACAATATTCTTTAAATCTCGGTAGCTCGATCTGGTTTATCATCACGAGGTAGGCATCTATGATATTTAGCTATTCGTGTAATGCGCGAATCGGTGGGCGGGGCTAAACCGGTCGTGTTGAAGTAGGCGTTGATCTTCTTCTGCGGGGGTGGTGTTTTATCCTCTTTGTCGTCATAGTTCCCCACTTTGAAAAACGAGTCATTTGCTGAGGCTGGTGTCAATAAAAGCTTTTATTGGACTAACAAGTGCGTTTTCAGTTCTGAAACTTACAGGATATTCTTATATTATGATGACCTCTTAGATGTCAAACGCTCAAGGAAAATTAGATTTCTCAGTTCATCACCCCTTTAAACTATGTTATAGGACTTTTCACGAGTGATGATATTACTGCGCTGTGTCGAAGTGCTCCCAATCACTTGCTGTGGTTTTCGCCATACAATATAGTTATCCACTTTACACGCTTAGAAAAGCGCTATGTTTTATTTTTTGTCACCGTCCTAGGTTGAGTCCATGACACCATGATGGACACCATGATAATTGTTTTCAGTATTCTATGATGAATATAAAAGCATTTATTTGAAATAAAAAACATTACATTACATTACTGTCACTTTTGATAAAAGTAATCCTTGCTGAATAAAAAAAGAAAAAGAAACGTTTGAATGGGATACTGTGTCCATGTACCAGTATCAGAAAAGGCATACATCTTAAAGCTTTTGCACTTTAAAATACAGTTAACATGAACTGATTAAATACATAGCCGCAAGCTAATTAAAACATGAAATTACCTTTTCAACATATAAGCCTATTCTATATCGGCATACGTATTCCAGCTAGTGTGTTCAGTCTGTGGTTAGTATTTACCAAGGGGAAGCCCTGCAGGCACTATCTTGAACCCCAGAAATGAAGCATGAAATTATTCCATCTTGACCCAGCTCTAGAGAGCAATTCAATCATGTTGAGAAAAATACCGTAAAAATAGTTGATCTCAAAGAATGTGTTGTCGAACTTTCTCATCCATACAAACTAGCTTTAGTACTTAGTAGGCAGGGTGAATAGACCCATGTCTCAATTTTTCACTTTAAGATCTCCAGAAGAAAATTATTTTGCTCCACAAAAGCAAGCAGAGACAACCTCAGGTCCGACGTGAGTTCAGTTAAAGTCGACATAACATGGTTAAACCTTGGACATTTCAGTGAATCTCCAAGCCAAAGCAGCTTTAAACTTGAAGTTTAATTGGTATTTCTAACTTTTTGGTTCAATAAAATGCTATTATTAGATATCCAACTTCACTTCACTTGAGGGTTATTCGGTTTTGGGTATATTCAGTAACCTGCATTACTAAAATGAGTCTCTCCACACTGAAAACAGTCAGTCTGTGGGAGTTTAAATTGCTCCGACAGCTAGCAGTTCGACCTGGAACGGGGGAAGATTGACAGGGGAATAACAGGAGATATCCTGCTGAAAAGACAAGTCTGAGACGGCCTCCATCAACAGAAAGAAAACATCATTAAACAATGAAAACAAACGGATTATTCACTGCAGCATTGATTTACTGACCAAAAAAACGACACCTTAACGGAAGTTGGTTCAAATAAATCTTCCATTCTGAGAAAAGACAGATATTTATTCAGCTAGTTTTTTAAGGTAAAGATATATCAGTGTTGGGGAAGCAACTTTAAAATTGTAGATTGACAGCCTATACAACTACATTGAAGCTACTTAAAGGGCATTTTAAATATATTTAAATCATGAAAACCCTCTGAATGTTTCAGCATGTTATTGAATATGGCAATGGTAATGTATTTGGTCTTGGTGAACTAGATCTTCTACGCTGCTGCTGTTGCAGAGGAATATGAACTTGCTATTGCTAATAGATAAACAGATGCGCTGCTGCTGCATAAATAGACATACATAAATCCCATAGCAGATCTAGACAGGTGGAGCTGGGGGACGTGGAAGGTTTCAGACGAACTGTGCAGGACTAGCCTACAGCAAACACCGAACCAGACTTTGAAAATCTTGAGCAAACAGATAAAGTATATCTAAGTGTATATATATATATATACACTGTAAAAAAATAATTTCAAGATTTGTTATCACAACATATTTTCTTTTGTCAACTTTCTAATAATTTATTTAATTGAGATAACTTATAATTTTGATTTTCTGATGATTAAATTAATCTCCTTCATTGAATTAACTCACTTTTTCCAGTTCAATCAACTTAAAATTTTAAGATAACCCAGGTTACTTTTGTACTTTTTTAAGTTAAACCAACAATATTTTTTTACAGTGTAGTTATCACAACATTTGTTCTTTTGTCAAATCAACTTAAATAATTTATTTAGTTCAGAAAACATATAATTTTGAGTTTCTGATGATTAAATTAATCTCCTTCATTGTATTAACTCACTTTTCCAGTTCAATGAACTTAAAATTTGAACTTGAATGAACTTACTTTTTTAAGTTAAACCAACAATATTTTTTACAGTGTATATATATATATATATATATATATATATATACTAAAATATTAAACTAAAATATTAAAGTCCTCCTGTGGTGAAAATCAAGTTTTTAATGTTGTTTATATGTCCATGTGGTGTTTTTAATATGCTTTAAGACAAACCATGTACAAATTCCATGTACAAACCATGTACAAAGTATTTTCTCCTTAAAACTGCAGTGAACCAAAGACAGTCTCAAAAACACATTAATCTCATTAAACGGCAAATTAAACACAATGTACTATTGCAGTGTTGTCATGAACTATCGTTCATTGAACGCGTTAATATTTTGGGCGAACGTTAACTGAACGTACTGTATTACTGCCTGATGAACGTTACTGTGAACGCGTTCATTCTGGTGTCTGTGAACGCACGCTCTCCCAGTTTAACTTCGTACAATAGGGTGCCAGATTTCTAAAACACGGCTAAAACACACGTAAACAGGACTTATTTTGTAGCGAAAAATAACCCCAATCTGGCAACACAAGACACCAGTGTCGCACCGCAGCCGCCGTCGACAAAGCAGCCAGCGAGGAGGCGTATGATCATTTTATTATTTTATGACGAGGTCGGTGAGGATGGGAAAAATCTTAAATTTCTGTGCAAACTTTTCCCGTCGATAAAATAATTGTTGTCTGTAGTTGTATATGGGCTGTGGCAATAATAAAAAAGAAGCTTGCAACATATGGAAAAAAATAACTATGAACTAGTTAATTTTTTGAAGTATGAACTATGAACTGAACTAGTTCATTTTAAAATGTGTGAACTGAACTTTGAACTAGTTCATGTAGAAAGTGAACAACACTATACTATTGTATACTAACATGTCACGCTCTGAGTGAGTGGTATTTACCATAGATATCTATATAAAGGCTAGATGTCTCACGGCGGAGTATTTATCGTCATCACCGGCGGCCATCTTGTCACAGACAGGCTTTCTGGCGGGCTCTGTGGTATCTGATGTAAGAAATACTCTTATCTTGGAAATCTTGACGGATTTACAAACAGTTTGGTTTCTTACAAACGTCATTAACCTGGCTATAATTCTGGATGATTATTTATTTAGACACTTATTATTCATAAGTATGCAGTATCATAACTACATCTCTGCCGTTTATAACAAACCAGACCGTTTGAAAATCGGTAGAAAATTGAGCAAGTTATGGTGAAGTACATGCACCATTAAAACAATGTTACCAGTGAGCGAGCTGCCTGTGACAAGATGGCCGCCAGGTGCTGACGTCGACCTCCATTGGCCAGCAGCGTGGACGAGATATCTAGCCTTTATATAGATATCTATGGTATTTACGACAGTAACGTTAAGTTCAAGTACTCCACATCGACTCTAGGGGTCGCTGTTTGACAAAAACGGGATTCCTACATAGTGCCCCTTTAAGGCATGAAAAAAAATTCATAGAAAAACAGTGTCATTTTGGTGATCAAATATGAGTTTTAAGGGATAAAATTATTGACTAGGAAGACTTTAATCTGTGAATCGTCTTCAAGATGTAAGTTAATAAATATGATGTACTGCATATGTAAAGTTCAAGGCTTTCATTCAAAGGCTCTTAGCCACATGTGGATTGCATAAGAGTGGCATAACAGGTCTAAGGTGGGCAACGGTTTCCTGCCCTAATATGATGTGTATGAATTATTCATGCCCACTGACTGGCTCATGGCGTCAGTCATAAACCAACCTTGTAGAGAGAGAGATAATTTCCCTAGCTCCTTTAGCTGTGACGTTTTTAATTATATCCATAAAAGAGATGAGAACTTAATTGTGAATGCAAAAACAAATGAACATTTGTTGAGTTTGAAGTAAAACTTTAACCACGTAGGCTTTTTTTATACAGACTTCATTAGCATATTGAGCATCATCTGAATAATCAGGATATTCAAATACTAAAAATTCACTTGTAAGTTCCAGCAGTTCTTCCATTTAGTCCTTATACTGCAATATTGCATAATCTCCTGACCCTTTCTTTTGTGAATTTGCTGTCTCTGTGAGCTTGTAATGAATACATCATACACATAATAATAAGAGGATGGAAAACCACCTATGAGATCTCAGAATAAAGGTGTTTATTCCACATTTACTGTTTTTAAGTGATTTTAAGTGACCTTAAAATTATTCAGTAAATAAACTTAATGCGTAATTGAAAAAAATGAGCATTTGTTTACTTAACTTTTTTTTTTGTTTTTCAATTACCCCTTGCTAATCTCAGGTTCCAGGCCATAATTCTTAAACAGATCTCAAGTGTTTTTGCTTCAATACTCATATTTTACATTAGTCATCAAGTGATGACCCAATACAGTCCCATTACTGTGCAACATATTCATTTTTAATGCAAATATTAAACACATAGGGTGAAAATGCACAAATCATAGAATAAGTAAATATTAATCTCTTCAGAAGTCAGACATTTCGACTCAAATTCACATCCAATCAAAAGATCTGAGTTATACTATCAATGTTCATTTTATACCTCTTTAAGTCTCATAATATCTATTTTTGTTTCTCCCAAAAGGAATTTCAGTAGAAACATCAGATATGAATTTGACACGTGAAACATAACAGACAGCTAAATTAGGTCTCCTGAGCATTGACAAAAAAAACATCTTCCTCTGGGGCAAACATTAAAAGAATTCATCATTGTAAACCATCCAACCAATAGTAAGTGAAAAAAGAAAATATGTGTACCTTGGATGAAACGCTGTATGGCAGCTCTGTATGCTGGAGCAGTGCCAGGCTGAAGCACCATTACCCTCTGCCTCCTCATGGGCCTGCCCCGCAAGCCTACCTACACCCCAATTCAGCCACGGCTGGGACCAGAAAGGGCAAGGACAGCCACCGTCCAGAGCACAGAGCTTGTTACTGTGCATTTCGAGATTGTTGAAATATCAGAAAAGAGCTTACGTATGGTGATCTAACGTCCTGCCGCATTTAAACACAAAAACATAAGCCAATCAGATTCTCCTGACAGATCAATGCTGTACTCTACGCTCCACTGTGCTCAACACTGGCCGCATTCGATACTGTATCGACAGTATTGACTTGGGAAGTGTGCATCTGTTGGTGAAAACTAAAAAAAACTTCATAAAGGTCAACTGTAATGTGAAAGTACCAATTATAAACAGTGTTTTTGGTTTTGAATGGATACATTATTTATCCATTTATGAATTATGTACGTATGTAGCTGTCAAAGTTAACATGCTAACATGTGTAACCAATTGAATGTGTTTAATGCTGTAATTTCTCTTTCACAGTCAACTTATTACTTCAGTGTGACATTGTAACTCTGGGTGATTTCTAAAGATAAAGGGACACTGACTGGGTGCTTCTCTTGAATTGTCAAAATTAAGTTACATTATGACTAAAATCATGTCTGTTAGACTGATCAGTCGCGCGACAGATGAGTTTAGCTAAAATACACTCTCTAGGAAAACCGAGATATGAATAAAATCAGATATGAATAAAAATCTCTAAAGCCTTTTCTCATTGCAGTGCTGGCATAGTGACAGTATTTGTCATTTGTAGGCCGCAATGGAGCACTGTAAAAGAATATTTATTATATTTAAGTCTGAGGAAAGTCATTTCATTATAGAATGATGAATGGAGGAAAGAACAACTGAATGAAAAAGACAAAAGTAAGGAAGGAATGAAAGAAACAAATGAATAGACAGAGGGAAGGGAGGAACAAATGGACTAAAGAATGTGGGAGGAAAAAAATAAGTAAACGGGGGAGGAGAAGGGTGGAAGTAAGGAAGGAACGAAAAAAATGGAGAAAAGAAAGTACCAAATAAAGGAAGGGAGGAAGGAACAGAAGGAAGAAAGAAAGGTTGGATTGATGAACTCCAACAACGAAACAAACAAACAAATGAATAAATGAGATGAAGGAACAAAAGGAGGGATGGAAGGAAGAGATGAAGGAAAAGGAGAGAAAAGAAAGGGTGGGAAGAACTAACAAATTAATGAACAGAAGAGAAAGGTGAAAGAAGGAATGAACAAATGAACGAAAGGATATGAAGGAATGAAAAAATAAAGAAGGAAGAAAAGAAAGAAGGTAATGAAGGATGGGAGGTACAAACAAAATGAATGATGTAAAAGAAAGAAAAGAAAGAAAGAAGAAAAGAAAGAAAGAAAGAAAGAAAGAAAGAAAGAAAGAAAGAAAGAAAGAAAGAAAGAAAGAAAGAAAGAAAGAAAGAAAGAAAGAAAGAAAGAAAGAAAGAAAGAAAGAAAACACTCAAACAAAAAAATGAATGGAGGATATAACTGAAGAACGAAAGAAACAAACAACAAACAAATGAATGATGGAAGAGAGCATAAGCAAGAAAGGAAAGAATAAACAAATGAAGGAAATGAAATATAAGAGGTGAGGAAGGAACAAAACAAAGAAACAAAGGGGTAATCAATTGTTAAATAAAAATAAAGAAAAAATGATGGAACAATACAAAATTAAGAAAGAAAAGAAGGAAGGAAGGAAGGAACAGAAGGAAGAAATGAAAGATAACACAAAGAAGAGGAGAGACTCATCTCTGGACACCAGAGAGAGAGAGAATAATAAAAGGACAAACAGAACTCAAGACAGAGAGGGAAAGTAATGAACAACATCTACAGCCGAACACACACACTCTCCTACAAACCGTGGGACATCTCAGCCGTGTGTGTGTGTGTGTGTGTTTACTGAACAGCAATCTTCTTACTGATCAAATGTCTAGGTGTGAACAGGCCTCAGTTCAGATCCTCACAGGAGGAGCCGTACGCAAATCACTTTAACTCTCTCTCTCTTTACAGTGGGAGAAACTTATTCCAACATATTTTAGCTGTCACCCCCCCCCCTCTCTCTCTCTCTCTCTGTTTGTGGGTGTGTGTGTGTGTAGTCTGTCTGTAATGACTGTTTTAGCAAGCAGGGGTCAGTCACAGGTACTGAATATCTCCACAAATTATCTCACCCACATCCTTTAAACTACAAGACCCAACTCTTTCCCTTACTCATCTCTCTCTCTCCTTCATTGTGTAGTTTTTATGGCGCCGATTCCAGCGTGACGGCACGTCAAATGAAGGGTGCTTGCGCCTTAATTGTGTCTTAGCCCACCAGAATGGGCATGGCTTAGCGTATTTAAGCGGCGCTCGGAGGCAGTCTCCCTGGTTTTCATCAACTGAAGCGAAAGTCGCTTGTGGCACAAACACGGCAGGTTACGCAATACTTGTTCCCTCTTCTAGAGAGAATCAAGGTTACGTTAGGTATCCGATACTTTTTCTTACAAGAGGTTCTCTCGTATTGCGTAAGTTAGCTTACGCCATGGGAGCCCTTTGTCAACGCTGTGCGCGCCAAGCATCCACTTCATGAGTCTCAAGGAATCCAGGGGATCCCAGATAAGCGGGGAATAAGGCGGCCAGCAATGCGGACAAGTATATAAGAACTCATAGGGAATACAGAGCGGCGGCGCCGATCTGTATAAGCCTGGGTTCACCATCCTCTGTCCTGGAGGGCCACTGTCCCTGCAGAGTTTAGCTCCAACCCTGATCAAACACACCTGAGCAAGCTAATCAAGGTCTTCAGGATCAGTAGAAACTCACAGGTAGGCGTGTTTGATCAGGGTTGGAGCTAAACTCTGCAGGGACAGTGGCCCTCCAGGACCGAGATTGGTGAACCCTGGTATAAGCATATAGCATATTAACCCAATATAGTGCAGCTCAACCAGGAGAGCAAAGTCACGTGAGAGTCGCCTGCGCACGATCAGATCTGGACAGAATGTACATCTCTCTTATTCTGACAGAAGTTTAGCCTGCAGAGCGGGAACTTCCAGGTTATAGAACCTAACAAAGGTGGACGGGGAGGCCCAGCCTGCCGCCACACATGTCATGATTTGAAACTCCACTGGACCATGCCCACGATGAGGCCATGCCCCTAGTGGAATGAGCCCTGACGCCCAAAGGGCATTGCAGACCTTTTGACGCATAAGCCACTATCCATCTGGTGTCTGCATTTTGGTGCACCCACCAAATGAAACGAAAAGCTGTTCCGAGTACCTGAAAGGGACGGAGCGAGTAATGTAAGCCCTCAGGGGAGATTAACATAGCTCTCGCTATCGGATGCTGGCAGAGCCGATAGAGAAATTACCTGCACTCTGAATGGAGTGCCAATCACTTTAGGGACATAGCCATGTCTAGGTTTAAGGATGACTTTAGAGTCATTCGGTCCGAACTCAAGACACGCAGCGCTGACAGACAGCGCGTGTAGGTCCCCCACACGTTTGACTGATGATAGAGCAGTCAGAAAAACAGTTTCCGTCTGTCGACTCTGCCAACGCTGCAACGCCCGCCACATAGACTTTAAGCGTGGATCGCTTCCCACGCTTTATACGTGTAGATACAGGCAGAATGTCCTCCGGGTTCTGATTGCTTCACTGCGTGGGCTCGAGAAACTGAACCAGAGGTATGGGCGTATCGTGCGCGCTGACAGTGGTGGCAGGCTGTTTCATATGTGTGACGTCCCATTTGTTATGAATGGGGATGTCAGCGCGGGTCAGGAAGAACAATAGGATTCAAGTGCAATGAACAACAATTTATTCCCAAAGTGAGATGTAACAGATGTCAAGGCAATAATCCGTCTCATATGATTCACAAGAAGAGAGAAGTCAGAAGCCGAACCAGCGACCCGTCTCAGTATAATCCAACGAGAAGTAACAGATGAAGCGCGGGCAAAGCACTGGAACGCAGGGGCAGACTCAGGAATCCAGGCAGGAACAGGTGATCCAGGAAATGGACAAGAAGTGACTGGAAGGAGACACAAGTTAGCCCAGAGCCTCAACAAACGATCTGACAAAGACAGGACAAATTCACAGACGATAAATAGTGTGCCGTGATGAGAAACAGCTGACGCTGACCTGCTCATCAGCCGCAATCACGGGCCACGCCTACCAATACACACACACATACCATACTCACAGCGCGAGGGCGAGACAGTGAATCCATGAACCGTAACAGGGGAGCGTTTTGTGATCACTTTGTGATGTGCGAGCAGCGTCTTGGGCGAAGTGTTTATTAGTAAGCGTGAACGTACGTGAGCGGGCATGGGACTTAAATTAATTTGTAACGCCCCGATTGCTTCGTTTTGTGACAACTCTGAGACGCGTGAGCGGCCCCCAAGGCAAAGTGTTTGGCAGTAAGGGCGAGCGCTCTTGAGTGGGCACGTGATTTACATTCACATGTGACGTCCCGATCGCTTTGGATGGATAATGTTTTGTGATAACTCTGTTACGCGTGAGCGGCGTGTGCTAGTTAGAGTGAGCACTCTTGACCGTGGGAACTTTTTCTAGACATAAAACACCATCGGCGTGAGCCGGATAACCAGACTGATGCGCAAGCAGCGAATTGTTTATTACTAAGCGTGAGCGCTCGAGAGCGGGCCAGGGGCAGAATAGCCTCAGGGTTCCGATCGCTGCACTTCGTGAGCTTGAAAGAACTAAACCGGAGGTACAGTATGGGCGTGGCGTACGGCCTTGGTGCTGGAATACGGCGGCTTGCTGACAGCGATGGCTGGCTGTTTCACACGTGTCGTCCCAACTGCTTTGAATGGGGAATGTTTTGTGATAACTTTGTAATGCGCAAGCAGTGCCTGGGGTTTATTAGTAAGCGTGAGCGCTCGTAAACGGGGACGTAACTTAGGCTACGTTCACACTGCAGGCTGAAACGACCTAATTCCGATTTTGTTGCCCCTATGCGACCTGTATCTGATTTTTTCATGACAGTCTGAACGACACAGATCCGATCTTTTCAAATGCGACCCAGGCCACTTGGGTATGTGGTTCAAATCCGATATGTATCCGATCTTTTGAAATGCGACTTCAATCTGAACGGCCAGGTCACATATATCCGACCCGCACATCATTGCACGCAGTAGCTAGCCAATACACGCTAACTCCAACGCGTTTCTGCACTGTTATGGGCCACTGCAGACGAGTCTCTTCCCCAGTGTTGTGCCTGAACGCGTTCAATGAACAATGGTGCATGAACGCGTTCATATTTTGGACGAACGTGACAATTCACGTTCGCCCAAAATAAACATACTGTATCACTGCCTGATGAACTTTACTGTGAACACGTTCATTCTCGTTCATTTATGTGCAAACTTTGCCCGTCGATAAAATAATTATTGTCTGTGTTTGTATATGGGCTGTGGCAATAATAATAATAAAACAAAAGCTCGCAACATATGGAAAAAAAGAACTATTCCGCAAACAACCCAAACAACAAGTGACGTCGTTGACCATTGATTACTCTTCTGCGCATGCGGGTCACTTCTGGGTCATTTCACGTTCACACAGGAGATCACAAAAGGTCGCATTTAATTGGAAATGTGAACGGCCTTGCAAAAAAATCGAATTTTTTCAAAAAATCGGAATTGAGAATTAAGCCCTACAGCGTGAACGTAGCCTTACATTCATAACCTGACCGATATGAGGTTGTTATGGCTGTGTGACGGAGTGGGCAGAGAGTAGGCGTGAGCACAGAATTTTTTGCATATTTCCTACATCTAACACACGAGCGGCATTTACCAGCTTTATGAGAGTAGGCTCTGTGAGTATGAGAGACACGGGTTATCATGCTTGTGTGTAGGGGTGAACACTGAGATGTGGGCACATTCTCTACACTCAGGACACCAACGGCGTGAGCCGGATTACCAGACGTTATACCCTTGAGATTTCTCTGGGTCGCCGTAGGAACCGTGGTTGTGTGCAGGCGAGTGGGTAGCATTACTGGCTCTCTTGCTCCTGAATACACCGCTGCAGTAACCTATTTCTAAGGGTACTGACAGGGTGAGAGATTTCGACGGTGGTCTGACCGCACCGGGACTCAACCGTCTTTTCCTTCTTCATGCCCCTGGAAGGACTTCACGTGCTCGCGTCGCTGTGAAGATGCGATGAGAGTGCATGCGCCCTTCATTGGACGTGACGTCACGCCGGGCTTAGTGGTAGGCTGCTGTAGTTGTCACAGGGTAGCCAATAAGCACGCTAGACAGCCTTTTTGTTTTTGTCTACAATGGAAGTCAATGGGCTCCAATTTTTTTGGTTACGAAAATTCTTCAAAGTATGTTCTTTTCTGTTACTCAATAGAAAGAACGTCACAGAGGTTTAGAACAACATTACGGTGAGTAAATGATGACCAACTTTTCAATTTGAGGTGAACTATCCCTTTAAATACAATAAAAAGATTGGCAATATCCTTCATGTCCAAACGGGACGAGTTAGTGGTTTGTTAAAATCCAACAATGAGCAATAGTAATTGCCTTAGCAATTACTCTCCACAGAGAACATTTCTCTCTCTCTCTCTCTAACGTCTCATCCACGCAGACAGTCTCGTAGAGAGTAGAAAGGTTATATCTTTATGAACTCACCTAACTCCTCAAAGGAACCAAATGTAATTTCTCTCTCTCCCTGTTTCTGATTGCTGTTTTACACTCTCCATTCACTGTATTCTCTTGCTTTAATTGCCATGTTATCAGACTCTCCCTGACAGCTATGCCAATTACCCGGCTGCATTGTGTGCTGTCCAGACTGGCCGTTTAGACACAGAACAGAGAAGAGAGTAAAAGCTACTGCACTATGCATTCACAGTTTCTATTGAATCTTCTGAAACCGTCTCTTCAACACTGTTTCCGTCTGTCTGCCAAAAGGCAAAAATCTAAATTTCAACTGGCAAATGTAATAAATAGGAAGTAAATTTAGGAACATCAAAATGACTGTGTTCGTTATTACACCCAAGAACAGAACAACACAATCGGTTAGACGCCATTCTGCTCCATATGAACAATGGCGGACTATGCTGACAGCTCGTTCAGGGCGGGGATGTGTTGAAACGCTGCTGTCAATCAACAATCGTGGCTCGATTTGACACTAGGAAAAACATAAGGAGATTAAAACAAAAACACTGGATGGATTTGTATCATTAAATGATGGTTGTGTACAGGCACTAGTCTGCCAACACATTTCAGTACAAACAACTTATAAAAGTGCATGTACCATTATATGACCCCTTTGAATAATCTTATGTGATTTTTGTAGAAGGACCTTGGACCAGAACTTGACAAGGAACTTTAACTCTTAAAACTTAAAACTCTATCTGTATTAGTGCTCATTTGATCCAATTCAAAGCTTATTACACCATTGCAAAATAAAAACGTTGTTTAACAGAGTTGTTTAACTGTAGCATAGATGCTCGCTATCCCAGACAGACCACACATTTTACACTGCCGAAATGTAATTCATTTTAGACAGTTTCATTAATTTTAGACAGTTTAATTCATTTCTGGCGTCGTTGTGCTGTGGCTGCCGTCGCATCATCCAAGTGGATGCTGCACACTGCTGCCGGTTGAGGAGAGAGGTGGTTGTCTCTCTTTGTCACACTGTCAAATGCCCTTACATTTTTTTTTTAAACCCAGAAGTATACCCTGTTAATGGCTTGCAACTGATAAAGTCAATCATTTTCATTTTTTTTTCTTCATTTTAATGTATTGAAGGAGTTTCACCGCACTCACGATAAACAAGGTGCCAGACAGACAAGACTAGAAATCTAAAAAAAAAAAAAAAAAAAACTCTCCGCACACTTGAATCCTTAAAGCAAATTTAATCACCAAGCTTTCGGTCAAAAAAGGATTTCGATGCCCTGAGGATGGTCTTTTGACCGAAAGCTTGGTGATTAAATTTTGCTTTAAGGATTAAGTGTGCAGACAGTTTATTTATTTACTGAGATTTCATTTTAAAGTAAAAATGTAACTTTTAGGATTCAGGATGCACCAGGCCACCTAGAAAGCTGATACGATTAATGCACTAATTCCATTTATATTAAGTCCTTTCCCTCCAAAATGTTTGTTTTTAGCGACAAGAGAAATTATTCGATAGGAGGGTGATTTGCTAATGACGTTAATAGGCAACCCATTGTGGGAACTCCCACTAGCGAAATGAATCTCTGTCGCTGGTGACATGCATTGACAAAATCGCTGGCGGTGTGAACGGGGGCTTCACACGGACACAATAGTCTGGTAGGAAGAGGGGGTTCACCTGCCCCTGAAATGTTTTTTTTTTTAACCTAGATTTTTGTGATCCTTAAAGCTATACTGTGTAACTCTTTTAGTTTATTCTTAGCTAAAAACACTTAGTTCTTTCATATATGTGCTCATTAATGTATATTTACTTCGCTCAAGTAATAAAGTATTCTCGTGAGTGTATAATATGCCATTGAAAATACCAACCCGGTCTCATCCCAAATCGTCATATAACTGACGTTTTGGGACGTCTTTTGACCATACGTCAATATTCGCCTTTTTAGGGCCCCCTTAAACGTCGGTAGATGAGGTTATGGGATCCTAACTCTACCCCATACCTAAACTTAACCCTAAACCTAACCCGTCACCTAACTGACGTTAAAGGTAAAGCGTCAGTTGTATGACGGCCCGGGATCGCCATCTACCGACGTTTAAGGGGGCCCTAAAAAGGCGGATATTGACGTATGGTCAAAATACGTCCCAAAACGTCAGTTATATGACGATTTGGGATGAGACTGTGTTAAAAATACATACGGGTGAGGGGTTCTAATGTCGGTCGCCATGTTGCCCCTCCATCTTGAAAGTACATTAGCCAAAGAGGGACATACCCGTTAATTCAAGCTTCGCCTTTCGCGTTTACGTTTGAGTTAACACTCATGGACGAGGTCGAACTGGAAGCCATGTTAATCTTGGACTACATTGGCCACCGTAGGAGTTAAAACGAAATCGGAATTGAGAGGAACAGAAACTAATATTCACTGGATGGTCATATACCTTTTCACCGCTTGATGGGGGTAAAAATCACACCGTGTAGCTTTAAGGTGTCTAAAAGAGGAATTGTGATGCTCCCCACGCAAATTATTGTCCCATATGTGATTTTTGAATAATTTTTTTTTTGTGTCCGTGCTTGTTTTTTGGCTGCGGAAAATGAAAACTTAAAAAAATCTGAACAATACATCCTACAGACACAATCTACTCCATTTTCTCTTCGTCTTTGCATGGGGAATTGATATATATGAGGATTGTCTTGACGTTTGACGTTATTCTGCCACGAATGTGATGCGAATTGTCACGTGAACAAGCAACTCCAAAAAGATAGAATAATAAAAAATAATATGTACACGAATTAGATTAGAAAACATTTAGATATGACTAAGTCAAAGTGTCATCTAAAATTTAAGACCTTTCTTATAAGAAGCTCGTTAGCTTCAGTGTTCATTTAACACACTGCTCGGAGTTTCTAAAATTTCTCACTCTCAAAGGTACCCTAACGGTTTACAGACTCTACAGCTTAAGCAGAAATTACACTAGACTTTGAGCATGAGAAATTTCTGCGAATTTCTAACCAAGCAAACGATTGGCTGCGTCCGAAATCGCATACTCACTTGAGTAGGTAGCTACTTATTTTGAATAAGCGATTACGTCACGCTCGCTAATCAATGTGTGTAGAATGAATGTAATCCAGACGTTTACATTCGCCATGTTTTCATTATCATGTGATCTGCCAGCATCAGTTATGTCACTTCACTGTCATTCATAAATCTTTTCCCGTGGCCTCATGGGATAGTAAAGTGTTCATCGTATACACACATAAAACCCACCAGAAAAAGTAGGTCATCCGGGTAATTTTTGCCTACTCCTGTTATGAGAACTGTGAATTTGAACGTATGCGATTTGGATGCAGCCAGTGTCTTTATTAGTGACTCATTGAATCAATCTGCATGTTCAAACACATTGATTCATTAGGGTGATGAGTGAGGCATTTTAATCATTCACTTCACCGATTCGTTCAAACACGCTACTCAGGAATAACAAAGTGATTGTCTTTAAACAGTAAGTGAGTCATCAAAACATTTACTCAAGAAATTAATTCATGAACAAACAAGTGCAAGTCTTTCTGAGTGAGACATTGAATCATTCAGAAACTAAACACCACTTCTGCTGTATGTTAAATGAAGATGGTTGATTCGCTTTTAAAAATAGTCAAATAGTATTTCTGAAACATTTTCTATACCAAAAGATTTAAATACTCACACTAAACACTATTTAATTCTCAAGGTAATTTTCATAGAGTCCGTCAAATTGAATTATACTGTATATAAACAGACATCTCAAAATGTCAAATAGCACCCGACACATTTCCAGCATGTAATTTGATTTTCCACTCACATTTCTAAAGGAAGACACCTCAATAGTTCATATTTCCACATCATATTTCACAAATGACAGACAGATTCTGACTGGAAATGTAAGATGCAATGCTTCACATGCAGGGTTCAATCTATCAGCGTTTGCTAACTCGGAAGGAGCATTGGCTGATGTCTTTAATGTACTTAATTTTTAACAGTCTTTATTTTTGCTCCAGAGGGGAATGATTCAATACCGCCTTGAGCCAGCGAATCCTGAGGCCAAATCCTGAGGGTGACTTTGAAGCTTCAGCTTGGATTCAAAAACCAAGAGGACTGTTTAACTCTGAGATCGCCTGACTCCCTCACTTTCTCTCTCACACACACACACACACATCCTCATGCCAGTATACATCAACTCCTTTCTTATCACAGAAAAGATGGTCTGGACTCTTTCAGAATAGATTATGAGAACAGGCATGTTAAAAGGTCAGTGATCCACTAGGACCTCACGAACACACACACTCACTCGAGCAGGAGAGAAAACCAATGTGTCACAGCGCAGAGATTAGAGTCTCAGAGATAACGCATGACCTCTAGGAAACATAACCGATGCCTAGCTATTGATTATGGGAGTTTAAATAAGGAAAACATGAAACGAGACCAGTAGTCCATCTGATTTAAACACACCTCAGACTCAGAGAGAGAGAGTAAGACAGACTGGAAAGATTCAACCTTATTGTTTACATAGGCAGACATTTCATCCAATATTAAAATGAGTGAATAAGCGATACATCAGCCACACCGAAAAACGAGTTAAAGGGGTGATGAACTGAGAAATCATATTTTCCTTGAGCTTTTGACATCTAAGAGGTCATCATATTATAAGAATATCCTGTAAGTTTCGGAACTGAAAACGTCCTTGTTAGTCCAATAAAAGCTTTTGACACCAGCCTCAGCAAACGACTCGTTTTTCAAAGTGGGGAACTATGACGACAAAGAGGATAAAACACCACCCCCGCAGAAGAAGATCAACGCCTACTTCAACACGGCCGGTTTAGCCCCGCCCACCGATTCGCGCATTACACGCATAGCTAAATAACATAGATGCCTACCTCGTGATGACAAACCGGATCGAGCTACCGAGCGATACAGAATCTTGTGCAGTGCCTGGTTGTGGAAGAAGACAGTCGCTGCATTTGCTTCCTCTGGATTCCAACAGGACTGCATGGATAAACTTTATTTTTAATGAGGTAAAACATCGTCCGTCTGTTCGCTTCATTTCACTGAGGATTGTTTTGTAAACAAGACTGGATTTGCAGACTGATTGAGAGTAAAGAACGGTGCTGAGCCGTCTATATTGGATCTGACAGGAATTGTTCAACACACGGACTCTGGGTCGAACATGTATGGGTGAATCATTCCGGTCGCCATTTTACAACATTGGACGTTTTTAAAACAATTTCCCCCAAGTGCATCGACGAGTGAGTTGAAACTCATTATAATATGCAAAACTGTTATCCACTCACAGCAGTGGGCGTTTACTTCCAAATCTTCAGTGCGAGACGCCCATAAAAACCGAGCGTTTTTCAGCTAGGCTCAAAACTAGGGTACAAAATAGCCTATTACTTATTCATTTTGATGTTTTTGAATGCAAAAACCAAGCGAACGTCATAAGTTGACCTCAGACAACAATATAATAAAATTTAATTTGCCAGTTCATGACCCCTTTAAAAGTGGTATACTTGATATAATTTCCATGTGTATTTCCCTTGAACATTTTGTCAGTTGAACTTCTATAATCTTCTATAATCCAATAATTTATTGTTGATTTATGTCATTATTTTATAAAAGACACGGAAAAAATTGTAACATCTAAATTAATTGTTTTTTGTTGAAATCAGAAAAATACTGAGCATCCCTAAATGAACCAAAACAACACGAATTTATGACCTATTACCTCAAGTCCATTGCTTAACATTCAAGTGCAAAGATGAACTCAACATCTGCCAGGACCTCTGCAAAACAACTCATGTGGCCCCTAATAAGGGCACCAATGACAATGTTGCAGGCCCCATTGTTGATATTGCAAATCTTTTATTTTAAATTAACTACTAATTAATGTCAATTAGCTGACACTTCCATTCTAATCACCTTCATTAAAAGAGGGAGGGTCTCTCTGGAATAACCTGGAGTTAAGCATCTTAATCAAGGACATCAAGTTTGTGATCCACTTTGTATATTATTCATGGCATTTGCAAACTTTGGCAAATACACAGAAAAATGTGTATGCAACATGCATCAGAAAGTCCCTATACACTCTTCTTTATTGGCATCTGTAAAGAACTTTTAACATCCATCTGCACAAAAAAATTATTTTAAACATTTAAAATATTTTAACCTAAAATGTAAAATTGAATACACACTACAGTCATATTAGAATCAATATGTTAGTCATTATTTCAAAATAAGTGTACTTTAAGTCACAGCATACGATTATTAAAACATGATCTAAACTGTATTACTTTTTAATTTGACAATATTACAAAGTGCTCTTTTAAAAAGTGTATTTAAATGTCATTAAAGTGTACTCTCTTTAAGTGCACTTAAGTGGTCTTTTTATTTTATTAACATTATCTGCAACTACTTTTTAAAAAATATTTTAAAAAAACTAAGATTTGAAGTACAATTAAGTGTACTTATTTTTCACAAGCCCTCAAATAACAATCAAATTCCTCTAGCGGAAACAAGAACAAGTTTTTCTGCTCTCTATTGTGGTATACATGTTACAGTAACTAAAGTATGGTGCTATTATCTGGTATCATAACTGTAATATGCTAACAACAACCATCTTATCAAATCTAATAAACTGTGTGGTAAACCTAATTCGCCACATAATTTTATAATGTCCACATCTACAGCTCTCCCAGATGAAGGAAGTGTTTGTGTTAATGGCCAAGCAGTGAACAAGGGTCAGAAAGAGAGCTCTGATGTGCAAGAAAGGGACAGAGACCGAGTCGGAGTCACAGATATGGCCCATGGGTGATATTTTGAGGGACAGGGTGGGATGTGGAGAGCAGTTCATCACACACAGACACAGAGATGAGAAGAGCACCCTGGAGTAGAGCTGGATGAGACTGATAATACAGATGTAAAAAATCAGTGCAATCAAAAAGTGTAATTGCTTTTTGCCACCAGGAGCTGCATCATCTCTTCCTAGAGCCTTCAGCGAGGCCATTGGCCAATCAGAAACCTCTATCACACACGAGGAACAGTCCCAAACCGTTCAGAATTACAGAGGACGGGTTTAATACTATACAAATGAAGTTTAGATTAGAGTTAGATTATTTTAATATATTAATATTCATTTTTTTATATGAAGAGTTCAGATGCAAAAGCCTCTAAATGCCATTTGAAATTTTCTTCTTTAATGATGATTTTTGTCAAACTTGTATATTTAAGTTCAGTAATTTCACTTAAATAACAATTAATAGGTAATTATCATTGCCATTTAAGTGAAATCACTGAACTTAAATATACAAGCTTGATAAAAATGATCATTCTAGAAGAAAATTTCAAATGGCACTTAGAGGCTTTTGCATCTGAACTCTTCATATACAGTATTTACCAATAAGAAGCCTAGAAAACCAACCCCAAAATGACAACTAACTAGAATTTAGTACACAAGACCAACAATTTCCATCAAATTCAAACCAACTGCATTATCTCTAATTAGCACAACTCTCTCAGCAGTTTCTATTATCTTTTCTCTCTCCATCTCTTTCTTTAACATCACCCTCTTTCATCCTTTATCTTTCTCAATCGTGCATTTCTTTCCTTCGCGGGGCACTAATTAACGGAGAGATATTGGACACGGGCCCGTGCACTTGCTAATACAACGGGATAAGAGGAGCTGACAGGCTGGCCATTAAAAAAAAAAAAAGAGTGACCACAGTACTGAAGAAATTAGGCAGCACTGGGTGGGTGTGGAGAACGAAGACGAGAACCCTTGGGATGATGGCGGGGGGTGTGTAAAGCTTTGCCCTCTGCGAGAGCAATTATCCGTAGCTCACGGGTCGACCCAGCCATCGGTCCTCCCAGCAAATGAAATGGACCTTTCTTCTCCATTCTTCAGCCATCTCCTTCTTTCTCTCTGTCCATTTTCTTAAAGATGCTTGTTGATTTAAGCCAAATTGATCCCTCCCGGGTTTTAACGCTTGATCAATCTGATTAAGGTCCGGGGGGATTGACGAATGAATGTTTATTAGACACCTCCCCCTCGCTTTTCTTCCCCATCCCCCTCAATCCCACTATTATTCATAGGGAATCTCAGAAGAGTAGCACTGATCCATAATAAGGCAGCATATGGATGAAGCATGTGATTTCTAGGATCTATACAGTCTTATGCCTGCTACAGACTGTGTGATTTCAGCAATCCTTTAATAAGATCACGACAAATCACAAAAAAGGTCCAAAGCTGTTACTGGGGCTGTACCTTTTTAAAAGGTACACTTTTGTACCTAAAGGGTGCATATGGTACCTTAATGGTACATTTTAGCACCTAAAATGTAAATAATAGCAACTACAATGTACACATTAGCACCTAAAATGCACAATTTAGCACCAAAATGTACATAATAGCACCTAAAATTTACACATTAGCACCTAAAATGTACATAATAGCACCTAAATGTACATATTAACACCTAAAATGTACATATTAGTACCTAAAATATAATTTAATATAATTTTAAAAAGAAGCATAAACACAACAATGGGTGTCTGTTTTATCTATTTTTGTGACTAACGTTTCTTTAGTATAACCATGGAGTATAAAATTCAATATAAATTATCGGTATTGCATTGGACTCTACGATCGGTGGAAGCATCCTTACACCTTCACCGGAAATACTGTAAAAGACTTGGAAGCCTACTTTATCCTAGACCAGTAAGCAACAGCTTAGCAACTCCCTAGCAACCACCCAGAAAGGGAATTTTAATAGGATTTCAAGAAATACATTTCGAAATTGGAACAAATCATAATTATCCAGTTCTGATCCCAAATTCTGACAGAACTTCCGTCACTCCCGTACACATTCCTTTAATATTTTTGACGTGTGAACGTACCTGATGGCGAATTGTCTAATCCTATCAAAGTCAGAGACAAAAATATCACCCCCCAACAGCTGTGCAAATATGCAATACAAACAGTATGCTAATGCACTGACAGTGACGTATTTTCATTTAAGATCTTTTAAATGGATCACTGCAACAACAAAAAAAGCAGGCAAATCGTTTTTCTACTTTCTCTTCCCCTGATGTCAGCGTAGATACTGTGTGAACCTTGATGACACAGTAAGAGGGTATTAAGACCAACAACAGGCCAAAGGAACGAGAATTAAAACCCCAACATACATACAGCAGCATAAACACACACAGATCAAAGATTCTATATAGACACACACACAAAAACCATTTTAGCAAAATCCTTTGCCTGCTTGAAATATATGACACAATAGAATAGAGGGGATAAAGGGATGGATGGATGGTTTAAGGTGGAGATAATGCCTGCGTGGACAAAAGGATGCTGGCCTAAACACACACACACACAAATCCACACCATTTGAGCCAGGATCACATTTCAAAAGCTCTCCAAAGGCAACTTTTGGGCAGGACAACAAATAGCTGTTAAGAGCCCCTCCTTAACCCACATGTGAGAAGCGGCTAATAAAGACCATGTTTATGTGGCTAAAGAAAACAGTAGCTTCCTTTCATTTCACCTCCTTTTCTTCTTTTATTCATGCGCTCATGTGAGAATCGGTTCACAGGGACGTAACTTCGGTCATGTGGTCCGGGTGAGATTCGTTTAATCTGACCTACAATGCACTGCGAGTACAAACAAGATCAAGAGGCTTTAGGATAAAAGCTCTTATAGAACAGATTTGGGACCATTGTTGAAGGAATGTTTCATTACTAATTACAGCATCTGTGACATCCTGTCAATTACCACAGACAAACATTTTGACCTTTTTTTTAAGTTAAAATTGTGTATTTCACTTCCAAGTAAAGTTTGTGGAGCAAGGCAATAAAGTGGTGCAGGGATGACGTCAAAACCTGGAAGTCTAATTCGGCCGCTGGTTCCTTTGAGATTTTCCTATTGGGGTTTATAATGGGCTTTTTCAATTTATGAGTAAAATAAGGTCTATGGTGAATATAACCTGATACTTTGACGTTTTTTTCTGCAACATACACTGCACACACTCACACCCCAAGCTTTCTTATCTAGTTACTTTTATACGTTTTTAAAGATGAGCACAACTTCTTAAATTCACGTTTTCACGATGAGTGTAATTTACGTTGTAAAATTATTGAAATATCTATTTATGGCCCACATGGATAAACCACAGGTGTTACACTGCTGACAATGGGCAAATTCTAGTCATGTCAAAATCTCAAGTGCGAAATTGGTTAAGACAATAATGGAGTGTAAATACCAGTAAATTGAGGCTATGTTTACACGGAAACGATTCTGAAGAGAAAACGCAAAAGTGGCGTTGCGTTATCACTTTTTATTCTGCGTTTAGACGAGCGTTTTGGGTGGGAAATCCGCATGATGACGCAAAAGTGTGTGAAATTCAATGTACTATACACTCCAGGCAGCTAGGTGGCAATGTGGAGCACTGCCACACAACAACACCAAGTCCGCACGCCTCCGTACAACCTTCAGTGTCAAGCAGACTTTTTGCGTTTTTACCCTTTACACGGGAACGCAGCGGTGGAGCGTTTTTAAGATTTCCACTCTGGAGGGTGGTTTCACTTTTTTGTGTTTTTAAGCACCCAAAACGCCATCGCTGTGTAAACGAAAGGCACATCCGATAAAATATTTTTACGTTTTCACCCGCGAGTGCTCTCGTGTAAACAGGGCCTGACTATCGCAAACTTTAGGCCCCCGTCCACACTACTGCGTTTTCGTTTAAAAACTGAGACCTTTTGCTACGTTTGCACCTCCCATTTAGTTTTTAGTCCAGACTAAAACAGAAAAAAACGAAGACCTAAAACGGAGAAGTTTAGAAACGCTGCAGCTCCGTTTAGCGTTTTGAATCATGAAGTGAAGACCGGACAAAATGGAGGAATCAGAGCCCGTCTAACGGAGAGCCTTGGCACTTCCTATAAGCCCTATTGTGTATCACCTTGGTTGCAGTTCCATTAGAATTCCACTGGAGGTGATTGCAGGCGAGTGCAGAATGAATGGGAGTCTATGGGGGCTAAACGGCGAAATGTGTCTCTTTCACCTGCTTGTCGTTAAATCAAAATAGATTTTATTGTTGATTCCGCAAGTTCAATATAGATTATAGGCCAAAAGTCGAATGAACGAGTACTTATGTCCTTTTGATTTCTTACAGGTTAGGCTGTTGTTGGCCGGAACACGCTAGCATTCTGCTATTGTGTGACGTCATCACATTTTTGAACGGATTTTTAGAACAGATAAGTGAACTTAAAAATGCAATTTTCAGCTGAGTGTGTTTTCTTAGCCCTCCCTTTTGAATGCAACTTTCAAATTACTTGACAAAAAATGACATCCTGAGAAAGTGGATTTCTGGGGGTGAAACCCCATTGACTCCCATTCATTCTGTACTCGACCGCGAGCGCCCTCACATGGACAGAGACGTGTTACTGCAGCCATTCCAGAACCCGGAAGTAACCAGCCAGTGCCAATTCTCTTCAATTAGACATTCTCTGGAGGAATTTAGAAACGATGATACAGAAGCTCATGCTCGGCTCTATGATTGGGTGTCATCAGTCATGACGTGTCCTTCCCTGATTCGTCAGCCACCCATCACATGACCAGTTTCCTGTTTAAACCGGCATGCGCATGCCCAGTGTTGGTGAATGGTCACGTGATCCCCATTTTCAGTCACTTTAATGTGGACGCAGATCAATTCTAATGCACAGATAAAACGCTGGTGTGGACGGAGATCATATTTGTTTTAATTCTCAGTTTTTATACAAAAACGCAGTAATGTGAACGGGGCCTTAGTAAGGGTGTGTTCACACTTAGGCTCAATCCCAATTCACCCCTTGGCCCTACCCCTCGCCTACCCCGTTTTGTGAGTTCACGTCTAGGGGTAGGGTGTCCCGATTCTTCTTGAGATCGAGGGGTAAGGCGAAGGGGTAGGGCTACATAGCCCTCGAAACTGAGATTTTTCAGAGGCACGCTCCAAACGGAGGGCTGCGAGAAAAGTTTACGGAATGCATCGGAAATCACTGGCGAGATGGATCGCAAACGTTTAAATTAAGAAATGGTATAATAAATTACCTTTCCGATCAGAAAAGACATACATTTCGAGGAAGGGATGTTATAATGTTTTCAAAGTTAAGAGCAGCTGCGCTGATTGTCAGTTGTTGTCATGGAGAAATCCTGTACAAACTCTGTAACGGCAAAGCCATCGCCGACGACTGATGACGTATCGGGTTCATGAAGGGTTGTTCCATTTCGTAGGGGAATATTTCAACCCCTTGGCCCTTGTAACTCCGTTTTAAGGGCCAAGGGGTACACTCGAAAACAAGGGGTAGGGCCAAGGGGTGAATTGGGATTCAGCCTTATAGACCATTTTACAAGATGTAAACAACACTGGTCCAGAAGCACTTCCTGTTTCAGTTTGTAAATGGTTTCTTAATTTCAAATGTAAAGAAAACATCTTAAAGATGTTTGTTTAACTTTTTGATTCAGTTGTATAAGCTCCGTTGGTTGTACTTTATCCCAGCGTTTATATAGTGTTAAAAAACTGAAACAGGAAGTGCTTCTGGACCAGTGTTGTTTACATCTCGCGAAATGGTCTATAGTTCAGTTCGCTTGGTTCATTTGGTCCGGACCAAAAAAAAACATTTAGTCTTGGTCCGCTTAGCATTCACATTGGCATTTTAACACTGAACATAAAGATCCCAAACCTAAAGGCATAGGGGTATGTTCACAACCTGATTGGTTGGCTTTTATGCCTGTGCCAAACTGTGATGAGCAACATCACGACTATATCAAGAAAAACAGGAGCATTCTGTCCGTTTTAGCATCTTAAATTTTGTGTTGCGGGTCAAATTGGCATAATGTAAGGGATAAACAACTTTATAGCTTAAATAACACACACTGTGTATGTCAGAATTAAAATAAGGATTATGCCACACCAGCTTCAAATGTCTGCCCTTTAAATCCTCCAGACTGCATCTCCCCACAGACATCCATTATAAGAGTTTTTACAAGCTTTATAAACTGACGGAACAAGTGAAAACTAAGATGACATGCCATGGAAAAGCTGCTCATATCTCAGCGATTAGACGTAAAAGAATAGACCGAAAGATTAAAACAGTCAATGGTGTAGACAGACTGGTCAAGCATGGAAACACACACATCGAGACAAAATACACACTCCCTACAACCCCTGCATGTCAATCCGAGCGAAACAGAACCAGAAATTACTCTCTTTTTATCGCCTCTGCTCTTTCACGCTCTCCATTGCAATTTTTTTTTTACACTTGCGTGTGCGGTTAGAAACCGTGAGTGAGGCTTGTAGGTCTAGCATTTCTAATCCATCTGTATGCATGAATGAGTGACACGCATTTGTCCATGCACTTAATGCATTGGTGTTCCCTTAGGTGGCAGGAAAACAGCCCAGTCCTTCCGCTGCATGCTGGGATTGGTTGAGAGCTGTAGGGTGTGTGAAACAGGGCGAGAGGGGGTTAACCCAACATCTGTGCCTCTCCAGATCTAATGAAGCTTTATATGAGCAGTGACACAAACATGCTTTATGTGAATCAGAAACCACTGCTATTCTGGAAACGTTTTTATTACAGCCTGTATGAAATGAAACCTCGCCAAGTAATAACTGTGCTGTACCAGGAGAATGATACGGCAATATCTGTGCAATAGAAGATATTAAAGCAAGCAATCAGTGTGTAATTCAGTTATCTAATGCAAATATAAGCGGCCTCTATATAAACCGCTTGTGTACTCACACACATATCAGACTTTCTCTTAGGGTGGCGTAGAAAAACGTTCTTAAATAATATTCTGCACACAGAATACAACACGGATTAAAACAAGCTTTTAATTGGATAAAAAAAAACGGTTTGAATAAACAATGATTTAACTTTCCTTGAGGGGGGCTTTATGATTATGCAATTTGTTTCTATGTACAGAACATCCTATTTTGGGCACAAACTGTACTTTTATGTTACTGAATCACACGTGTGGTAGGAGAGGGAATTAGGAAAAGGACATTTAATACGAAGAAGTGCAGGTTAAAGTGAGGCATGGCTTTGCTGTCCGTTTCAGCACCACGCTGAGCGCTGCAGATATAGCTTTGATTATGAACAATTGCCTGGGGCCAAGGGAAATCATATATTTCTCATGAATGCCCTCGAGAGTATGTGTGTGAATATTTTCATTTATCACGCAAGTTGTCAAGTAAACTTTATGTTTATGTCCAGCTGTGAACCCATGAACTCTATATGACATTCCCTTCAGCGATTTGAGCACAATGTCATTGTCAACATGTGGGCACAAATACATCTGGAAAATAAACATTTAAAAAACACCTGCACGAATTATTAATTTTCTGACCTAAACTTGCAAATGGCATTCAGAAAAAAATATTAACAGCATCACAGGGTGCACCAAAAAAGTACGTATAATACTCTGTAGTACAAGCATTTACTATAGTAAATATGGCTTTTTACACATTACATGTAGTTATTGTAGTGCATAATTGCATGCAAGTAACCCTAATCCAAACCCTATAGTGACTATGCTACATGTATTATTTATTATTAAAGTATTTAGTATGTAAATGTATAATTACACTGTAACATGGACATCTTAAAATAAAGTGTAATCATAAATGTTAGCTACTTGACTACAGTATTTATATATATATATATATAGTTTTAACAACTCTTCATTTAACTACTGATGACGAAATCCAAGTTACAACTTTGGCAAATAGCTGGAAATTAAAAAAAATAAATAAATAAAAGACAATGTTAAAATATTATGTTATTAGGGATATAGCCTTTACAGTTTTAGTCCTATACTTTAGTAGCCTATGCTACAGGACATTAGTAAAAAGCACTATGTTGTGTAAACAGTGTAATGTAAAGAGTTAATTTATAGTATAGTAGGTATTAGGCTATAGTACACCAAAATATTAGTCCTCAATCCTGTATAGTCTAGAATCATTCAGTCAACGTTTAAAGTCATAAATATTGTCTGTATGCGTAACGCCACCCTGTAAATAAAAGGACCATGGTAGCATGTGGCTGCAGTATGAATAAAATAAATAATTTAAGTGGTTTACTGAACGTAGTAAATAAAAACCAGCGAGCTTACCGTCCACAGCCATAGTCGGTATATAAGCGTATCTCTCCGTGATGGCTTTAGTAGGAGTCTGCCATGCTCAAACTCACGGGTGTCCTGTCCGGTAGAAGAGAGAGAGAGCCGGGGCTCCTGTACGACACCTCCAGTCCGAGCGCAAAGATCTGCTGTGGAGCAGGAGAAATCCACATATAAACCCGAGAGAGATAGAGATAGATAGAGAGAGAGAGAGAGAGAGAGAGAGAGAGAGAGAGAGAGAGAGAGAGAGAGAGAGAGAGAGAGAGAGAGAGAGAGAGAGAGAGATGACAGTCATTCAGCTCCCAGCGCATCGGGCAAGTTTAAACCCCTCCCTCTGCTTCTCACCTTAGTGCAGCTGGACGCACTCACACACTGCGAGCTATTCACTGATTACACAAGTGGCTGTGGTGATGAAGAATGACAGCATGCAGCCAGTGCAATAAAACACGCGTGTCATTTAAACTACATCAGACCCGCGCGCGCACGAGGGTGTGGGGAACATATGGGCAAACTCGTGAGAGGGCTCTTGACAAAATAAACTTATGCAAAGCACACCATTATGAGACTGCGTTTGCCCCGTGCACCAGCAGGGGGGTGATTAATTGATTAACACTTTCATTAGTTGGTATACTAAGAAATAGGCCTGTAGCTTATATATATATGAAAGACTACAAAGAATTCCAGCCGTTACCAAAAAACAATTTGTCCTAAAGGTATTTTAAAGCTGTCGGGACGGATATCGCGGGAAATTGCACGTGTGTCATCGCTTCCGTACACAGAGTGTGTAAAGCTGAAGGTTTGTTGTCACAACGAACCAGAAAAATTATAGGGAATCGCCATTTGTAAAAAACAAACCAAATGTTATTTATTTGTCCATTAAAATCCACATCAGAGGAGAAGAGCCGAAGCGCAAACCAAAAAACTGGTTGTCTGCTAAAGGGTCAAAAGTGAATGTAACTTTAGGCTATCTATCTATCTATCTATCTATCTATCTATCTATCTATCTATCTGTCTGTCTGTCTGTCTGTCTGTCTGTCTGTCTGTCTGTCTGTCTGTCTGTCTGTCTGTCTGTCTGTCTGTCTGTCTGTCTGTCTGTCTGGTCCGTCCGTCGATCCATCCATCCACATTCTAGATTATACATTAATAAATTATATTTAAATATTATATATTGACTGATGGGTCTATTGTTCACTCAAAATTCTGCCATCATTTTCTAATCTTCATGACATTGTAAATCTGTATGACTTTTTGTAATCATAGCATTTATCTAATACTTCAGTTGGTAATTTCATTAAAGCTGCAGTCCGCAGTTTTTCCTCTTTGTCGCCATCTCTGTTCTAAATCTGCAATTGCAGTCATTCGTTGAATTATCTTACGTGCTTATAACTTTACGTGATTTGTACTTCGATGCGGATGAACACAATGTTTTTGAGGAGAGTGTGCAGCTGACAGTCACTGCACCGGTGTTGTAACGAAATCCGACAAATAGCACTCCCCTACGCGTGCATGTGCCTCCAGAATCACAGATTATTATTTTTGGAAGTATGACTAACATAATAATTTTTACTGGAAAATGTCATCTGAACAAGTAACATCCACTTTTGTTCTGGTTCTGACATTGCAGTAAATCTCGCTGATTAAATCCAACAATCGCTTATCATCACGCAAAACCGTGCAAATTATACTTTGTTCTCAAATTGTAATGTTGACAACGTCAGCATTGTGTGACTGCATGTAATTGTCACGGTGGGTGTACTGACTGTGTCCTTCTAGTCTTGTGTTTATGTTGTTGTATGAGTGCACGTGTGTAGTGGGCATGAATGTAAGTCATTACCTGATCCCGACCCTGGTGCTGCAGGTGTCCGAGCTCACCCAGCAGATCCAACGACTACAAGCTCCCACTGAGCTACCCACACCAGCCATTCCCCTCACACTACCAGAGAACCCCTCCCAGTCTGAGTCCCGCCTACCAGTCCCAGAGGCCTATTCAGGTGAACCGTCTCATTGTATAGTGTTTCTGACACACTGCTCAATGCACTTCGCACTTCAACCTCATACTTTCAACACAGAACAGGCAAAAATGGCTTTTGTATTTACTTTGTTGACTGGGAAAGCGGCGCTATGGGGAACAGCGGCATGAGAGAACCAGAACCCATGTTGTAACTCGTTCCAGAAACTTGTTGCCGTCGAGATGAGACAGGTTTTCGACCGAGCTGACTCTGGGAGAGAGGCAGCCAGAGCATTAGCAGAACTACGTCAAGGAGAGAGATCGGTTTCCGATTTCTCAATTCAATTCCGGACCTTGGCCGCAGAGTGTGGATGAAACGAGGAGGCGCTATGGGACATGTTCCTGCTTGGGTTGGGTTGGCTGACCACGAAGGAGATCTACACCCTGGATCTTCCTACCACACTGAACGGACTCATTGATTTAGCCCTCCGGGTGGACGCCCGGTTGTCAAGGATCAAGCGTCGAGCTCCGTCCACCCGCAAATTCGGAGGAGTCGACAATACACCATCCAGCGGCAGGGACGTGGTAGGGACTACGATCACAAACCCATGCAGTTAGGGCGAGCTCAGCTTTCCCGGGAGGAGAAGGAGAGGCAGAGAGATCCCAGGGTCTTTGTCTTTATGGAGGAGCAGGACATTATGCGTATAACTGCCCAGTAAAAGGCCAAGCCCGAAGTAAACTTGAGGCTACTATCGGGTGGGATCTCCGCCAGGAAGACCTCATCCACGACTACATCTACCTCCACACTTCTCCCGGTAAGACTAAGATGGTCAGTTCACCAGCACGATTATCAAGCACTTCTGGACTCTGAGGCTGAAGGTAATTTCATGGACCACACTTTCGCAAAGAAATGTCAGATTCCCCTCAAGCCCCTCACACAGGATTGTGGTTCACACACTCAGTGGTCAAGAACTCCCCACCATTTTCTTCTCCACTTCATCACATTCTGAAATTATTTCCTTCTATATTCTGGACTCACCCCTTGCACCCGTCATCCTTGGACACTCTTGGCTCATCTGACAAAACCTCCGAGTGGACTGGCATCATCTATGATGCCAGATCTATGCTGGAGTGGAAGTCTTGTGAAGTCTTGTCTCGTGTCTGCCTGTTCGTCTGTGCCTGTTTTTCAGAAGGAAGCAGGGGATTTATCTAACATGCCCGCGGAGTATCTAGACCTGAAGGAGGTGTTCAGTAAGTCTCGTGCTGCTTCTTTTCCTCCGCATTATCCCTATGACTGTGCAATAGATTTACTGCCAGGTAAGTCTTCGCTTAAGGGCAAGTTGTATTCACTTTTTTTATTCCAGAGAGGGCGGCTATAGAGAAATATATTTCTGATTCTCTAGCAACCAAGTTCATTTGCTTCTTTTTTCTTCTCCAGCGGGAGCGGGGTTCTTTTTTGTGGGGAAGAAGGATGGTTCTCTGCGACCTTGTATTGATTACTGAGGGTTGAATAACAAGAATACTTATCCTTTGCCGTTGATGTCTTCAGCTTTCGAGAGGTTGCAGGGAGTGTCCATCTTCACAAAACTGGATTTGTGTAATGTTTATCATTTGGTTTGCATTAGGGAGGGGGATGACTGGAAAACTGCTTTTAACACCCCCAGGGGGCACTTTGAATATTTGGTCATGTCGTTCGGGCTGTCCAACTCCCCAGCAGTTTTCCAGACACTGGTCAATGACGCATTACGAGATATGATCGATCAATTCGTATATCTCTACCTGGATGACATATTGATTTTTTCTTCTTCTCTCCAGGAACATGTGCAACATGTCCAACGAGTGCTTCAGAGGTTGTTAGAGAATGGGCTTTTTGTCAAGGTGGAGAAATGCAATTTTCATGTACAGTTTGTTTCTTCCCTAGGGTACATCGTTTCATCTGAAGGAATGCAGATGGACCCTTAGAAGATTAAGGCTGTGGTAGATTGACCAAGCCCAGATTCTCCAAGGCCCTGCAAAGGTTTCTGGGGTCCGCCAATTTCTACCGCCACTTTATTCGCAACTTCAGCCAACTAGTCACACCTCTGACTGCCTTGACATCTCCCAGAACCATGTTCAGGTAGTCAGACACAGCAGAAGCTGTGTTTATCAAACTGAAAGGCCACTTTGTTTCAGCCCCCATCCTCATCGTCCCTGATTCTTCACGTCAGTTCGTGGTGGAGGTCGATGCGTCAGAGGTGGGAGTAGGTGCAGTGTTGTCCCAATGCTATAGACGACAAGATGCATCCCTGCGCGTTTTTGTGATGTAATGACTCAATATAGCCTACTAGCCGAGACTCCTTCTTTATGTACAGACGTAATGACGCAAAGACATGCTCGAATCACCTGCGGAAATCCACCAGTACTGGAGTTAAAAACATTATTACAAGCTTACCGTTTTCAATCAAGCTATGGCAAGCAGATAGTTTTGAACACTGGCTGGTCAGACTGATCTCTTGAAATTGCGTGTGTATGACACGGCAATTCGTATTTCCATTTTTGACGTGCTATTAACACGCATAATCGCTTTTCAGCGTGTTTATGAACGCCGTTGACTTAACGTTATATTACTGTATGTATAGATACTGTATATGACCTACCCCAACCCCATCCCTAAACCTACCCATCACTGGGGTTAATCCCATTTATGAGTATTCCCCTACCATCCTAGGAAAAAAATATTACTTCCCAGATGTAGATCTACATTTTGCTTAGTTTCGCTCGAACATTTAAAGGCGTGTACATACACGCGGAATCACTCGGACATTTAATGGCGTAGACATAGATAACACGCCACTTGACTTGAAAGTGGCGTGTATGTTTACCCAAAAGTCATGATGTCATGTTGGGCTGGTTATGCATTTTCTCAAAAATTTATTTTGGATCAGCAAAAAGCTACGAACTGCAGCTTTAACAACCAAAAACACTTTTTTTTCATTCAAACTCTGTTCACTGTACATTTAAATTATTATATAAATTATCATCATATAATTTATTTCAAATAATTATGTTCATACATCCACTGTATTGTTAAAGTCAGATGTTCAATTATGGATCAGGTTTAGGTGAAACAACACAGAAAAACAAATTACTTAAAGTCCTGACTCCACTTAAAGCTTTACAACTTGTCCACAGCGTGACTGTCATTTGGGTCAGTACACACTCTTGTGCACTCTGACTCCCCCATTCTTGCAGTTTCACTAGGATAAGTGCCATATCTGTTCTTTAGAAAAGGAAGAAAAGCCTGTTAAGTGCTACCGTCACGCCTCAGGGCAACACTTGCTTGTCGTGAAGCTGTGGAGGGGGGAGGATCTGAGGAGAGCATGTAGTCAAGAACATCAGTGCGTCGGAGAGGTCTTCTGTGGCCCGTCCTACAAAGAAATCTTCCAGATGATCAACAGAACGAGATGCTGCACCAAACGTCAGAGAAGATGTCTGCTTCAATGAGCTGTATTAATTTACTGACATAACTAACACTGATTGCCTTCACAGTATGAGCAAATGAGAAGGTGTTTGGTGAGGAGGGTTTCTGAAGTTTTAAGAGGTGTGGGAGAGAGTCTCTCACTGTAGGGCAAACAAAGCAGCAGCTGAAAATTGCTTGTATATTAAGATTAGCAGTGTTTTGAAAAACCACTAACTCATTAAACTGTTTGGATTGTTCTACAGGTGTGAATCCATCCATCCATCCATCCATCCAATGTCTGTGACTTTAAAGTTAATGATAATTCATTCAAACATTTTAATTCTGTCATCATTTACTCATCTTCTGGTGAGTAAATGACATCCGAAGAGAGGTCACATGTTAATACCAAGTGTAAATGAGCCCTTAAGGCTGATTTATACTTCTGCGTCGAATGGCATAGATACGTCGTAGACTGCATAGCACATGTAGTCTGATGTGCATCTCTCCAAAAATGTAACAATGCTGCAACAAAAGTTGCTGTCTATTTGCTGCCATCACTGTTGCTGGTTCTCCGACCTACAACATACAACAAGCTGCTTCTTTGGCTTTTGCCTTGATACTGTGGGTTACAACATCACTATGCCCGTGAACACTGCCTACTAGTGGTCTACATGTGTAATTGCACATCGATAAAGACAACTACGCAAAAGTATAAATAAAAAACGACTCGTAGAGGATACAGTCTGCGCACAGTGCGCGTAATGCAAGTTCCGTCACCAGAATAGTGCGCGCGCCGCCCGTTTTTTTGTAAGCGTACGTAATTTGTACACGCAGGTCGAAAATGCACATTGAGAAATTTTTCAATGGGCCGATGTTTTACTGTAAGCGAAACTAGTGACAGATCAACAACAATATTGTCACAGTCTGTGTCTGCACCATCTTGTCTGCGTCTCCTTCACTACACTTCCCATGATCCTCTTGTCTGCACACCTGAACTCACTCCCTCATCAGCCTCCCGTTCAGAGTCCTGTTTCATCTGTCTCACCTGTTTGCACCTCGTTATGTTTGATTCTTGCCTGTATTTAGTCCAGTTCAGTTCAGTTAGTCTTTGTCGGTCAATGTTGCATGTTACCCGGTGTCTCCCTGTCTTCCTGTCTGTACCTTGAATTAAAATATTATACTCGTGTGAATCTGGACTCCTCCTGTTCCTTCTGCCGGCTCCACAGCGTGACAGATTGAACGACCTGGTAGAGACAGCATGGGACCGCTCCTCACCCCAGCTCTCACGCTCCACAACATCTTCCAAGATGGTTTCTCTATTGAGGACTATGTCGTCAGGTTCCTGGAGCTCTCCGCTGGGGTAAGTTGGTCAGATGACGTCTTCGAGTCAGTCTTTTGGCTGGGTTTAGATGATCATCTGTACCAGCAAGCCCCAGCGGCAGCGTTTCCAGGGACCTTCGCTGATTATCTGGACCATGTGCTGTGGTTGAGCGGCTCAACCTTCACCGTTGGTGAGGTTGAGGACGTCGCCGCTCAACCACCATCTCCAGCCATGAACACCAGCCCTATTCCTTCCTCACTTGTCCAGCCAAAGCCCGAGCTCTCCTCATCGCTGGTTCCGTCCAGCCCCGCCGAGCCCGAGCTCTCCTCATCGCTGGTTCCGTCCAGCCCCGCCGAACCCGAGCTCTCCTCATCACTGGTTCTGTCCAGCCCCACCGAGCCCGAGCTCTCCTCATCGCTGGTTCCGTCCAGCCCCACCGAGCCCGAGCTATCTTCATCGCTGGTTCCGTCCAGCCCCTCCGAGCCCGAGCTCTCCTCATCACTGGTTCTGTCCAGCCCCACCGAGCCCGAGCTCTCCTCATCACTGGTTCCGTCCAGCCCCACCGAGCCCGAGCTATCTTCATCGCTGGTTCCGTCCAGCCCTGTCCAGCCAGAGCCCGAGACCGTCCAGCCAGAGCCCGAGACCGTCCAACCAGAGCCCGAGACCGTCCAGCCAGAGCCCGAGACCATGATCCCACCCAGCCTCCCTCTCCCACCTCCTCCCATCCATCACGTTTTCACCGTCTTCCCACCACTGCTTGGCAGCCCCACTGTTTCCCCGGAGTGCTTCGAGGAGGTAGAATCGTCGTGGGTCTGCCGGCCACCTACTCCATCAGGGTCGGGGGATCCCCGGTCTCCTCCTCGAACCTCCTCGACCTGGACTCTGCTGCAGCCCTCTGGTCCATTACCTCCACCATGGCTCTTACCTCCCTCACCTCTGCCGTGGCCCTTCAGCCCATCAGCTCCTCCAGGCTTCCTCGTCCCCCCGGTTCCCCCTTGGTCCTTCATCGACCCGCCCTCACCCTGGGACTACCCTCCTCTGGCTTCGCCTCGTCGCTGCATCCTTCGGGTTCAGTTGGGCTCTTCTCTCCCTCCGGTTCCACCTTGGTCCTCGGTCGCTCTGGCTGCGCCGCGGTCTTCAGGATCCTCGTCTCGGCCTCAGTCGCCGGAGCCGTTGGTGTCACCATGTCCCTCCAGCCTTTCTACATTGCCCGGTCTCGCTGGCTCGATGGCCTCACCCTGATCTCCTCGATCACCTGCTCCGCCACCATCAGTCGGCTCCCTGGAGTCGTCAGTCCTGCCTCCTCCATGGCTCCTCCCTCCGTCATCTCCGCCGTGGCCGCCTGAAGGGTCTTCACCGCCGTGGCCGCCTGAAGGGTCTTCACCGCCGTGGCCGCCCGAAGGGCCCGCTCAGCCATGGTCACGACCTCAGCCTGCTCCGCCCTGGCCACGCCTTCAGCCTGCCCCACCACGCCTTCAACCAGCTCCGTCTCGCCCTCAGCCTGCTCCACCCTGGCCACGCCCTCAGCCTGCTCCGCCCTGGCCACGCCCTCAACCTGCTCCGCCCTGGCCACGCCCCGCTCAGCCCTCAGATCGTCCCCCCTCCTTCCTCTGTTCTGCGGCGTGAGGCCATGCCTTCCGGGAGGGGGGAGTTCTGTCACAGTCTGCGTCTCCTTCACTGCAACGCCAACTGTATATATATGAAATACTTGTAAATATATAATATAAAAATACTCACGAGTTAAGTATTTGTGCTAAATCTGCAAAGATTTGGCTTACATGAACTTCCCCAGCTAAGTGAGTAAAAATAATAACACACCAACAGTTGATTTTTACTTGCATTTAGTGGGTTGGCGGGTGTTAATTTCAAGTGATCAGATGTACCAAACTTTTGTTACATGTAGAGTTTAAATTGCAAATCAACAAATTCCTTTTCCTGTAATTCCAATCCAATTTCTTCTTCAACTTCCTGTGGTGTGTGATCAATTCGATTGAAAATTCATCCTCACGAACTGAAAGGGATTCTGAATTTTGCCCAGGCCTGACCCTAATATCACTCAAAACACCCTAGCAAAGTTTTAGCAACCACCAGAAGACCATAGCATTGTCATGATAAGCTTTGCTCAAGATCTTTCAGAATTTTTTGTATTGTAGAATTATTATGACATCCATCCATCAAATGCCATCAAAGCTTGTAAATCTGAAGAGATGTTTTTGGCTTTCTTTCTTTTTCCATGTATTGAGCATCAAGACTGATGGTCTCAAGATCCAAACAGCAATCGCAGTGTTCACTGACCCCTGGCAGAGAGGTTGCGTTTCCAGTGTGCCGTTAGTACTTTCATTACTGTGTTTCAGACAGATGGCAAGCTGAGAGAGAGGTTTTCAGCCCCTGCCGATAAGATTGACAGTCCGCGTTTAGACACATACTGAACAACCCGCAGATGGTGGTTTTGTGTCCAAACATTGATGGACAGTGCGGGTGTAATTGTGGACCAATGCCCCCCTTGTACGGCCACCAGTTTTTCCGAACCAAGCTGTCAGCTGGCACGGTTTCCGACAATGCCCAGCCTCACACAGGAAAACAGGATCGGTCATGGTTCTGGTGGACAGACAGATGCACCACAGAGTGCCTTGTCTATTAAACAGAAGAACAGAGTGAGTTCAGACTAGATGCCAGTCGAAGTCCAATAACAGGCTGTGGACTGCATCCCATATCAGAAGACTAATTAAAGATGTATTCTGTCATGCTCTCTCATATGGTCTTGGTTGGTGTCAGGGCCAGGCATTGCCTGGGAAACAGGGTGCTACAAAAGAGTAAAGTTTGGGGGTTGAACATACTGGGGCACTTGATTTTCATACTATAATGGTGTCATGGTGTTGGCATTTTGAATGGCTGGCATGAAAACTCAATGACACTCCAGGGACTCTCCAAATCCTAAGCTTGTGGCCAAAGTCCAAAAGTGCAGAACCTGAAAACATATTTGCAAACAGAGTTTTAAACACATACTGTTGTCTGGCTGCTATACACTGGGATTCAGTTGGTTTTCTAGTGCAAAATAAAGCAATAATCCATGAGAGGTTGTGCATTATTAAAGGGTTAGTTCACCCAAAAATGAAAATTCTGTCGGTATTTACTCACCCCCATGTTGTTCCAAACTTCTATGTGTTTATTTGTTCTGCTGAACACAAAGGAAGATATTTGGAAGAATGTTTTAATCAAACAGATCTCATTCCCCATTGACTACCACATACTATGGTAGTCAATATGGAATGAGATCTGTTTGATTAAAACATTAATCAAATTCCCCAAAAATCAAAAACAGATCTCATTCCCCATTGACTACCACATACTATGGTAGTCAATGGGGAATGAGATCTGTTTGATTAAAACATTCTTCCAAATATCTTCCTTTGTGTTCAGCAGAACAAATAAACACATAGAGGTTTGGAGCAACATGAGGATGAGTAAATACTGACAGAATTTTCATTTTTGGGTGAACTAACCCTTTAACCTGATCTCATGAAACGTGTCTCTATAGCACGCATTGTATTTATCGTGCAATTGTAAAAACAAATTTTCGTGTATAATAATGCGTGCTATAGAGACACATTTCATGAGATGCACAACCTAATGAGGAACAACCTTTACCATGGTAAAATCAATGTAATGTACGGCAATCAAGTAAATAATTAGTTTTTCTCAGTCGCTTTGGTACATTTCTCAGATCGGAATTGAAAATCTACCTCAAAACTACCTGTTCAATCTTCAGAAAAGCATTTCTCATTTCTTTGAACAAGTTGCAAATGCATTGGTACATCCATGCCAATGATTATGTACACTTCTCTGCTGCTTCCTACATTATCAATTGCTTATGTCATGTTTATCAAAATGTATTATCTGTAAATAGTCTCCCCCCCACACACACACACACAACATTTAGGAATGAGTTCACAGCATAAGTCTTTACATGCAAAATGGTTGAACAAGTTGTCATAATATGTCAAGCATATTTCTCTATTAGACTTTTTGCCTAAATCTGTCCTGTTCACATTCACATTTTTCTTTTTCTTTGTGCTATGCAGTGCTGTCTTTTCCTTTCTGTATTGCAATGACATGGTCTGTCAACAAATTATAGTACAAGCATAAATGTGAATCTTGTCCAGTCTCTTGCAATCAAACTCCCACATACACTAATGTGTGTCACCTACAATTTACAATTTTACCTCTAGCTCAGTCTGAGCCTGCTGGACATCTTACCTTGTGAAGAACCGTATGCCCTCGCCTGAGCCACAAAAAACGATGAATGCCAAACCGCTGATTAATAGTCAGAACTAAGTTGACAACTGCAGGATCCGGAGCCAATGCATAGTCGTGGTCCCGGAGGATTGCCTCCTCGCCCGGTGTGTCATCCCCCGTGTCCTCCGCAAGCGGCGGTCACCCTGTCCTCTCCCAAACTCCCATATCCCCGGTCTTCAAGGTGGAATAGTGAAATTGTTCCAATCGAACAATGCTGGAATAGCTCCCTTCTTTAAAGGAGTAGTTCACTTTAAAATAAAACTTTTGCTGATAATTTACTCACCCCCATGTCATCCAAGATGTCCATGTCATTCTTTCTTCAGTCAAAAAGAAATTAAGGTTTTTGATGAAAATATTCCAGGATTTTTCTCCATATAATGGATACTGGGAACCAAACGATTAAAGGTCCAAAAGACAGTTTCAGACAGTTTCAAACTACAAACTGTTCAAAGGGCTTTAAATGATTCCAGATGATGAATAAGAGTCTTATCAAGCGAAACGATCGGTCATTTAATAAATAAATAAATAACAAAGTTTAAGTTTAAGCTCAAATGGTCGCCTTGCTCTGTTCTGTGATGCGCGTTCGTGACTCTTCTGTTCGAACTCGTTCCTCAAAATGAACGAATCTTTTTCGCATTATATGGAGAAAAATCCTGGAATGTTTTCATCAAAAACCTTAATTTCTTTTCGACTGAAGAAAGAAAGACATGGACATCTTGGATGACATGGGGGTGAGTAAATTATCAGCAAAAGTTTTTTCAAAAGTCATCAAAAGTGAACTACTTCTTTAACAGTCACCTCCCTGTCTCGGTTCCGGGCTCACGAACATCTCATCTTTTTTAAAATGCCGGCTACAAACTCGAGTACGGGGGCTAACAGTAAAGTTCTCCCTCCGGACGGTGACAGTCTATTTTCGCCTGATTTCCACATCTGAGGAAAATGTATGAAAACTAAGTACTCTGTTGTACTTACTAGACGCCTCAGCAATGGCACACAGCAATGCTCAGCTGTAGAGCTATCTGTGCTATCTAGCTTCTGAGAGATAATAAACACAGCAGCGGGATGATAGCAGAAGTGGTATAGCAGACAGAAATTTTAGCGGATGTGCGTCAGTGCCGCAGTGTGCATGTAGAAATTGTCATCAAAACTTTCGCCATAGTTTACATTTGAACATCTCTCCAGAGTACACTGTTATAATGACTATTTAAAATAAATTGAAATTTAAAGTGATACGTTGTCTCAAAACGTTCTCATCCCAAGACGTCATCTAACTGGCGCTTTTGACCATACATCAACATCCAACGTTTTAGGGTACCCTTTAACGTCAGTTAGATGATGCTATCCTAGGGCGTAACTGACGCTTTACCTTTAGCATCAGTTAGATGACGCGGGTAGGTTTAGGTCTGGGGTAGGGTTAGGGTTAGATAGTGTCATCTAACTGACGTTAAAGGGTGCCCTAAAATGTCAGATGTTGACGTATGGTCAAAATCGTCAAAATCTTTTTGATGGACGGAGATGGATGGATGGATGGATGGATGGATGGATGGATGGATGGAAAAATTGGATGGATGGAAAAATGGATGGATGGATGGATGCTAAGCACAGATCAACAGCAGTTTTGCTCTTTGTGATATTGCTGAAATACTTGTGTTATTGTGCAAAGATTAGGCATTTCGGCATCAATGGCGAAGTCATGTGTGCGTTCAAAGCTTCAAAAATCTTTGCCATTCCACTCACACCAAAAAGTCGGCCTGTCTTATGCAAATCAGATGCTGTTGAAGCACATTCAGACTAGATTATCTGTTTATATGACACAACCATTTTAGAGAACACAGCATGGGTCATTGTGTCGTTTTCCTCCTTTTTACACCCATCGCTCCCTCTCTGGTAATATCTGTACAGTTTCTCTTTATCGTCTTCTTTGGGGCACAGACTGCATGATAGAGGATTCATTTCTCCCATAAGGCCGCAGTCAAGCTGAAAATATGCCCTACTCTCATGACAAATACATCACCAGAAGATCAGACAGCCTGTTGATGGATATTCCCTCGCTACCAGGCTGAGAGAGTGTTGGAATCACTTGGAATTATCCTTCGCGAAATGGTCGGATCCACAAGTTTAGCTCCTTAAAGTCACCATGAAATTGACAGTTCTTCTTTTTTTTATGGAATATTGCAGTGTTTATTAAAAATGATTTATCTTTGCAGATCATTACTGTTTTAAATTTATGTTCCCTCGTAATCTTTAATCAAAATGACTTCCCTTCCATCTTGCAGCGACATCTCTTCTCTGATGATGTGTTTGTGTTTGGGTGGGGCAACCTGTCACTCACAGGAGATCCACCAATAGCAAAACAGAACCATCCAATCAATTCCGCATGGACGAAATCAAGTCCCGCCCTATTTTATTTTTCTTTCTTGTTTGAGAAGCCGTTTCATATCTCAGACAGCAACATAGTGTCGGCCCAGATCCGGGCCACATCTGATACATGTGCATACCAGATGAGGGCCGGATCTGGTTGTAATTAATGAATGCTTTGGAATACCGACCTAAAGCGTCTAACTGTCACGGATCCATCTGCGTCAGCACCAGATACCTGCACTCCGCCCACTCGTTCCGGTTCCCCTGACTACTAATCATCATCACCTGTCGTCACCACCTGCCATCACTTATCCGGACTATCATCCACTCCATTTATACTCACCTCATTCAGTCACTCACTGTCTGGTCTCGTCTCAACCACGATTACAGACTCGCTATCGCTACATTACGTTCCTGATACCACTTACCTGCATTGTATCTCCAACCCGTCATTCTCCCGTCTGTTCCGGTCCCTGGTCCCCGTCTACTGCCAGTCCTCTTCAGTCTCCAAGCTCCGCTGTTCCGGTCAGCTCTCCATTCATCCGTTCCTGTTCAGATAAGGAAGATATCACCAGACTGTTCATACTCTCATCAACTTCAACTAGCACGCTACTTACCATCCTGTGACTGTCATTCAATAAACCTTGTTCAAACTCACCCGTCTGTGCCATTCTGTTCGGTGACAGAAGACCAGACCAACCTAAAACATGCTTCAACCTACGCCCGCCACCACCACGGACACGAGTTCCCCATCGACAGCACCTCTTCCCCGGACTAGTGCATCTGTGCTCGCTACTTCCACCGTAGCCTTTTCCTCTGCCGCTGCCTCTGTATGTCCCATGGCCCAACCAGCGCCCTTCTCTGGCGAGGAGGAGGAGTGCAGCGGCTTCCTTTTGCAGTGCGAGCTCTACATAAAAATGATTCCATCCTCGTTCCCCACTGAAGAATCGAAGGTCGCTTTCTTTATCTCCCTTCTCCGGGGTCGGGCTCTTCAATGGGCTCATGCCCTATGGAAAGATCGTGGGCCCGTCACCAGAACCTTCGCCTCATTCTCCAATCACTTCCTGGAAGTGTTCTCACAATCTCTGCACTCGATCTCCGTGCAGGATCAGCTGTTTCGTTTGAAGCAAGGGAGATCGTCAGTGGCTGCATATGCCCTGCAGTTCCGGACCCTCGCCGCTTCGCTGGGATGGAATGAGTCTGCGCTTATCACTGCATACCGCCACGGTCTGAATCCCGACATTCGTCTCCAGTTAGCCATCTACGACGACACAGTGGGTATCGAGAGCATTATACAGCGATCCATCCGCATCGACCAACGCCGCACTGCCTGCCAGCTAGATAGCCCTGCACCTCCGCCTCCTCGCCCATCTGCCGCTTACAGTCCTCCAGCACCAGAGCCGATGGAGATCGGGTCTGCTCGCCTACCGATCTCCGAGCGCAATCGCCGGATAACCAACGGACTTTGTCTATATTGCGGAGCTACTGGACATATGTTATCCACCTGTCCCATTCGTCCACCTCGACCCGCAGTGAGTACAGTTCAGTTACCCCTATCCATATCGAATATGAAATATACATCTGCTACTCTCACCTATCTGAATCGTTCCCTTCCAGTTCAAGCGCTAATTGACTCCGGATCCGCCGGTAACTTCATCTCACTCACCACTCTCCATCGGCTCCAAACGAAGCAACGTACCATTCCTCACACCCTTCACGTTCAATCCATCGTCGGAAAACCTCTTGGCCGTGGCCGGGTTGGACACCGCAGCCCGGATCTAGGGCTAGAGATCGGCTGGCTTCACAAGGAGGCAATCTCCTTTCTGGTGCTGGAGGGCTCGACGGCTGAGATCATCCTGGGACGCCCGTGGTTGGAACTCCATTCACCACAGATTCAATGGTCAACCGGTGAGGTCCTACAGTGGGGTGAAGAATGCTATCATCATTGTCTGCCTGCCATTTCCAAGCCCATTATCCGTCCAGTCACTCCGGTTCAGAAAATCTCGCTCTCCGCCACCTCCGTGGAAGATTCCTCTGCTGTTCCTCCACCCTACCGGGCGTTCCAGGAGATCTTTGATAAACAGCTGGCAACCACCTTACCACCTCATCGGCCATGGGACTGTGCGATCGACCTGCTGCCTGGGGCGGTCCTACCGCGAGGTAAGATCTATTCTCTGTCCATCCCGGAGCAGAAGGCCATGGAGGAGTACATCCAGGAAGCCTTAAGTCAAGGATTTATTCGACCATCCACGTCCCCTGCCGCATCAAGCTTCTTCTTCGTGGGCAAGAAGGACGGAGGCTTGCGCCCCTGCATCGATTATCGTATCCTCAATCAATCCACCGTCAAATACCGCTATCCCCTTCCTCTGGTTCCCGCCGCTCTGGAACAGCTCCGTGGGGCTACTGTCTATTCCAAACTCGATCTCCGGAGCGCGTACAATCTCATCCGCATCCGTGAAGGTGACGAGTGGAAAACAGCTTTCATCACCCCTGCGGGGCACTACGAGTACCTCGTCATGCCCTTCGGATTGTCCAACGCTCCCGCCGTGTTCCAGGGGTTCATGAACGAGATCTTCAGAGACTTATTGCACCAATTTGTCATCATCTATATCGATGATATCCTCATATACTCTCCCGATCTACCCACTCATATCCGCCATGTCCAAACTGTACTCCAACGCCTCAGAGACCATCAACTCTTCCTGAAACTTGAAAAGTGCGAATTCCACCGAGACACCGTTCAGTTCCTGGGCTACCTCATCACTCCCCGCGGTATAACCATGGACCAGAGGAAGGTGGAGGCCGTCAACAACTGGCCACAACCCACCTCTCGGAAAGACCTTCAACGGTTCCTTGGGTTTGCGAACTTCTATCGTCGCTTCATCAAAAACTTCAGTCAGACCTGCTCCCCTCTCACTAATCTCCTCAAGGGCGGGGCCAAGTCTCTGTCCTGGAACACCGACTCCACACGGGCGTTTGACAGCTTGAAATGGGCCTTCAGTTCTGCTCCTACCCTCTCCCTTCCCAATCCAGCTCTACCCTTCATCGTGGAAGTGGATGCCTCCACCTCTGGGGTAGGAGCGGTTCTTTCCCAGCGGCAGGGGACTCCAGCGCAACTCCATCCATGTGCCTTCTATTCCAAGAAACTGTCCCCGGCGGAGCAGAACTATGATATCGGCAACCGAGAGCTGCTAGCCATCAAACTGGCCTTGGAGGAATGGAGACACTGGCTGGAGGGGGCTCAACACCCGTTTACAGTTATCACGGACCACCGGAACCTCGAATACCTCCGGGAGGCTAGAAGACTCAATCCCCGTCAAGCCCGCTGGGCTCTCTTCTTCACCCGCTTCAACTTCTCCGTCACCTACCGACCTGGACATAAAAATGTAAAAGCAGACGCATTATCACGACAATTCCAGCCCAATTCTCCTCCTCTAAGTCCCGAGACCATCCTCCCTCCAGCCATCGTCGTAAGTCCCATTCAGTGGAGTATGGACGATCACATTACAGACGCCACTCAAGCCGAACCTGCTCCGCCGGGAGGTCCAGAGGGACGGGTTTACGTCCCGACACGTCTACGCCTGTCTCTCATGGACTCAGTGCATACCTCTCCGGGCTCTGGACACCCAGGCAGCCAAGGAACTCTCTCGCTCGTCCAACAGCGTTACTGGTGGCCGGGTATGGCCCAGGATATCTCCCGATACGTCAAGGGATGCTCAGTCTGTGCCATGGCCAAGGTTCCCCGTCATCTTCCTGAAGGCAAACTCACTCCCCTACCAATTCCCACTCGACCCTGGTCCCATCTGGGGGTCGACTTTGTCACCGATCTTCCCCGCTCTCACAATCACACCTGTATTCTTGTGGTAGTCGACCGATTCTCCAAGGCCTGCAAACTCATTCCTCTCCCCGGCCTTCCTACTGCCTTTGAGACCGCTGAAGCCCTATTCCAATACGTTTTCAGAAACTTTGGAATCCCCGAAGATGTTGTATCTGACAGAGGTCCACAATTTATCTCCCGTGTGTGGAAGGGTTTTTTCAATCTCCTGGGCGTTTCCGTCAGCCTTACGTCAGGATACCACCCCCAGTCCAACGGCCAGACTGAGCGGAAGATCCAGGAAATCGGGAGATACTTACGGTCATACTGCCACGACCATCAGGACTGCTGGAGCCGCTACCTGCCGTGGGCCGAGTATGCACAAAACTCTCTCCGTCAATCCACCACAGGGCTCACACCCTTCCAGTGCATACTCGGGTACCAACCTCCACTGTTTCCCTGGTCCGGTGAACCATCAGATGTTCCAGCAGTCCACCACTGGTTCCAGACGAGCGAGAGGGTCTGGGACTCAGCCCACACTCACCTCCAGCGGGCTGTCCGCAGACACAAGACCCAGGCGGATGCTCGACGTGCCTCAACTCCCCAATACCATCCGGGTCAACTGGTCTGGCTCTCCACCCGGGACATCCGTCTCCGGCAGCCCTGTCGTAAGCTGAGTCCCAGATACATCGGTCCGTTCGCCATACAGAGGCAGATCAACCCCGTCACCTATCGACTCACTCTTCCCGCTCACTACCGCATTGCACCTACATTCCATGTCTCCCTCCTCAAGCCCTATACTAATCCTCTCACTCCTTCCTCCCCAGGGTCTGGTGCTGCGGACGTGCCCCCTCCTCCTGTGGATCCGGAGGATGATAACATCTACCAAGTGCGAGAAATCCTCGACTCCCGGCGACGGGGCGGCCTTCTGGAATACCTCGTCGACTGGGAGGGTTTTGGGGTGGAAGAGAGATGTTGGGTTCAGCGGGAGGACATTCTTGATCCCACCCTACTCCAGGACTTCCATTCGGCCCATCCAGGTCGTCCTGCACCCAGGGGCCGTGGCCGTCCCCGTCGTCGGTCTCGCCCGCCAGCTGGAGCTGGCCGTGGGGGGGGGGGTACTGTCACGGATCCATCTGCGTCAGCACCAGATACCTGCACTCCGCCCACTCGTTCCGGTTCCCCTGACTACTAATCATCATCACCTGTCGTCACCACCTGCCATCACTTATCCGGACTATCATCCACTCCATTTATACTCACCTCATTCAGTCACTCACTGTCTGGTCTCGTCTCAACCACGATTACAGACTCGCTATCGCTACATTACGTTCCTGATACCACTTACCTGCATTGTATCTCCAACCCGTCATTCTCCCGTCTGTTCCGGTCCCTGGTCCCCGTCTACTGCCAGTCCTCTTCAGTCTCCAAGCTCCGCTGTTCCGGTCAGCTCTCCATTCATCCGTTCCTGTTCAGATAAGGAAGATATCACCAGACTGTTCATACTCTCATCAACTTCAACTAGCACGCTACTTACCATCCTGTGACTGTCATTCAATAAACCTTGTTCAAACTCACCCGTCTGTGCCATTCTGTTCGGTGACACTAACCAAGTTGTGTTCCAAATTTTAAGTTGATATAAGGACACCACTATAAGGATCTCACAGGATGAATCATCCATCACCCATCAAGCGAAGCCTTAACTATTGATCTTCACTGCTTTTATATTTCCACAAAAAAAAGATATTTCTCTAACTATTATTTCATGTCAGGCTTTACAGGGTTAAAAGTGATGCTTCCCTCAGTAATCAGCACTAATTACAAATATTCCATAGAATGAAAACCAGAATGAAATACACTCCCAGTACCTCACATCATGATCCATTATTTAATCTCTTCACGATCATTCTCTTTGTCTTTTTCTCTTCTTTCTTCTCTGGTCCAGTTCCCTCTAATCTGTCAGTGTCATTTCCAAGGCCTGGTTACAGGCACTGTTTTTACGCATCTGTCAAACACTATCTGATAAAAGCACAGAACCTTCACACCAAGATAGGACCAGGAAATAAGATCCAGGGCTCCATGCATCATTGCAAATATCTATCACTTAGGAAATTATGTTCAGAGGCTCCTCAAGGCATTACTCGCTGAAAATGAATTTATCAATAGACTCATTTGATAGCCTGTGTGGTTCTCACCCACCAAAATTAGACGAGAACTTGATAGAAAACACAAAAGGGATCAAAATGTAACTCAGTTTCAAACTTAAAATCGATACTATTCTGAAGTCTGTTTACTAGAAATGAAAGAAGCCATTAATCTTTGAATTGATGCATAATGTAATCTAGCATTCATTCATGCGCTGAATGCTCAGTGGACGCCGAGCCTTGTGTGTCATGCCTCATTCAGACACTGCACAAAAATTTCACCCACACACAAACCTGCAGGCGATGGACTTTTTATTTTCTACCTGTCTTACTCTTCCTCTTACTGTCACTTCACATATTGAATGGCTCATTCACAGTCTGAATACTGAACTGTGTTTTCATACTGTTCTGACATCAGTCGTGTCAGTTTTTCTCTGCGTGCACAAGCTGTTTCAGGATCAGTGCTTGCTATTGCCCTCTTAAAAGTCTCCAGACTATTTCATTTTCCCAGGAGTTCGTGCCAGTGATAAAGTCAGCTTGTCGTTCGGCTGGCATGGTTGTTGGTTTGCCCAAGGCCTTGCCATTATTAGAACGATGTCACCAGTATTTACAGTTGCCTTTGGAGCTCTCGGCTTTGCAAGACTGACCTCTATGCTGTCTTCATAAAATAAAATGTTATTTATAACAAGCCTTCTGAGACATTATGACCTTTTCATATGAAGGTCATATGACATTATGACCTTTCATTATGAAATTTTATTGTAAGTGATTTCTCTAACTACTTGTCAGTAGAAGTTAATGTATAACTGTTTTGTTTTTTTTGTTTGTTTTATTTTTTTTGTTAAGGGAAAAAAATATCCAAACCTTGAAAGCAGTTGACCAATTACAGCTGACTGGATCATCTGACCAGTCAGAGCAGAGTAGACCAATCACAAAAGACTGGATCATCTGATCAATAAGAGCAGAGAAGATCAATCACAGCAGACTGAATCATCTGACCAATCAGAGCAGAGCAGACCAATCACAACAGACTGGATCATCTGACCAATCAGAGCAGAGCAGACCAATCACAACAGACTGGGTCATCGAACCAATCAGAGCAGAGTAGACCAATCACAACAGAAAGGTCCATCTGACCAATCAGAGCAGAGTAGACCAATCACAACAGACTGCGCCATCTGACCAATCAGAGCCGAGTAGACCAATCACAACAGACTGGGCCATCTGACCAATCAGAGCAGAGTAGACCAATCACAACAGACTGGATCATCTGACCAATCAGAGCAGAGTAGACCAATCACAACAGACTGGGCCATCTGACCAATCAGAGCCGAGTAGACCAATCACAACAGACTGGGCCATCTGACCAATCAGAGCAGAGTAGACCAATCACAACAGACTGGATCATCTGACCAATCAGAGCAGAGTAGACCAATCACAACAGACTGGGCCATCTGACCAATCAGAGCAGAGTAGACCAATCACAACAGACTGGATCATCTGACCAATCAGAGCCGAGTAGACCAATCACAACAGACTGGGCCACCTGACCAATCAGAGCCGAGTAGACCAATCACAACAGACTGGACCATCTGACCAATCAGAGCAGAGTAGACCAATCACAACAGACTGGGCCATCTGACCAATCAGAGCAGAGTAGACCAATCACAACAGACTGGACCATCTGACCAATCAGAGCAGAGTAGACCAATCACAACAGACTGGGCCATCGGACCAATCAGAGCAGAGTAGACCAATCACAACAGACTGGACCATTTGACCAATCAGAGCAGAGAAGACCAATCACAACAAACTGGGCCATCTGACCAATCAGAGCAGAGTAGACTTATCACAACAGACTGGATCATCTGACCAATCAGAGCAGAGTAGACCAATCACAACAGACTGGGCCATCTGACCAATCAGAGCCGAGGCTGAAGCTGGTTGGTTCAAGAAAATAACCAGGAAAAAAATCAGGGATCTGTCCACCTGCAATGAAGAATTTGAGAAGGTAGAACTGTTGTGTTGTGTTTGTGGAAGAAAAAAAAAAGTAAACTCTTAAAACATTTCTCTCTGTGACTTCAAATTTACTGATACACATGTGTGGATGTTCTCTACAACTACACATTTCACTGTCACAGGCAGCAAACATACCTCCATAAAAGCATGGACCACTCACAGCAAGGGTAACTTCCATAAATGAAGAAGAGCTGGGAAGATGGCTGTTCAGATGGAGAAATGTCCTCCAGCTACAGATGAAGAGTGAAGGAGGGAAACTCATTATCCAGGCAGAGGACAAAAGTCCTGCCGTAAGGATGCTCTGCCACACTGGTGAACACAGGAACAGGAACTGGCACATACTGTCACACTTACATCAGTCTGATTACTCATGGCTGACATCATTTCCTGGAGTGCCCAAGGAAATTCGGTTTCCGTGTATAATTGTTTAACCACAATGTTGCATCGCAAAGAGAATAATTGAACTCAAAATGAACTTGTCTGGATACAGTAAAGTTATCATGAAAATGCAAATGATAATAAATTAAACTATATTTTATTTATAATTCTGTCCCAGTCACATTCATGAAAAGACTAAAGATATCCAGTAAACAGGAAACAATTTCCATGGACTTACTGATGAGGTTATTGATCGAGTCTTTTCATATTTAATCAACTTCTCTTTCTTCTTTGTTCTTATCTGCCTCAACAAAGGATTCTCTATCGATCGCCCTTTCTTCACCTCTCTGATGCTTTTCTCAGGTCGTCTAGGTCAACTAATTGCTAGTTTGTCCTTATTTGAACCTCTGGATACGTGCCATCATTTTGTAAATCAATGAAACTTCAATTGGCAGTTTGTTACCTGGGAAGGATCTCTGCGGCTGTTTAAATGGAGAAGCTGTAATGGCATTTGCCGCCGTCCCTTGCAAGGACAAAGCACATTTTCTGAGAGTACAAATTCAAATCATTTTGAAAAGTAATTTTATGTAGTTATGTTCTGCATATTTTTTTTTATTAATCTAAACTATAATGGATGGTTACATTTCAATGTCAGTTTGAAGTACAATGTCCTGGCATGCGCTCGCTCTCTCTCTCTCTCTCTCTCTCTCTCTCTCTCTCTCTCTCTCTCTCTCTCTCTCTCTCCCTCTCTCTTTCTCTCTCTCTCTCTCTGCCTTAGGTTAGAACATGAGCTGTTTTCATTTCTGGTGGGTTGAGCATAGATATATACACTCACCTAAAGGATTATTAGGAACAACTGTTCAATTTCTCATTAATGCAATTATCTAATCAACCAATCACATGGCAGATGCTTCAATGCATTTAGGGGTGTGGTCCTGGGCAAGACAATCTCCTGAACTCCAAACTGAATGTCAGAATGGGAAAGAAAGGTGATTTAAGCAATTTTGAGCGTGACATGGTTGTTGCTGTCGTATTTCACAATCTGCTCAGTTACTGGGATTTTCACTCACAACCATTTCTAGGGTTTACAAAGAATGGTGTGAAAAGGGAAAAACATCCAGTATGCGGCAGTCCTGTGGGCGAAAATGCCTTGTTGATGCTAGAGGTCAGAGGAGAATGGGCCGACTGATTCAAGCTGATAGAAGAGCAACTTTGACTGAAATAACCACTCGTTACAACCGAGGTATGCAGCAAAGCATTTGTGAAGCCACAACATGCACAACCTTGAGGCGGATGGGCTACAACAGCAGAAGACCCCACCGAGTACCACTCATCTCCACTACAAATAGGAAAAAGAGGCTACAATTTGCAAGAGCTCACCAAAATTGGACAGTTGAAGAGGGGAAAAATGTTGCCTGGTCTGATGAGTCTCGATTTCTGTTGAGACATTCAGATGGTAGAGTCAGAATTTGGCGTAAACAGAATGAGAACTTGGATCCATCATGCCTTGTTACCACTGTGCAGGCTGGTGGTGGTGGTGTAATGGTGTGGGGGACCATTACACCACCACCACCACATATGACACATTTGCAATACCGTTGAACTCACAACCCAAATATAACTATTGGATCGCTTTAATTTACTGGCTTTTCACTTTTATTAAACAATTACAAATTACATGTCATATGTTGTGATGTAACTCCATTAAACCCAGTGGTGTAGTCTAGTTTTTTGTAGTGATTATACTGTGATATACCAGCACCAACATTTTATTTCTCTGATCTACATATGTGCATTTTAGGATGTTTTGAAGGCCAAAAAAAATTAGATAACAGCTTTAAAACCATGTCAGTGGGCAGCTGATCAGCTGATTATTTTTCTCTCCTCATCAGCATCACCCACTTTTTCTCTTTGTTTTTCTCTTGCCCTGTCTCTTCCCCTCCTAAAGATGAGCTGTAACTGATATAGGCTTTTCATTTTTGTCTGGCAGTGAAGAAACTAAACATGGGGTCAACTGATAGGTGGATTTTCCCTATGAATAATTTTTCTCGGACACGTTTATTCACTGAAAGCTACTAAAGCTAAGTAATTAGTTTATTAAATACATTCAAAACATATACACATTCATTATTGATCTTATGACTAATACAGGGCCGTAGACAGGGCTATATATAAACACAGATGTCCTAAATTTGAGGTTGGTGCTTACATTTTTTTGATTTCTCTGATGTGCATTTCAACACGTTTGAAGACCAAAAAAAGAATAAGAAATAGCTTTAAAACCATGTCAGTGGGCAGTAAATTCTCTTCCCCTTCGAAGGCTGAGCTTTTTTAATGTAATAGCCTAAAGGCTACAATTTTTATTATATCCTCAATATGTACACATATTGTAGCCACCTCTTGTGGCTAAAATGATGAAAAGGTCTTTGTTAATGTTTCTTGTCCCCTCGCAATGAACTATTAAAATGCATGAGTCACGTTACAGGCCTATTTATTTCACTTCAAAATGGCGAAATTAGACAAAACTATAGCCTATTAGTTTGCCTGATTATTTTTTGTCATTCGTTTAACATTCATGACCTAAAAAATGTAAATATGAAATGTTAAGTTTAGCCACTTACATCTTTTCTCGCACTTGCCAGTAAACTGAAGCGTCGAGTCGCTCTGCTGAAATTCGCGCTCAGCAGCGTCTTTGAAATAAAGCCCGCCTACTTTGATTTAATTTGTCATCTCAAATATTCTGACATTGACGAGCAGTGACAGACCAATGAGGCTCAGATGAACACGAACACACACACACACACTACACACACCCTGTCCTCTGTTTTTGACGTGCTCTCTGCTCGCGGCTCGCGCGCTGAATCTGATTATAACACGAAATTCTGTCGCCTTACTTTTATGGCTCTTTCAGACTGCACGATTTTCAAAGTAGTCAGGTCGCTGCTCTTTTCACACTGCATGACTATCTTGGCCAGCATTCAGTCGCTGCTGTGTTCACACTGGACGATGGATCGGCGACAGAAGGTTTCACACTGCATGACTTTAGAAAAATCGCCGACAGACTCTGTCTAGCACGCTGCACGCAAACTACATTTCACAACAAACACGCGTGAGATATGAAAAGGAAACAACGCGCGACACCACACGTGCAAGACCGGAGTTCTCACGTGAGACTTTTTTTTCGACCCGGTTGTGGTACAGCTGGTGAAACAGACACGAGTGCTCCTGCCAAATTTCTACTAATTTTTCTTCCATTTATTGTGTCCAAATAGACCGAGAAGAAGCTTTTTTTGTTGAAACAATGCCATATCATGTTGATATGTGATCTATAACTCCTCCCCGAACTCCCTGCTGCTCTGTATCTTGCTCTCTCACTGGCTGCCGGTGATCGCCGATGTAGTTTTCAGTCAAAACACTTTTCACACAGCAGGATTTTGAATCGCCGACAGGTCCAGATATTTAGCATGCCAAATATCTCACGGGCGTCGGCGACTCGTCGGTGATTCTCTCAGTTCGCGTCTTTGTTCATTCACACTGCGTGATTGTCACTCGCGTGAACGAGCGCCGATTTGCCTGTGATTTCGGGCATTTGTCGGCGATTTCTCAAAACCTGTTGGCGAGCCAAAATCGTGGCTAAAATCATGCAGTCTGAACTCGGCATTAGGGGGGCTGATGTCGTAGGAAATTTATTTCACAAAACGATGTTGTTACGAATCCTAAAGTGGGCATACGGAGATCTTTGACATTTCCTAGAGGGTATACGCAAATCCTTGACATTTTCTAGTGGGTATACAATACCTGCGTATCACGTAGACTAGCTGATTAAACCTGTAATAAAAATGTTATTACTTTCAGAATATTCCCATTCAAAGAGATTGGCACTTCCTTTGTTTCAAAGATGGCCGCCAAGTAAAATGACTTGTCTTAAAATGTCTTTGGTTGATAAAAAAGTTAACTACAAACCAGCACATTTTCACTTCTGAAAGGTTTTCCCAACTCGTGGTTTTTACAGCCATAGGCTCCTTTGAACAAACCACAACATATTCATGAAATTTCACTTTAGGTTTTTGCCATACCATGGAAATTTGGATTTCACACACTAAACCTCTCTCAGGTATAATCTGCTTCTGACCCTCGTTCGCCCATTTCTTTCCCTCACCGCAACATGTCCTCACCCTCTTCCTCCCAGGAGTTCTTTCCATTCTCTTCCTGTTTCATTGTTCAAGGTTATGTGTGGAGGAAAACCCAAAGCCAACTGCTCCATGGGAACAGATCAAAGAGAATAATTCCTTTCCTGTTCCTCTTCCCTGTACCTCCTCCAGTGGCTCAATCCTTGGGCTCCGCACACATGATGTGTTCTCAGTCCTGTTCACAATGCTACAAAAGCGATGAAAACAGGATTATGATTAAGTCCTGATTATCACAGCGGGGCATACAAAGGACACAAGTCTGAAAGAATCCCAGCAGAAATATTGAAAGACACAAACTCAACTATAGTTTTTCTGTAAAGCTTCTGGTCTGGATGGAAAACCATGGATTTCTGTATCATAACAATATCATGTCAGTCTAGAAAATGAAGAGAATTAGAGTAACCTTAAACTCAGCTTATTTGCATCCCAGATTGTATTAAAAAGTAAACAGGGTCAGTTTTTATTTCAAGTTCTGGACAGAGCTTATAAAACCCATGCATTTTCGGAAACATGGAAACATCCAAGGATTTCATGGGGTGAGAACGTAAAAAGGATCATATTCCAGTCGATTAGCCAATTTGAAAGTAAGGGATTTTATTGTATTTGAATAAGTTGTGTTTTAAACACATTTGGTTCAGTAGGCATTTTACTTGAATCTATAAGCTTCTTCTCAGCCCAGTTAATTTTCTGAAGTTGTAGATGCTTTTATTAAATTGACCTGCCGAAAGCCCTTGAGTCTGATGTGACAGTGTCTGTTTTCATTAGTGTCTTTCCAGAGAAATCCATTGCAGGAGCATTGAGGAAAGGCACAGATGGTTGATGGATTCCAACTGATAAAATATTAACTTAAAATTAGCTATTTACTTCCACTGGCATGCACAGATTGATTTTATTTAACATTAAGGTATAAGCACAGATTGAAATTTAGCTGTGCAATGTAGTCTATAACACTCACCAAGAATAGATTCTTGAAGCTCCATTAAAAAATCCATTAAAATTGCTTCCTCAATCCAAGTTTTAACATCAAAGTTTCAGTTTCTTATTTTGATATTTTCGAATTAAAGTCACATGAAACTGAAGTTGCGGTAGTCATTTCTTCCCTATTGTGATTTGTGACATATATCCAAGTGAAACCAAGTAGGGCGGGACTGGATTTCATCCATGGGGAATTTAATGGATGGTTGTGGTTTGCTATTGGTGGATCTCCTGTGAGTGACAGGTTGCCCCGCCCTCACGCCGGTAAACACATCATCAGAGAAGAGATGTCGCTGCAAGAGGGAGGGGAAGTTATTTGGATTTAAAACAGTAATGATGTACATGGATTCATAATTTATGATAAATACTGCAATATGCATAAAAAATAAGAATTGTCAATTTTGACTTTATGGTGACTTGAAAATAACTTTTTTAACAAAAGTTTAACAAAAGTTTTCTTTTAACATATAAGAATTGCATGTTTCCAGACTCTGCCCCTGTCTTCCATTGGTCAGACTCAGAACAACAGAAAGCCCTGCCCCAAACTCACTCCATTGGTTGAACCAAGTTGCTGCAATGGGTAGGAACAGAGCCACAATGTTTACATTTTTCAGAGGATTCGGGCTCAAATGATTTACTTTTAACTGTCTCTGCATATTAAGCTGGAAGAAAAACTAAGTATTATAATACTAAAATACAAACTCTTCACCTTTAAGTGATGTTCTGAAATAGAAATCAAGCCTCTGCTGCCCTCTGTAGATGATACTCACACTGATGATCTCATAAATATACATTCTCTGACAATAAACATTAAAGGAGTAGTTCACTTTAAAAAAAAAAAAAACTTTTGCTGATAATTTACCCACCCCCATGTCATCCAAGATATCCACGTCTTTCTTTCTCCAGTCGAAAAGAAATTAAGGTTTTTGATGAAAACATTTCAGGATTTTCTCCATATAATGGACTTCATTGGGAACCAAACTGTTCAAGGTCCAAATGAGAGTTTCAGTGCAGCTTCAAAGGCCTTTAAATGACACCAGATGATGAATAAGGGTCTTATCTAGGACCCTTCGAGTCATGACCCGAAAATAGATTTGTTCATTTTGATGAACGAGTTTGAACAGGAGAGTCACGAACACTCATCACAGAACAGAGCAAGGTGAGCATTTGTGCTTATAAAACGTAAACTTTTTTATTCATTTTTTTAAATGACCGATCGTTTCGCTTGATAAGACCCTTATTCATCGTCTGGTGTCGTTTAAAGCCCTTTGAAGCTGCAATGAAACTCTCATTTGGACCTTGAACCGTTTGGTTCCCATTGAAGTCCATTATATGGAGTAAATCCTGGAATGGTTTCATCAAAAACCTTAATTTATTTTCGACTGAAGAAAGAAAGACGTGGACATCTTGGATGACATGGGGGTGAGTAAATTATCAGCAAAAGTTTTTTTTAAAAGTCAACTTCTCCTTTAAGTGACACAAAGGTTTATTAATATAGGCTAGTTGTATCATTTTAGTCCAAAAGGTCTCATTTTTTTCTGTTGAAAGAACCAACTCAATCAAACATGTTAAGATCAGGATAGCTAATTTAATCATAATCCTAATTTGAAATGAAATGGATAGTTGCACAAAATAAAACTTCAAACCTATGATTTTTTTTTTTCAAAGATGATTATTTGATCATATGACAAAAAATATAAATCAGACACATGCTTAGATGGAAGGGAAGGTTGAGGTTATACATGTTTAAGTTTATGTCTTATATCCACTTATTTCAGTTATTTTGTAAACCTGTACTGTAATAATCCAAAAAACAGGTGAATTTAGGTCAAGCTAACGTCACTTCACATCGCCCGTCTTAAGGTGGCGATAACACTAAAGCCACACGTTAAAAACTCACTTTAACGTCACCGGAAAAGCGACTGTTGTTGTTCCGGAAGTGAAGCGTGTTGTCGGTAGCGCAACGATGGCGAGCGCCACAGCGAAGCAACCTGCGAAAGGTGGAAGCAAAGCCCCGGCCGGAGGAGCCGGAGGCGCCGCGAATGGAGCTCCTGCGATGCCGCTCGCGTCTCCGCTCATGGGGGGCTTGAACAAGAAGAAGAAGCCGTTCCTCGGCATGCCTGCGCCGCTGGGTTACGTGCCCGGTCTGGGCAGAGGGTGAGACACCCGTGCAAATAATCACATCAGTCTGATCTCAATGCAGTTAACGTTACTTATTGGACTGAATAACGCTGTTTTTTTTATTTTAGACAACTATAGAAAGTTATGTATGTTGGGCTGTGTTGTCCTGTGTATTATAAGACATCAATGTATAAATCTTAATGTCGTTTTGACGTTTACTTAATGTTATGTTTATGTTTTGTTTTGTGTTACTACTTTGTGTTTATTAGGGAACCCCTTCCTAACTAATAGTATAATAAATATATATATATATATATATATATATATATATAATTGTTTTTAATAATTTATTTGCATATTTACATTTTTCTAAACTTAAAAAAAAATAAATTCTCTGAACCCCAGTTTGTAAACGGCTGTTGTAATGTATTGTGCTCTGCAGTGCCACGGGTTTCACAACGCGGTCTGATATCGGTCCCGCTCGTGATGCCAATGACCCGGTGGACGATCGGCACGCACCCCCTGGGAAGAGGACGGTGGGCGATCAGATGAAGAAGAACCAGGAGGATGATGAAGAGGATCTGAACGACACCAACTACGATGAGGTACATCATTCTGAAGGGAGTCCTGTTGACTCGTTCTGCAAGATGTGATTACAAGCAAAAATGCAACTTATTTTTTACAAAATGATGTTTGTTATTTATTAGTGGCTTTGTAAGACGTGTTGTTTTGTATCCTCTAGTTCAACGGCTATGCAGGCAGTCTGTTCTCCAGCGGGCCGTATGAGAAAGACGACGAGGAGGCCGACGCCATCTACGCCGCACTGGATAAACGGATGGATGAGAGGCGCAAGGAAAGACGGTGAGTGTGGACGTTCTTCTCATCAACGCTTGTTGGTTTTTGAGTAGCATCTCTTGGCTCATTTCATTGCTGTATCTGCAGGGAGCTGCGAGAGAAAGACGAGATTGAGAAATACCGTATGGAGCGGCCCAAGATTCAGCAACAGTTCTCAGATCTGAAGGTTTGTCTGGAACTTATGATTTGTTTATTACTCTGCTTTAACCTACAACTACTCTTCAATGTGGCCCTATTATGCTTTTTTCATTAGTACCTTTCATGTAGTGTGTAATTTATCTGTTTGTGGATATAAAAGGTCTGCAAAGTGTTAAAGATCAAGCTGCACAACCAGTCGTACAGATTGTGATCTTTAGTGTCGTTGTAATTGTGTTAAAATACAGCAATGGCTGCCTACTAGATGACTGACTGACATGTCATAAACCGTGTCAAATGGAGTATTGTCAATATTGCATAGTTTCGTATTTCTAAATAATAATAATAAATATGATGGCATATTTAGGGTTTATAATTGCATAATAGTACATTTTTGTTTTTTATTTATTTATTTATTTGACAGGGACAATGCAAACAAACATAGTGTCAAGAGTCAAGACCAAGCATGTCACTGAAGTGTTGCATATGAAGTTTATAGCTATTGCTAATTTTCAACTCCTGTCCTTGGAAGGGCTTTTATACACAATAGAATTTACATGTTTAACTACTTCAATAAAAAAATTTAAAAAAAAAGGTAGCAGCACAGTTGTTTTTAACATTGATAATGATAATAAAGTTTCTTTAGCATCAGATCAGCATATTAGAATGATTTCTGAAGGATCATGTGACACTGAAGACTGGAGTAATGATGCTGACAATTCAGCTTTGATCACAGGAATAGAAAACATAAATTTTAAATTAGAATATTTCACAGTTTTTACTGTATTTTTCATCACATAAAAGCAGCCTTGTTTAAAAAAAATCGACTTTTGAACCATAGTGTAGCTGTCAACGATAACCCTGTTGCGTTATCTGTGCCTTCCAGAGGAAGCTGTCTGAGGTCACGGAGGATGAATGGTTGAGTATTCCTGAGGTGGGCGATGCCAGGAACAAACGTCAGAGGAATCCCCGCTACGAGAAGCTCACGCCTGTGCCGGACAGCTTCTTTGCCAAGCACCTCCAGACAGGAGAGAACCACACCTCTGTTGACCCACTGCAAGCGGTGAGAAACGTTACGACACCTGTCCCCCTGTAGTCAATAATGATATCCCTTAAAACTCACCTCTGATCACCAAAATGACATATTTAAAAGTATTTTATTTTTTTCCTTGGGGAAAAAAAAACGTAATTGTTTTAAATAGTTGTAATGGTTTAAATGGTTAAATAATTTAAATGGTTTATCGACCCTACCTGATCCGTACTGCACCGTACCGCTCAGTGGAAACAAGACATAAGTATATGCGGTTCTATGAATATGCAACTGGGCCCCGCCTCCACTCACTCACACCAGCTCAGAGATCCACTAGTTGATGATCACATGTTGATCTGATTGGTTACAAGGTAGTTTGTGACGTCAGAAACACCAGCGATTTCAAACTGTGTTTTTGAGACTGTCTTTGGTTCTCTGCAGTTTTCAGGAGAAAATACTCAGCAATGGTGTGACGCATGAATTTCCACATGGTTTGTCTTAAAGCATATTTAAAACACCACATAGACATATAAACAACATTAAAAACTTGATTTTCACCACAAGGGGGACTAACCAAAGACAGACTTACTGCATGTTGCCACATTGTACACTGTATGCGAATTAAATGACCCCACACATATGAATATAACCAGAGCACAATGCATTGCAGTGTGGGAGACAGTATTCAATGAACTGGACCTGGAACTGGCTTGATTGCAAAATACAAAACAAAAATGCAATTTCTAATTGAGATGCTTCCTTTTTTTAGCAATTTGGTGGGCTAAACACGCCCTTCCCAGGGGGCTTGAACACTCCCTACCCAGGAGGCATGACGCCTGGTGCGGGAGAGCTGGACATGAGGAAGATCGGCCAGGCCAGGAACACGCTGATGGACATGAGGCTCAGCCAGGTGACGCACCACAGCATTTTAATTCCACACTTAATTAGATTCGTAAAAATGGCGCTAAAGAAGGCATCATATTTTTGGGCTGCTAAGGAAACTGTTCACAATGTTCCACATGAATCTAATGCAGTGCATTAATGGTTAAAAGCATCAAACTCAAGATATTTTTAGGTGCATCCCTGAAAAAAATGACTGAGGCCTTAGACCAAAGAACCAGCAAACTAATCCGTGTGACCAGAGTCACATTTATGCTGTTCATTGGGATATGATGTGAATATGGGTGGTAAAATTAACCACAGCTCTTAGCAAAGTCAGAAATAAGTTGTCCTTGTTATAGTGTAACTGTTCATTTATAATTTAACTACATGTACTTAGTATAACCATCCTTACTCTGATTATTGTAAATAATCACTTTATGGGTGAACATGTAAACACAGTCGATGTCTTCGTGTCTCCAGGTGTCCGACTCCGTGAGCGGTCAGACTGTTGTCGATCCTAAAGGATATCTCACCGATCTCAACTCCATGATCCCCACACACGGAGGAGACATCAGGTACCTAGTGTTTTACATCTGACGCTCATATCTAGGCTGTTTGTATTGCATTTGGTAAATGTCATTCTGTGTGTGCAGTGATATTAAGAAGGCCCGTCTCCTCTTGAAGTCGGTGAGAGAAACAAACCCCCACCACCCCCCCGCCTGGATCGCTTCTGCCCGTCTGGAAGAGGTGACCGGGAAGCTGCAGGTGGCCAGAAACCTGATCATGAAAGGCACTGAGATGTGTCCGAAGGTGAGAGACAAGAGGAGGAAAGAAATGGTCATGTGCGACTAAATTAAGCCTTGATGTACTCAAGGTGAAGTTCTTTTTCATTCTTTGCTTGAGGGTAAAAAGAACTTGGACACCTTTTGCAGACATACTGTTAACGAACATCCTGATGCTGAGAGCCACCTTTAGATATGTAAAAATGTGCTACACACTTTCAAGTGAATCAAAATAATCAAATAATCTTGAATGAATGATTCAGTGACAAATGCATTTAAAGGAGTAGTTCACTTTTGCTGATAATTTACTCACCCCCATGTCATCCAAGATGTCCATGTCTTTCTTTCTTCATTCGAAAAGAAATTAAGGTTTTTGATGATAACAATTCAGGATTTTTGTCCATATAATGGACTTTAATGGTCGCCTTGCTCTGTTCTGAGATGCACGTTGGTGACTCTCCTGTTCGAACTTGTTCATCAAAATGAACAAATCTTTTTCCGAGTCAATTCGTTCATTTCGTTCGTTGAATGAACCAAATGACTCGAAAAAAGATTTTGATGAACGAGAGTTCGAACAGGAGAGTCACGAACACGCATCATAGAACAGAGCAAGGCGATCATTTGAGCTTATAAAACTTATTTTTTAAATGAGCGATCGTTTCGCTTGATAAGACCCTTATTAATCGTCTAGAAACGTTTAAAGCCCTTTGAACAGTTTGCAGTTTTGCACTGAAACTGTCTTTTGGACCTTAAACCATTTGGTTTCCAGTATAGTCCATTATATGGAGAAAAATCCTGGAATGTTTTCATCAAAAACCTTCATTTCTTTTCGACTGAAGAAAGAAAGACATGAACATCTTGGATGACATGGGGGTGAGTAAATTATCAGCAAAAGTTTTTTTAAAAGTGAACTACTCCTTTAATTCTCTCACTTGTCGCCACCTACTGGTGTAACGATGTAATTGATACAATCGTTATTTGAAGCGTCAAGTTACTTCCGGCTTTGATCGCTACAGCATAAGTCTTTATTTCCTTTAAACTATAAACTCCATACTTCTGAAATTTTTCTTGAAGTTTGTATTGGTGAGCTGTTTTGAACTCTTAAAGGTCATCTAAAATTAAAGAAATGAAAGAAGCTGTTCCAAAATAATAACAAAATTCGCTTTTAGAAGATATTAACATTCAAAACGTACAATCTCTCACTTCCGCTAAAATGGATCATGGATTTTTATGACATCACTTCACTTCAGCTTTTCATCAAATTTTCTGTCCAATCAAATGCTCTCTAGAATCTATAGCTCCGCCACCTGTGCGATAAATACCACCTGGCAAAATTGTGCATTGACACGTCACGAAGCATGGGTGAGCGATGTCAGTTCGGCCGCTCAAACGCTCGAGTTTTATGCTGTTTTCCTACTTAACATTTAAGAATGCAGTCTGTGAGGTAAACTAAATGCTATTGGCTATTTGAAAAGGGGGAGGAGCCATTCAATAAGTCCCGCCTTAGCTTCCTGTTTCAATGGCAATTACGTCAACGCATCATACAAAGCTGCACGTTCCATGGCACTGCAGTGGGCCTGCAAAATTTTTAAGTATTTAGAGGCCTTTATAATATTTTAGGGTTAAATATTTAGGGTTGATTAAATTTACAAATGGGTCTCTGGTAATAAAATATAAGAGATAATTCACCTAAAAGATGATTGAATAGCTTCTGTGGAAGAATATCAGAATTTCTCAATCTGAATTTTCCATGGAGACAAAGACTTAAACCAACATCAGGTTGAGTAATTAATGACTGATTTTTCATATTTGATTAAACTGTCCTTTTAAAGTAAAACAGGATAGCGTGTATGTGCGTGTGTGTGCGTGCGCGGTTTACGGCTTTAGGAATGTTGCTAGTGTTGACAGGTTGCCATAGCGACACATTTGCTTGCAAAATCCACTTCCTAAAATGTTAAGTATGGTTCAAGAACAACATAAAAATGTCACGGTGAATGAACTTGGCCTTGTTTATGTAAGCTGCGCTGGTGCTGACTCTTGGCTCGGAGAGAAAGGCCTGTAAATGAAACCGAGGCAGGCCCTTTGCTCTGTGTGTGCACAGCTTCATTAAGTGTTGGGAAATTCCTGCAGGCTCATTAATCAAAGTTAATAGTTCAGCTTCACATTTCGGCAGAAAAACAGTGACTCGCTGGTTGTCTCACTTTGACAGGATCTCTGGGCACGATCAGTGCGTTCAGTCGTCCAACACGCCCGCGATGAACTAACATGCTTTTGGCAGAGGATTCATTTTGAGCGGGTCTATAAATCAATGTGCATTAATTAATTAATTTTTTAATAATTCTCCAGCTCATTTACTCCTGACATACATGTGAACTATTTTCAAGTTTGTTCTTTGATTTCTCTTAGAAGCCATAGCACACTGTAAAGTTTCAACAGCGTTTAAATGCAAGATTTAGTCCCATAAATTATCCCACCATGGTAACTATAGCAACGTTCTGGCATCTCACGTGTTTTGGTATCTGCAATTTCTCAGGAAAGTAATATTGCTGTGACAAAAGACTTGTTGTGTTTAGCAATTTTAACCAAAGCACAGTCGAGGGAGGCGTCATGTTTTGAATATGAGCGCACTCTTGCAGTGTTGCCAGCTCCACTTATTATATAAGCTTTAGGGATTGTATTTTAAAGGGAAAATTCACCCAAATATGAGAATCCTTCCACGATTTACTCACCCTCAAGCCTAGGTGTATATGACTATCCTCTTTCAGACACACACAATCAGAGGTATAGTATAAAATATCCTGGCTCTTCCAAGCTTTATAATGGGATTGAATGGCGCTCTTGATTTTGAAGCCCAAAAAAACCCCTCATCCTTCCATCATAAAAATCTAAAAGTACACTGTAAAATTGGATATGCTTTATCTAATCAATAGAATTGTGGCAACAGATTACACGCAATATTATTAAATGAATTTAACAAATTAGAATTGTTTAATAATTAATCAAAATATTCCTTAAAAGTTAACCATTTAAAATGAGTAAAGTTTACACCAAGAAATTTAACAAAAATATCTCACTAACAGACAGACGTCAAAGATTAATTAAGAACTCTTTATTTTAAACTGCCAACATTGATGTTAACAAGCAGAATCACTGAAGGACAAACCTAAAACAAACACCGATCACCATAACGGTGACTTCAATTTATGTTTTTTTGTTGTTGTAAGTTTTACTCATTTTATCCATCAATCAATCAATCAACTTTTATTTATAAAGCACAATAAAAACAACAGTAGTTGAACATTGTGCTGTACAGAAGAAATAAAATATCGTAAAAAAAAGCAAGACTGACCGCAAAACTAATGTGAAAAGGAGGGGGGGGGGGTGTTTACATCGAAACCACCAATTTGACCATTCAACATTAAATCAAGGACACTTGTAGGCCAGTGAAAACAGGTAGGTTTTTAACTTAGATTTAAAAACAGACTCAGTGGATATTAATCTTAAAGATACAGGAAGACTATTCCATAGTTTTGGACCAACAACAGAAAAAGCACGGTCCCCTCTCGTCTTCAGCCTTGATCTTGGAACCATCAACAATCTTTGTTGAGATGACCTCAGTGATCTAGTACAGTCATTTATTTTCAAAAGATCAGACAGATAGCTTGGAGCTAAATTGTTCATGGCTTTAAAAACAAAAAGCAAAATTTTAAATTCTATTCTATGACAAACTGGTAGCCAGTGCAACGAACGCAGTATTGAGGTGACATGATCAAACTTCCTTGTGCCAGTCAAAAGTCTGGCTGCTGCATTTTGGACCATCTGAAGACGACTAATATTGGACTGGCTCATTCCAATATAAAGAGAATTACAATAGTCAAGTCTAGATGAAATGAACAAATGAATCACTCTCTCAAACTCTGCAAATGTCAAAAAGCTCTTTGCCTTAGATAATAGTCTTAGTTGAAAGAAACTAGATTTAACTACGGCACTTATCTGTTTGTCAAATTTAAGAGATTTAAATTTTAAATGGTTAACTTTTAAGGAATTACTTTGATTTATTATTACTCAATTTTAATTTGTAAAAATGTTTTAATAATAATATTGCTTGTAATCTGTTGCCACAATTTTTTTGATTAGATAAAGCATATTCATTTTTACAGTGTAATCCATACGTATTCCAAGGGGCCTGTTCTCACACCAAACTCGTAGGTTTTTTTGTAAATGCAGTTGTCACTATCTGCATTTTTCGGGAGTTAATGCAGTTGTCATTTCCGTAAATTTCTGAACTGTGTGTGTTTAGACTTGGATAAAGCACTAAAGGGAGAATTGACAACCGGGTTAAACTGCAGTGTGTATTCGGCCAAAGTGTGTTGGGGGCCTTTATGATGTTTTAGGTACTTGGTTAACTTTAGAAATGGGTCGCTGATAATAAAATGTTTCAAAAATACGTTGAATAGGGATATTTCACCCAAAATATGAAAAGATATTTTAAAGAAAGTTGGTAAATAAACCATTTTGGTGATTTCCAATTATGTGGATGTGAGCTTTATATGTGAGCTATTTAATCAGAGTTCTTCGCCGGGCTCCAGTCTGCTACTAAATGCATGAGGAAACTGAAATTGTCTTCTTTCTGTGGAACGCAAAAGAAGATATTTTGAAGAATGTTGGGAACCAATCAGTTTTGGTTCCTATTAACTTCCAATGAATGTTCAAAAAATATAATGTAAATCGATAGGAACTAAAACTGTTCGGCTGCCAACATTCTTCAAAATATCTTTTGTTTTAAACAGGAGAAAGTCAGTCATACAGGTTTAGAAAGGCATTTTGTGGGGAATTATCCCTGTAAATTGGAACTAATGTGTACTAAATACAAAAACTTAATTTAACAAAATATTTCATGAGACTTTCTTATATTTTTTTAATCTTTATGGAGCTTTTTTTTTTATTTTTATTTTTTCGAGCCCTGCTGAGGATTTTTTCTGTTCTGAGATTTTGTCTGTTTTTAAATCTTTCCCCGCCAGCTTTTTTTTTTTTTTTTTACAAAGTCACCACCAGTAGAATATCTGGACATGCAATATATCAAAAGAAAGAACAGACCTCTGCTTAAATCCATTTTTTCATGCGTTTTATTTATCAA
>NW_024121156.1:502147-529745 GCF_016745375.1 Pimephales promelas
CGACATTAGAAACCCTTACCCGTATGTATTTTCAATGGCATATTATACACTCACGAGAATACTTTAAAGTAAATATACATTAATGAGCACATATATTTTTGAAAGAACTAAGTGTTTTTAGCAAAGAATAAAATTAAAGAATTACACAGTGTAGCTTTAAGGAAAAAGAAAAAGTGAAAAATGCTAGTCTGGATTGAGTTCAATTTCTCAGTTATGCTGCTTTCCCAGATCAGAGGAAGTATTCAAACGCTTCCGCACGCAGGCAATGTCAGGCTGTTGATTTGTAACCGATGTCTGTTTTGTGATCCCGTCTCAGGATGCAGAGGAGTGTGATAAGGCTGGCAGCGTGGCCACATGTCAGGCTGTGATCAGAGCCGTGATTGGAATAGGCATTGAAGAGGAGGACTGCAAACACACGTGGATGGAGGACGCAGACAGTGTAAACATCCTCTCACCTTCACGCGCCCACGTTCTGTTTTCAATCAGCACCACATATTTGTTTATTACGACCGTTTATGATGCAATATTACAAGATTTTCAGCAGTACTATGGCTAAACTCCACCGCTGGATGTGATTACTGCGATACCTGATGGTGATTGTTTTTGCTGTAGTGTGTGTCTCATGGAGCTCTCGAGTGCGCTCGTGCCATCTACGCTCATGCGCTCCAGGTCTTTCCCAGCAAGAAGAGCGTCTGGCTGAGGGCCGCTTACTTTGAGAAGAACAACGGTACACGGTGAGAAATACTCACTTTCCTCTTCAAGTCTCACTGGCTGAACTGAATTTCAATCAGCATTCATTGGTCCTCTCCGGGCGTTGGAGACAGGAAGACGAGCCCTATTTGTGTGTGCCCACTTGTATTTGTTCTAGACCATTAGACTTTGATGTAAACTGATTTGAATGTCTTTCTGTCAGAGAGTCGTTGGAGGCTCTGTTGCAGAGGGCTGTTGCTCACTGTCCCAAGGCTGAGGTGTTATGGCTCATGGGTGCTAAATCGAAATGGTTGGCCGGAGACGTTCCTGCTGCCAGAAGTATCCTTGCTTTGGCTTTCCAGGTAAGTGCTGCCCGCCCCCGTCGGCTCGTCGAGATCCATGACTACATAATTAGTGGCAAGAAGCGTTACTATTTTTATTACATATAATTAACACCATTGCATTGTAATCATGAAGCAACTGCACAACATGCACTTATCTGTACAAAAGTAGTTCACTAAATACTTGTAAAGAATAGTGTAGAATTAACTGTCTTTATTTTATTTTAAAGCCATTTTTAATTGACAACAAATAGAAGGCTGTCTATTACATATATATATATATATATATGTATATATAATGTATGTATTATGTAAACACACACTTTTATTTTGGTACAAAAGCCTCTAAATGCCATTTGAAATTTTCTTCTTTAATGATGATTTTTATCAAACTTGTATATTTAAGTTCAGTAATTTCACTTAAATAACAAATAATAGGTAATTATCATTGCCATTTAAGTGAAATCCCTGAACTTAAATATACAAGCTTGATAAAAATGATCATTCTAGAAGAAAATTTCAAATGGCACTTAGAGGCTTTTGCATCTGAACTCTTCATATATATATATATATATATATATATATAATAAACAGCCTAATATATATATATATATAATGTATATATTATAAAAAACACACACTTTTATTTTGGATGTGATTAATCGCAATTAATTTTTGTACAGCCCTAATATATATATATATATATATATATATATATATACATATATAGGGCTGTGCCTAATATATATATTAGGGCTGTGCAAAGATAAATTGCGATTAATCACATCCAAAATTTTATATAATATATGTGTGTGTTATATTTACATAATATATGTGTGTGCTGTGTATAATTATTTTGTATATATAAATACACACACATGCATGTATATATTTAAGAAAATGTGTTACTCATCTATAAAAATATTTATATTTATATAATATAGATTAAGTATTTATATCTTATATATGTTATATCTATTTACATAGTATTTTCGTGCAAATCATTCTTTAAATATATACATGCATGCATATGTATTTATATGTAAAAAATAATTATGGCGCACATATATATTTTGTAAACAAACTTTTATTTTGGAAAATAAAATATAGCCTTATATATATTATATATATATATATATATTCATATATATATATATATATATATATATTCATATATAGAATATATTATATATATTCCTTTTACACGTTCTATTCATTATTTAATAATATATAAATCATGTCTAGCATTATGCATGTCTGTACCGTCACTTTTGATAATTTTAATGTGTCCTTGCTGAATTGAAAGTGTTGTTTTCTTTTAAAAAAGATACTATTTCAAAAGTTATTTTTCATATTTCCCCTCACAATCAGTGTGGAAAGCGTGGGATAAAAACCAGTGTCCTAACTGGCCTAGTCATAACTGAAACGCCACCGAACCTGCAAGTACTCTGCGCAAAACTTCAAATTAAATAAGCAGAACAACAACAAAAAAGCTAAACTGCATATCAGTGCTCTGATTGCACACTGGTTTCCTGAAACTAATCGTTCCACTTTTTGCAGTTTTGGAGTGTTCACTGGGATGAAGGCCAGTAAAAACTCATCCCTCCTCTTTCTGTCACTCTCTTTGTGTTAGGCTAACCCCAACAGTGAAGAGATCTGGCTGGCTGCCGTGAAGCTGGAATCGGAGAATAACGAGTACGAGAGAGCACGCAGGCTGCTGGCCAAGGCCCGAAGCAGCGCCCCCACTGCCAGGGTGAGCGGCCCAGTGTTCAGACCAGCCCACTGACTGTCAGATAGATGTAACTGCTGCTGTGTCATGCTGGGGACACCCATCTGCCGGGATCACACGGTTTCGGTTCTGCGAGTTGTTGTGATTTCTCTTTTATTTAGATTTAAAGAGATAAGAGATGAAGGGTGAGTCACCCTGTATTAAGTGCTTGTGCAACAGGGTTTTGAATGACACTAGCAGGACGACATGGCTAATGAAAAGAGTTTTGCATGTTTTGCAAGCGTACCACGGCATGACGGGTTGGTGCGTGGATAGTAGGCTAAGTTTAAGTGAATCTGTGAAGCAGCACTTACACCTTTGACCCTTTATAATAACCTAGTAACTTAATGTACCTAAAAAGAAACAGTGATTCCTTGCCTCATGTCAAGGGTTCATTTGAATCTTTGCCGAATGTGTGACTGATTTCAATTGAACTTGTATATAAATGTCTGCGTGTCACTGAGTTCGTCACGAGACAGATGCGAAACAGCGAGCATGAAGCCAGTTCTATTTGTGAATGTTTATTGATTCAGTGTTGTTGATTTTGCACAGTATTGTTTTTACACACACAAATGTGGCCAGGGATTGCTTCAAATGAGCTCTTTTAGTGGATCGGTAAGCACCTCACAGCAGATGTGACACAGAAGTACTGTGGGATTTTGGGGAATAAATTGTGCAGAGAATAGAAGGTGCTAGAATGGCCTCCTGCCCGGTCTTGTTTAACTTTTGGCTCCAGTAAAGAGTGTCAGCATCTATACAAATATCAAAGGATCAAATGTACCTCGAGGACTTGGCAGGATTCCTCATAAGTGCTAATGTTATCAAAAAAAAACAAACAAACCACAATTTATGATTTCCTGCATCTATGGAAACTAGCCATGTGAGCTTCATACGGGAAAGGCATCATGAAAATCTCCCTGGCTATTTTTTTTTGCACTCACAGACACACTCGAAATGACACCTACGTCAGAGAGGCTTTAACGGCTGTTAAAAGCATTGTACGAGTTGCCATAACTGCTTTCTGTGTTGTTGTTTTTTTTAGGTGTTTATGAAGTCAGTGAAGCTGGAGTGGGTGCTGGGTAATATTGAAGCAGCACAGGAGTTGTGTACAGAGGCCCTAAAGCACTACGAGGATTTCCCCAAACTTTGGATGATGAGAGGACAGATCGAGGAGCAGTCAGAGAGCATCGACAAAGCAAGAGAGGCCTACAACCAGGGAGTACGTTTTGAGGATTTAGACGAGATGCCTTACCATCATTGGGAACAAACTTGGTTTTTCAGTGAAAAAAGTGTCTTGTCATAATGTTCTTCTAATGTTCCCGTTCAGCTGAAGAAGTGCCCTCATTCCATGTCATTATGGGTCCTCCTGTCTCGGCTGGAAGAGAGAGTAGGGCAGCTCACACGGGCTCGAGCCATCTTGGAGAAAGCTCGCCTCAAGAATCCACAAAGCCCTGAGCTTTGGTAAGAATCCATGCCAGGGGTTCTTGCACTTCAGTACAAGGCCAATATTAAAATGTAAACAGGAATAATGATTCTACAGATGCTGGTAGAAAAGTGATATATTCTACCGAGTCAAAGACTCAGCTCATGAATATTAATTCGGTTAACTGACGTTGCCACATAAAGGCCAGAGTGACATCAAACCAACAGTCAGCCAATTTTGGGCCGTTGTTGAGCGTCTTGTCAGCTCAGTTTTTTGGCAATGGTTGGACTTGTTTTTGTGTATGATTAAGCATGTCAGCAGCGAAGCCCGTTGGTGAGAGAGGTCACTGACTGGCTATTCAGGTAGCGAATCAGTGCTCAAGAAAAACACAAGCAAGCAAACGACTTCATGTCATCTGAGCGTGGTTTTCTGGAATGAAAAAAAGTGATGACCAACTGATCAATATGATTAGTTGCTGCTTTGTTCTAGATATGGACTACTGCCACCTGCTGGCAAGGAGAGTTATTTTCTCTCTCGCGGGCCCAAAAAGTAAGCGCTTGATTACGAATTTAGACCACGGCCATTTGTTGGTATGGAGAGTTATTTCCTCTCATGGTGGTGTAAAACATACTGGCTAGTTGGACGTCGACTCGAATGTATACTTTTGCAGTGTGTTCAAAAGTTTTACACCAATCTTTAATCTAAAATTCGATGAGCATCTCGTCACAGAACCTTAATATTTACAACCAATTCCATTGATGTAGCAGGATTGACCAGCTGCTAATTACTAATGCCGGCCTTTCAGTTTTCAAACTTAATAGGTGAATATCATGTGACTTAATTAATATTCATAAGCTGATCTCTCATCACAGTGTGACATGAACTTGGATCCAATGAAGACTCATCGAATAATGGCAGAACTTCTTTTTGTTTGAGGCTACATGCAGTTGTTTCATTTTGATTTCTTAGTAGTTTAATGACCCACCAAAATAATAGTAGGTCTTTTCAATCTCAATTTCTCTAGGCTGGAGTCTGTCCGACTTGAATACAGAGCGGGATTGAAAAACATTGCCAACACACTCATGGCCAAAGCCCTTCAGGAGTGTCCTAACTCTGGTAAGCCATGCCTTTCATCATCCATGAACAGATACATCAAAAGCCTCTGCACATTATCACACCTTAACACTTACTTTTTCCTTTTAGGTATTCTCTGGGCTGAAGCAGTGTTTTTGGAGGCCAGACCCCAGCGCAAGACCAAGAGTGTTGACGCTCTGAAAAAGTGTGAACATGATCCTCACGTACTTCTTGCTGTGGCCAAGTAAGACTTCTAACCAGACTCTTGCCAATATTCTCATAAACCAAAATTCAGATTCCTTTCTTTTCCCTTTTATCTGCAAGAACAGGCTGACCTTTTATTGTTGCATTTATGCTATATCTGTGTTTGTGTACTGTGTGCAGATTGTTCTGGAGTGAGAGAAAGATAACGAAGGCAAGAGAGTGGTTCCTACGGACGGTAAAGATTGAACCTGACTTGGGTGACGCCTGGGGATTTTTCTACAAATTTGAGATTCAGCATGGGACAGAAGTAAGCATTCAGTCACATTATTACTTGAATGTGTTCTTCAGGACCTGTTTTATTCTTTGTGTGTGTGATGCAGTGATTGTAAATAAACATTTTGAAAGAAATAGTTTACTCACTCGTTCCACACCTGTACCTGTAACTTTCTTTTTTCTATGGAACTTAATGGAAGAAATTTTGAGGGGTGCTGTTTGCTCTTCCCTTTTGATGGAACTCACTCTACCACAGTAGGGACACTTTGGAGAACGCCCCTCAGCTTAACACGTCTGATGTATGGAACTAATCCAATCCAGATTGGCGTTACGTCATGACATAGCGTGTGACGGCATACGGAGTTAGCTTTCGCTTCGGCACTTTCTCAGTCCACATCTGCCAGCTCTGAAGCCCCACTACTTCTTCCACTCGGGTTGATAGCCCGATGCTGCAGCCATCCGATATGTGCATAGCATCGCGATGAGGAATATTGATGAGAGATCGTTCCTTCATGCCCGTGTACGAGGAGATTGTGACTCGTGCGGTGGCCAAACTAAACATCAATTGGCCACATGAAGGGCAGAAAGCGTGTTAAAAGTAAGCTTGATGACCGCACAGGTCACAGCCTTTACTCCGGGAGTTGTGCAATTCATCGAACAAGCCATATTTACTGGCTTGTCTAATTCCCCAGTGTTCGATTATAGCATCATTTTGGGGGTGAAGGAGAACAAGGCTTTAGCCAGTTACCTCATCCCTGACCTTAGTTATCCCAAAAAGTCCCGGCACTTCCCACCAAACCCTGCTGTAACACTTCTTCTTAGGTAGGCAGGACTGGGATTTGAAGATTGATTTGTCATTATTGATCTCAAGGACACGTACTTACACATTTCCTTCCTTGTATCTCACAGTAATTTCCTAAGGTGTGCTTTTTGGGGGGCGACGCTTCCAATATCGGGTTCTTCTAATTGCCCTAGCTCATTCCCCTTGCACATTTACCACGTGCATGGATGCAGCCCAGGCTTCAGGGCATCCTTGTGCTAAATTATATCAACAACTGGCTCCGTCTAGCACAGTCTCATGAATTGGCAGTTCAGCGTTAATATGTCATCGTTGGCCATGTTCAGAGCTTGGGGTTGAGACTCAACACAAAGAAAAGCGTGTTGACACCCACTCAGAGAACCATGTTACTGGGGACTTAAGACTTGACTACGATGCAGGTACAAATGTTTTCCGCACATATCAAGTCCATTCTGGCTATGGTTTCCAAGTTAAATTTAGGCCCCGCTATCACCGGAAAGCAGTTTCAGAGGCTGCCGGGCCTCATGGCGGCTATGTCCAATGTCATACCTTTTGGCCTCTATCCAGATTGGTGCTTCAAATCCTCCAATAGGTGTCTTGTTTGTGTCTCGAGAGACAACACAGTGTCCACTGTGGTTTTCTCACACGCCCAGCACTGCTGGGGTTGAATGCAACGGTGCAGTTGGATGCATGGTGCATTCCTCTGATCGCTCTGCTCCCAGGAGTCCTGAAGATGGTCCAGCGAAATGTGGTCAGCCTACTTTTAGTTGGCCCGCTTTGTCCAACCAGAGTATGGTTTTTGGATATATCACTCCTAGCTGGCCATCCATGGGAGGGATCTGCTCTCTCAAGCGGAGGGCTCAGTATTTCACCCTTGGCCAGAGGAAACTCTGGGTCTGGCCCCTGAGGGTGCCCAGTATCTAAAGGCCGGCCTGTTAGAAGGAGTAGTCGAGACCATACTCGGCTCTGGAGTTCCATGTATTTCCTGAAATGGAATGTTTTCACCAGTTGGTTTTGGGAGCATGGGATGGACCCAGTGGCTTCACTGCCGGTGGCTTTAGTGCTGGAGTTCCTCCAGGATCTGCTGTTCTTGCCCCATACACACGAAAGGTATACATGGCTACCACACATTTACATGTAACTTTCTTCTGTGGAATGTAACGGAAAAATGTTTGAAGGGTGTGCTGCTTGCTCTTACCTTTTGAGGGAACTCTAACTACGTCGTTAAGGACACTTTGGAGAACGCCCCTTTTGCGTAATGCGTCTGAAGTACGTGTGGAACTAATCCAATTCTGATTCGTGTTGCGTCATGACATAGCGTGTGACAGCATACAGAAGCTGCAAAGGCATGCCGCCACACAACAGAGTTAGCTTTCGCTCTTCAGCAAGCACTCTTGTGTGAAGTGTCTATTTGGTGTTGTTTGTCAAAAACAAAATCAAAAGGAAAATAATGGTGAGTGAAAAATTCAAGCGGTTTGCATCCCTGCTCCAAGATACTTTATGGGTGGACACACACACAAGCTTTGTATGCACTGTTTGGGAGCACAGCTCACCCTGGTAGCCCTCGAGGGGGCTGCTTGTGGCCACTGTGAAGCGCTCCCGTTTAGCTGTGTTTAATGGTGTCTCAGATCGTGGGGCTTGCAGATGGAGCTGGCAGAAGGGCTTGAGACTGCTAGTCTCACAAAAGGTGTAAGTGGCTACCATTGGAGCTTTCCATACTCCATTAAATGATTGGTCTTTGGGAAGGCAGCAGCTGGTCGCACGGTTCCTCCGTGGTGCATGAAGGATGAGGCCTATGCCTTGTGTTATGGCCCCCGACCTGGGAAGGGCTGCTCCTTATGAACCTTTGGAGCCCGCTAAGCACCTAATGCTCAAAATAGCTTTTCTCCTGGCTGGAGTTTGCCACTAGTGGAGTTAAAGCTATCTTGCATCCCAGACATGGCTATGTGCCAATGGTCCCTTCTAGCACGGCACAGTCCGCGGTTCTGCAGGTTTTTTATCCCCCACCTCATGTGGCGGTGAAAGAAGAATCTGCCCCGTCAGTGCATTGAGTATCTACATTTGGAAGTCATCTCAATGAAGTCAGATCAGTTGTTGGTGTGTTTCGGGTCACCCAGGAAAGAGTTCTCCCCCTCTAAACAGGCCATTAGTATCTTGATATTTCTGGCAATTGGTTTGGCCTTTCGGATGCGTGGTTTACCTTTGGCCTTGAGGGCTCGTTCTATGAGAAGCATGGCATCCTCTAGAGCCCTCCTCTCATGGGCCCCCATTCAGGTGATCTGATGTGTGGCCGTCTGGGCTCCCCCGCATACCTTCCCTAGGTTCAACAGTCTTCACCTTCTTAGCGTCTTGTGTCGTGTGAGATCTTATCTCCTTACTCTGGTGTTGTTCTCTCCCTCAGGAGCAACAGCAGGAGGTAAAGAAACGCTGTGAGAATGCAGAGCCACGGCACGGTGAGCTGTGGTGCGCGGAGTCCAAGCACATTCTCAACTGGCAGAAGAACATCGGAGAGATCCTGGTCCTCGTGGCTGCAAAGATCAAAAACACCTTCTAAACTGTGGGACTAATATCAGATTCACAAATCTGAGCATGTTTGGTTTAGCAATTAATGTTGTTTTTATTGAGTCTGTGGATATTTTTCTTTTTTTATGCCTATTTTTCCACTTTTAGTGTGTTTGTCTCTCTGGAACAGTGTTGATTCAGGGCTGTTTTCATTACACATGCTATGGTCAGGTTGTTGTCTAGTCACACCCAGAGATTGATAGTCCATTTTGAACATTAATTGCCAGAAAGATGTCATACCCTCTTATTCTGCTTCTCATTATGCGTATGTGTAAATGTGCTGCTTGATTATCAGAAAATAAATGAAGTCTGATCTGTTTCAGATATCAGTTCTGTTGATTTAGGCTACTTATGTAAAGGTTTGTTTTGAAATACCTAACCCCTTTTTTTAATTGTAAGTTAACTTCTAGAGTTTTTCAAGCTACAGCTACCAAACTAAGATTAGAAAAATATTTGTTTTTAAAGGGAGGTAGGGAGGAGGCAAAAAAAAGTGTGCTAAGATTCCCACTAGCAGGGGAGTTACCAGGTCAAGGAAACATTTTAGAAATGTTGTAGAAGTGACTGATATGTTACTATTGCAATTTTCAATACTGAATAATGATTTTTGATTCTGAGTTTTTCTTTGAAAAATGAGTCTGGTTTCTTGCATTGATTTTGAGTAACCTTCTGAATTGTGATTCTTCCATCTGTATTACTGATTTAGGTGTTGAGTATAGGCCTACTGTACATTGAAATCAATACGTTAAGCATCATGGCTACAGCAATGCAGCTCTGATGTGGAATTTTGATTAATTTACTTGAGCTATGAGTAAGATTCAGAAACACTGTAGAGCTGGACCTGAATTGTCACCCACCTGAAGATGGTCCTGCCCTGCCATCACTATTATGTCTCTGCCTTTTAATTACTGGAATTTCCTTCAGGAAAATCATAGGCTATCAATTGAAAAAACAAATGCGGGATGTGATGATTTTATCAGCCTTACACAAACCACACGACCTATAGTTGCACTCTGCACATTGAAACCTGACACAAATGTTTGGACTATAAAAAGACGAAGGTTTTCGTCTGTCCTGAAACAAAGAGTCATTTCTTGTTCACAGCCAGGTCCAGTGAAGAATCAAACTCTTCGGTGCACCAGGTTTATAAAGTAATCTCGCGCCGAAACCGAAACAAAGCGCAAAGTTGATTGATCGCGGAAGTTTTCTCGACTTGATCAGACTAGAGACCTGGTGAAATGAGAAGCGCGATGGCAGCAGCAGCCCGTGACGGCGGAGACACATGAGAGCCTCGACACTTCTCTTTCACCATTTGTGGAATGGACGCGGTTAAGCCTCATCAACGCGCCTCTCGCCAGACCACCGACTCGAACTAGACCAAAAACGCATTTTTAAGGTTGACTTTTTTCGGTCGGAGCGTTGTTGAAGTGTTCTGTGAGAAACATGTAACATGCGTTGGACGCCGCTGGACCATGTCCACATTTCCAAGCCCTGACTGGTGCGCGCAAGAGTCCCTCTTCATCCCATGGTCAATGGTAAGATCCCTCATCATCACTGCGCACTATAACTGTTTCTATCGTCTGTTTCTTGAAAACTCAGTAACTCAGTGCAATACTATTTGGCTACTAATAGATACGTATCGTTATCAGATTCTAAATTAACCCATTTAATAAATAAATGCTGGGTTGTTTCAAGCCATGTTTAGGTCAAATATGGACAAACACCCAACCTGGTTTAAATGAAATAAACCAACATTTGACCCAAACATGGGTCCCGGCATTTTGTGTTTACATTGAGTGTATATTTTACTTTTCTATTATATGCTATAGGTGGAAAACGTAAAAACAAAAATTAAATTCTTTAATTAGACCAAACAGAAAGTTGAAAACAACTGATAAAGCAGTCTTTTGGGCAGTATTGAGGAGGAGGAATGATAATATATGTATAGTTTTTACTTTTAGGCCTACTGAAATGGCTAATTTTAATGTGAATCAGTTTTGTTAATTTACAATTTACTCCTCACTAGTCACAAATGAGACATGTTTATGCTTTGATGCAGAGAAATCCTAAAATTACATCAATATAGTCTCTAAATATGATATAGTAGTTGCAGGCCTATTGCCTATGCATTCTGACATGTTTTATGGAGCTTTGACAGACATTAGTTTCTGGTCATTTGACTTTATAGCAGTCATGTAGAAATCAAGAGATCAAGAGTCTGCACTGTGATTTGTTGTGTAAAACACTTAAAGGGATAGTTCACTCAAAATGGAAAATTCTGTTATTTTAGCTACTCACCCTCGGGTTATTCCATACAAAAGAAGATGTTTTGAAAGTTTGTAACCAGGTCGCTTTGGGACACCATTGACTTCCATAGTAGGATAAAAACGTCAATGGTGCCCAAGAACTGTTCAGTTCCCCATATTCTTCAAAATATTATATTTATTCAACAGAACTAAGAAATTCATACAGGTTTGGAACAACCTGAGGGTGAGTGAATGGTGACCATTAAAATGCTTGGGTGAACTATCCCTTTAAGACTTAAAACACCTTAACTGTCACTTGCCCATATACGGACAACCTAAATTTACTTCATACTATTAAATCCTAATCTAGTCATGACAAACTGTAGGAAAGCTCTAAGACCCCTAAATAGATATTTTAGCGGTGTTTTTTTTTCTTACAAATTATGAATGAATAGTAATATATGAATTTATGACAAGTGTGTACCTCAAAAAATCGACGTCATTACAGAAGTTTGTCACAAAAAGTAGATGCACACACTTTTAATAATTGAAACTTTGGTTTTTAGTGCTAAAAGTTAATAATAAAAGTAAGTACTTTAATATATATATTAGTAGTTAACATAAATTAGGTATTATTTGAAAGCATACGAACTCAGAATTCATCCTGTGAAAACCGTTTTGAAATTGGACGTTGTGTTACCATAGAAACAGTATTTTTTTTATTAGGCCCCTCCCCTTTTGGGCATCATCTTTCATAATTTATTATCAAAACCTTTTCTAATCTTTTCTAAACAAAACGCATATTGTCAGAAAGGTCTGAGTCTCAAGGTTCCATATTTAGTGACAGAAGTGATATTTGGATAGAAATTGATTAATTTGTTATGGCAGAATGCTTACAATTAAATTTAATGGAATTCAATGGCACCTGGTGGCTATTTTGGGTATAACACCTAAACAAAATCTCATGGGAACTTCAATTTTTGTGATATCAACTTTAAATTTGGAACGCAACTTGGGTAGAAATAGCTTTCATTTTATAGTAATTTTATAGTAAATATATATCAATAAAGTATATTTGATTTACTGTAAATTATAACTTTCATAACTTTTTCATACTTTAATTTTTTGAAGTGCTTTCTCTTCAGTAATAATCTGCTGATTGTTTTCTTTAAAACAAGACCAAACTCGATAGGTCTATATTCCAAAGCATACTTGAATTACAACCATTTAAGTTTGTATAGTGCATTCTAATGTCAATTATCAAAAGGGGGGGTGACAGGTAAAGGGTTAAAATGATCAGTTATTTGGGTAAATAATGATGAACTGTATTTTCAAACCTAAGGAAATTATAGGCTACTGGTGCATCAGGTTGCAACATTCTGCACAAAGCAAAGTGTTACATCATCAACGAGAACTGCTACTGATAAGGTGATGGTTGTGCTCAGTGTGTGAACAGGCCTGCTGTCTGTGTGGCTGTAATGCTGCTGCTCGCGCTGGCCCACGGTAAACGCGCGTGTGATTATTCTGTGATCATCAGCACCTACAGGGCCGTCATCCTGGTCGAGCTCCAAAACCTGGTGAGTGTCATGTCAGATAATCAGAATCCACGTCAAACACACTGTTTATGTAGCATATCTGACTCGCTGTTCTCATTTGATCGTTTAACAAATTACATAAGCGCTCTCCTGTACTGCTGGAAGATTGGATATGGATGGATATGTGTTGCCCTCTTCTGGTTATCTGTAGAAGGTGAACTGATTGAATGTGTTTGCTCTTTTCACTCTTGGCCCAGAATCTGACTGGTTCATTCGACATATCAAAAGAAAAGGACCACTGTTCTTCTGTGAAGGTACAGCCAACTGTACACATATACATGTATGTTTCTTTAATACTGATGTTTTTTTAGAGACTGTTGATATACTGAGAGCTTTTCTTTTCAGTGGCGTCTTAATAATCGCTCGTCTGTTTTGATACGGTAGGTTCACCGTATCCTGCGAGACATCTATAATATGACCCAAATCTTCAGATGCTTGAGTGAGAGCAAGAGGCAGCAGCGGGACAGAGGGGACAGAGGCGGGGACATGGCGAAGGTGGTGGGACAGATGGCACAGCTCATCCGAAAAAACTGCTGCAGGCCCCAAAGCTCGGTATAGTGCTTGTTTGCTGATTCAATGATCGAATTAAAGTTAATCTTAATCATTATAATGTGAAATAAACAGGAAAACATCATCTAGAAATGTATTTATTGGTTTGTTTGTTCATTTAAATAACTGTAATGTGAAATAAATGGATGAGTACATGATCAAGAAATTAATTCATTTATCAAAATAAAGTTAAATCTGAATATTTTAAATGTGAGATAAACAGGATTACATCTAGAATTATTTTTATTTGTTTGTTTATCAAACTAAAAGTTCATCTGGATAATTATAATGTGAAATAAACGGATTACATTATCTATACATTTATTTATTTATCAAAATAAAGTTATTGTGAACAATTACATATAATCTAAAACAAACAAAAGGACAATATAGAAATTAAATTGAATTATTATTGATTGAATACTTAAAAAACATAATCTGACCAATTATAATTCAAAATAAATATATATATTTATTTATTTTGTTTGTTTGTTTATCAAAAAATTTAATATAGTAATTATAATCTGAAATAAACAGGATTACATCATCTAGAAATGTATTTATCGAAATAAAGTTAATCTGAATAATGAATTATAATCTAAAACAAACTTTAATTAATCATATAAAAATTAATGAATAATAAAATAATTAATAATTATAAATTAATTAATAATTAGTTTGTTTATTTATTTGTTGATTAAATCATTAAAACCATTAATCTGAATATTTATATTGTGAAATAAATGTATTTATTTATCAAAAATTTAATTGAATTATTATGTTTTACTGAATAATCGTAATCTGAAATAAACAGTGGATTGCATCATCTAGAAATGTATTTATTTATCAAAATAAAATTGATCTGAATAAATAACTATAATCTAAAACAAACAGAAGGTAACTATTAGGAAATTAATGAATAATTAGTTCTTTGTTTGTTTGTTGGTGGTTGAATCATTAAAACCATCAGTCAGAATATTTAGATATATTGTCAAATAAATGTATTCATTTATTTATCCAAAATTGAATTGAATAATTATGTTTTACTGAATAATTGTAATCTGAAATAAACAGAGGATAACATCATCTATATTTTTTTTATTTAGAAATGTATTTATTTATTTATTTGATTGATTGTGGCTCGAATAATCAAAATAAAGTTAATCTGAATAGGAATGATCTGAAATAAAAAGATAATGATTTAGAAAAATGCATTACTTTGCAGGCAAACAGATGCAAGAAAGCGTCTTGCGAGCCTGGGAAGAAGCGTAAAGGAAAACAGCAGTGGAGAATGAAAATGATGGGAAGACTCATAAACTGCTGGCAGAGGCTGCTGAGTGTGGCGGCGTATTAAATCACAGTTCAGCTCCACTCCACATTATTTAAAACAGTATGCACATTCATTTTCCCTTTATCATTATTTATTCACTTTCACTTACAGATAAAAGAACACCAAGTGTTTTGTGTAATACTCCTTCAGTGAAATGATAAACTGAGATTGTGTCAAGCTCGTAAGAAATCGTACCATTATCTTTCTTCTGGTTATGTTTTATATGTTTTATTTGATAGCTCTATATATGGTTTATGCATAGCAAGTTCAAAAGATATTCATGTTAAACAGTTACATGCACATATGGACAGTCATATCTGGTGCTGCAAAATGAGCCAAAATTACAGCTGTAATAATTTAACGCTGACTACGTTATTCATGTTCTCATGGGTCTACTACTACAAATAACACTACACAGTAACTTATCTCATGTTATTTCAACGGATTCATCTGTTAAAACGTGTTGGGTAGAAGAAGGTGTTTATTTGTCTGAATTACAGTGTTTTGAAGTTTTATTGGATAGTGTAATGTTTTGGAAACTGTCAGGCATTTGATTTCATCATATCAATACTTCCAATATCCAGAAACTCATTATGGACATCACTATATCCATAATTTTGCTGCTTTGGTGCTGCTGATTTATGTGTTGTTTTGTTGGTTCTTTCCATTAGTTCACTTTTACTGTATGTAGGTTTAAAAATAAATAAATGAATAAAAGCTTTTTTTATTTTATTTTTCATTCACAATCGTGTGTTTATTTACTTACTTATTTATTATAGAACCAATGACTTTTATATTTTTCTCTGAAGCAATTTCAGGGCTTTTATTTTAAAATCGACAGCGCGTCCTACCTGCACGTCAGCATTCACTCACGCGCATGCGCACTATGTGCACTTCCTATTGTCACTGTTTGTAGTATTTGTGCATATTCATGTCGCTTGAAACTATAGTATTGTTTATGTCTGCTCACATCTCGTTACTTGATGCTTACTTTCCTTTTGTCCGCCGTTTTTTGCGCCACATACCTGTCTCCCATCATCAGTCATGTTAAAGGCAGAGGTTTTACTGAGCAGGAAATGTCTCATTACAGGTGAGATTCATTTATGATACGCTACATTCATCATTAATTATTGATGTGTAACGTTAATTAGAGGGGCAGATGATCGGGGTGCCATATAGAGATGATAAGTAGTTACTACAACTGCTGTAACCAGTACACATCTCTGTCCTTTGCGTATTTGCTGTCAGTCAATCGGCTTTGCCATATGGTCATTTGTAAATAAAGCAGTCAGTCACCTGTCATAATGTCTTATTGACAGTCATTCCTGTTTGAATCGGTTTTGTTTTATTTGTCTTAACAGGGACAGAATAAAGTCGATGTTTTATCATGCTTACAACAACTACTTAGAAAACGCATATCCTTATGATGAGCTGAGACCTCTGACGTGTGATGGACAGGACACATGGGGAAGGTATACTGCAGAAACATTTGTGTTCTTCAATAACAAGGAAAAAAACAAAAGGACAGCACACTGCCACAACGCTCTCTAACTGTATGAGAGCCAAATTACATTTCGACAATAATTTCGCATTAAAATGTATATGACATACATGACAATATTTCTTAAATATATACAAGCATGTGTGTGTATTTATATATGTATATAAAATAATTATATACAGTGCACCCACATATATAAACACAAACTTTTATTTTGGATGTGATTAATCGCGATTAATCGTTTGACAGCCCTACAATTAACCAATGAAAACATGTGAAATATTGGCTGAAATATTAAAGCCGATAAATAATGGATTATTTCCTTCAGCTGAGACACTTCCGATGCACACTGTTCGCCATGCTGCTTTTGAATTTCTTGAAATATGATTGGAATCTCTTAAAAAAGGAAAATATGATTGAGTGCAACATGTGCAGCACGAGTCTGTCAATTTTGTAATGAGAACATTATAATTGTGTGCTTGGGACATTGCTTTTAATGGTGAGACTTGTTTTTGTAATCAGGTTAAAACTATATAAAAATTTGGATTTGGATTTATCGGCCAATATATCGGTTTTCGGCTTTAAAATATAAAAATTATCGGCTATCGGTATCGGCCAAAATTTTTATATTGGTGCATCCCTAAAATAAATATTCTAACAGTTATGCCAAATTTAGCCTCTATAGAAATCACCAAAAGGTGTTTTTTGTGTCAAAAATGGATTCCTTTTGGAAACAGTATTTATAAATAATACACACACCTACAACAACACACATATATATACTTTAGACCAGTAATTATCTCCTATATTACCATCAAGTGACAGACCCAATGGAAGCTGTGACAGTAAGTTAAATTATCTAAATCCTAGAATAGTTAGAAGGTTTTTAGTCATTTTAAATCTAGGCATGATCAAGTTTTTTAACTTGGGGACATTTATGTCATAAAAGATTTGCACATAGCTATTTCTTGAAAGGTGAAGAACTAGCAACATGCCTTCTTTGTCCAATGTTAAACGTATTTTACTGGACTGCACAGTTTTTACTCCAGAAAGACATTTTACTCAGAGATCAGTTTAAATGATGTGCTTCAAAATTAGAGTATTTGTCTTGGATTAATCTTAAATGTGTTATGTAGTTTTTGTTAATTGTTAGAATTAAATTATTCATAAATAAATGAATAAATAATGTTTCACAAGATTACAATGGACATACAATGGACAGCAATTTCATGTTGGAACACATAATTCAGAAGATTCAGAAATCACATTCTATCTTGATAACCTCTCTATTTGTCCCTTTTCCTTCAAGTTTTTCCCTCACACTCATTGATGCTCTGGACACATTGCTGGTATGAAATTACATTCAATTCTTTGGTGTCATACAGTGGTTTTCTGTAGTTCAGATGCAGAGAATGTTTCTCCTTCTCGATCACAGGTATTGGGAAACCACACAGAGTTCCAGCGCGTGGCCACGCTGCTGCAGGACACGGTTGATTTTGACATAGACGTAAATGCATCTGTGTTTGAGACAAATATACGAGGTAAGACATGTATTTATGGAATATATATATATATATATATACACACGTGTGTGTGTGTGTGTGTGTGTGTGTGTGTGTGTGTGTGTGTGTGTGTGTGTGTGTGTGTGTGTGTGTGTGTGTGTGTGTGTGTATATAGGCATATATATATATATGTTTGTGTGTATAGGCAATGGCATATATATACATATATATATATATATAGATACTGTATATATATACATGTTTGTGTGTACAGGCATATATATATATATATATACACACACAAATATTTGTGTGTGTAAATTATAAAATTACATAAATACTTTTATTAAATAATTATTTTACATTAATGCTAAATATGGAATGTACTTTATTGTCATGAAAACTTTCTTCATGCAAAACAGATCTGATATATTACTTTTGATTTCAATAGCACCTCATTACAGTACACGAGATCCAGGGGGCGGAGTTGGAACTAGATCTAAGGGGTGGGGTTAGGGATCAGGGGGTGGAGATGGGTAGTATTAGGGGTGGGGTTAGGGATCAGGGGATGGAGATGGGTAGGTTTAGTTATATGTAAGGTGGGAGGAGATAGATTGGATCCAACTCCTCCCCTGGCTTTCATGTTCTGCAGTGAGGCCAAACTCTTTTATTTTGGGGGGACATGTTTTTGTCAAACTCATTTATCTTTATTTATCCTGTAATGCAGGGCTGTGATCATTGGCATTCAGTGAGTTTGATCAGTGCATGTGTTTATAATCTGCTGATGTGATGAACTTTGTTTCTCTGCAGTGGTTGGTGGGCTTCTCTCGGCTCATCTGCTCTCCAAGCGTGCTGGGATGGAGGTGGAGGAGGGCTGGCCCTGCTCTGGACCCCTCCTGCGCATGGCAGAGGACGCCGCACGCAGACTGCTGCCTGGTGAGGGAGCTTGTGGATACTTCAAAATCATAGTCACACTACATCCCTATCTGAAACACATTTAGCATGAATCGTGTGTTGCATTTGTCATTGAACCACAGAAAATTAGCCATACATTTAGTTAAAGATGGCATGAAAAGGAAGTTGCAATAGGCTTTTCTGCACTATTGTGATGTGTATCTGAATGAAACGGCTTCTCGAACTAGAAGAAATGTGGGGCGGGACTTGATTTTGGCAATGGGGAATTGATTGGATGGTTATGTTTTTCTATTGGTGGACCTCCTGTGAGTGACAGGTTGCCCCGCCCTCACGCCAGTAAACACATCATCAGAGAAGAGATGTCGCTGCAAGAGGGAGGGGATGCTATTTTGAGTAAAGATTACAATGACACATATTTAATGTAAAATATAATGATATGCACTGATAAATTATTTATAATGATTACTGCAATATTCCATAAAAAAAAAAAGAATTGTCAAATTTGATTGCATGGGGACATTAATGATTTAAAAAACGTTCTAAAGTTCTAAATTAATAAAAAAAAAAAAAAATACATATATATATATATATATATATATAAACAATAAAACTAATAAAAATTACACAAAATGGCAAAATGACTCAAAATAAAAATGGAAACTAAAATACAAAATAAAAGGTCACTCAAAATATTACTAAATACTATAACAGTATATAATTAATATAAAATGAGTGCATATAGTAATGATTGTCTTAACACTCCATTTATCATTTTGTTCATTTTAGTTTTTTTTAATATATACTATATTGTATTTTCTGCCATTCAATTTAGAAAGTAAGAATTCTTAGTGTGCTAATAGTTTTCACAGAAAACGAGACTGAATTTGCATACATAATTTAGAAAAACATGTAGCTTTAAACATGAACTAAGCAGGTATCCCAGTATTGGGACATAAAATTGCATCTTTCATAATTGTGTAAGGATGTGTGAGCAATATTTGCCCCAAAGGCATGCATGGATATATCCAAAACTCCTTGAAATTCTATTCAGTCATCTTCAATATAATGCACTATTCCTAATCTGGCATTTAAAAATATACTGTATTTAATCTTGATGATTGAAAAATACTGTCAGTTTTTAATCATTCTGTCCCTTCTCAGCTTTCCAGACGCCCACAGGGATGCCGTATGGCACGGTGAACCTGCTGCGGGGGGTGGACCCCACTGAGACCCCCGTCACCTGCACTGCAGGAGTGGGCACCTTCATCCTGGAGTTCTCCACCCTCAGCCGCCTGACCGGAGACCCTGTGTTTGAGAACGTGGCTCGCAAAGCTCTCAGGGCCTTATGGAGAAAACGCTCAGAAATTGGCCTGGTAAAATCTTTTTAGTTCAGCCATGATGTTCTGAGGGATAGTTCACCCAGACATGACAATGAACTTTCACACCAGCTAGTTACAGGAACTCGGTTATCGGAACTAGACACCTGTGCTAAGACCATAACACAAGGCTTTCTGTTAACATTAGCCTACTGTGTGTTTGACGTATCGCTGTTTCATGTTTGTGGAGTAAGCATATAAACCGTGTGTTTACGTGGCTTTTTAAAGTCCCCATGAAATCAAAATTACGTTTTTTTTTTCTTTTAGTATGAATGTGTTTAAAAAAAAAAGGATTTTTTGTAATAGAAATATGTGCTGTGACTCCCTTATTGGCTCCAGCGTTCACAGTTCTCGTTAATATTATCACATCACAATTAATATTGAAACTTTGCTAAATATTTGTTTGATTTTAGCCTAATAATACTGTTGAAATTTGATTGAAAAAATAATGTCTTTAATAATAATATTAAATAGCTATTTTACTGTGGTTCTTTTGGAAAACTGCATTAACCAAAAATGAAAAAATGGCCATTTGGTCATTTTTTATAATGTAATATTATAAAAATATATGTCTTTTATATGTCATTTTATATATATAATGTCAAATTATATAATGTAATAATATTAATGTTTTATTGTAATTTGAAGATTTAATTTAACATGAAAGAGGGAGTGATTGTTATAAGTAAAATGGTTTGTTCAGATCATTTGTGTTGTAATAATTGTGTCAGAAGTATAACAGTAAATGCATATCGGTTATCGGGCACATAAACATGCAAATGATCGGTATCGGTTATAATCAAATCAATATCGGTCGATCACTACGCATAACCATCTCATCTTTTCAGGTGGGCAATCATATAGATGTCATAACTTCTAAGTGGGTGGCTCAGGACGCGGGGATCGGGGCGGGGGTGGACTCGTACTTCGAGTATCTCGTAAAGGGGGCCATCCTGCTACAAGATGAGGAGATGCTGGCAATGTTTCAAGGTAATCATTAAATCATTAATAAAGCAGCCGTATTACACAAGCATTGTACAATAGTTTTCCAAGATAATACTATTTCAGTCTTTCTACTTTAATTCAATGTGTCACTTGTCATTTCTTGAAGTTTACTTGTGATTCGTAAGTGAAAATGGTTTCAAAGTAAACCCTACACCAAATTTGTTTCAGTGTATCTGCAATTGATAACTTGCTAAATTGCTATTCATTTAGATAGCATCAGATAATCATCAACAAATTTCCACTAATTGCTGTTCATCTCCCCTTTTCTTGCTTGCGTGAAAGCATTATCAACTTTCAAATGTGTGTTGCAGAATTTGATAAGTCCATAAAGAACTACACTAAGTTTGATGATTGGTATCTGTGGGTGCAGATGCATAAAGGAACCGTTTCAATGCCAGTGTTTCAGTCTCTGGAGGCGTTCTGGCCTGGACTGCAGGTGAGATAGCTGATCTTTCACCATACACTAGTCCACTATGTCCACCATTTTATATATTTGCAGATTCTGAGAGTAGATTTCTGTGACTCCTAGTAATGCACACGTGTTTATTTAATGTCAGAGTTTGATAGGTGATATTTCCAGCGCCACAAAGACCTTCCATAACTACTACAGCGTTTGGCGTCAGTTCGGAGGCCTCCCGGAGTTCTACAGCATTCCTCAAGGCTACACGGTGGACAAACGCGAGGGCTACCCTCTGCGGCCAGGTATCTATAAAACACACCGCTCAAGAGAGCAGTCCTCAAACCATTGATTAGTGCTCTTTTAAACCATTATATCACAATCCTGAGCTTTTCTTTAAAACATCAGATACATATTTATTTATTAGATATTTTTAAAATGAGTTTTGTTAATAGATATAACCATTTGAAATACATATATATATATACACTCACCGGCCACTTTATTAGGTACACCTGTCCAACTGCTCGTTAACACTTAATTTCTAAGCAGCCAATCACATGGCGGCAACTCAGTGCATTTAGGCATGTAGACATGGTCAAGACAATCTCCTGCAGTTCAAACCGAGCATCAGTATGGGGAAGAAAGGTGATTTGAGTGACTTTGAACGTGGCATGATTATTGGTGCCAGAAGGGCTGGTCTGAGTATTTCAGAAACTGCTAATCTACTGGGATTTTCACGCACAACCATCTCTAGGGTTTACAGAGAATGGTCCGAAAAAGAAAAAACATCCAGTGAGCGGCAGTTCTGTGGGCGGAAATGCCTTGTTGATGCCAGAGGTCAGAGGAGAATGGCCAGACTGGTTCGAGCTGATAGAAGGGCAACAGTGACTCAAATAACCACCCGTTACAACCAAGGTGGGCAGAAGAGCATCTCTGAACGCACAGTACGTCGAACTTTGAGGCAGATGGGCTACAGCAGCAGAAGACCACACCGGGTGCCACTCCTTTCAGCTAAGAACAGGAAACTGAGGCTACAATTTGCACAAGCTCATCGAAATTGGACAATAGAAGATTGGAAAAACGTTGCCTGGTCTGATGAGTCTCGATTTCTGCTGCGACATTCAGATGGTAGGGTCAGAATTTGGCGTCTACAGCATGAAAGCATGGATCCATCCTGCCTTGTATCAACGGTTCAGGCTGGTGGTGGTGGTGTCATGGTGTGGGGAATATTTTCTTGGCACTCTTTGGGCCCCTTGGTACCAATTGAGCATCGTTGCAACGCCACAGCCTACCTGAGTATTGTTGCTGACCATGTCCATCCCTTTATGACCACAATGTACCCAACTTCTGATGGCTACTTTCAGCAGGATAATGCGCCATGTCATAAAGCTGGAATCATCTCAGACTGGTTTCTTGAACATGACAATGAGTTCGCTGTACTCAAATGGCCTCCACAGTCACCAGATCTCAATCCAATAGAGCATCTTTGGGATGTGGTGGAACGGGAGATTCGCATCATGGATGTGCAGCCGACAAATCTGCGGCAACTCCCTGAGGAATGCTTCCAGCACCTTGTTGAATCTATGCCACGAAGAATTGAGGCAGTTCTGAAGGCAAAAGGGGGTCCAACCCGTTACTAACATGGGGTACCTAATAAAGTGGCCGGTGAGTGTATATATATATATATATATATATATATACATGGGTCGATATCAACTGTGGCTTTAGAAGTGATTCGATGCCTTTTTTCCATCTCTGAATTTATTTTACAAAAGTATTTTTGAGACAAATGTTAATAAATATGAAAATGCATGCTTAGACACACTATATACACCATATGTAAGTGATATAAATAAAGAATATCATATTGAACTACAGCCTAGAAGGTGTGCGAAACACAAAAAAGTCTACATTTTAAAGAAGTCGATATTTCACTCTGCTGACACCAATGGATAAATCGTTTCATGAAAAATGTATAATCTTTTTCATCATAAAAGTTAGTTTATGGGAGAAAAATAAATGTATTTCATTGTAACATTCTTAAGTTATATTTACACTATCGTTTGAATGTTTGGGGTCGTAAGATTTTAATGTTCTTGAAAAAAGTCTCACTAATGCTGCATTAGTTTGATAAAAAACAGTAATGTCATAAAATATTATTACAATGAAAAATAACTGTTTTCTACTGTAATATATTGTAAAATGTCATTTATTCCTGTGATCGAAGCTCTAGTAATTGTCTTCAGTGTCACATGATCCTTCAGAAATCACTCAAGATACATTTCTGATTATTATCAGTTGAAAACAGTTGTGCAGCTTCATATTTTTGTGGAAACCCTGACACATTTTTTTAAGATCCTATGAAGAACAAAAGTTAAAGGAGTTGTTCACTTTAAAAAAACTTTTGCTGATAATTTACTCACCCCCATGTCATCCAAGATGTCCATGTCTTTCTTTCTTCAGTTGAAAAGAAATTAAGGTTTTTGATGAAAACATTCCAGGATTTTCTCCATATAATGGACTTCAATGGGAACCAAACGGTTCAAGGTCCAAATGAGAGTTTCGGTGTCGCTTCAAAGGGCTTTAAACGATTCCAGACGATGAATAAGGGTCTTATCTAGGAAAAAAGATTTGATTATTTTGATGAACGAGTTCGAACAGAAGAGTCACGAACGTGCATCACAGAACAAAGCACGGCGACCATTTGAGATTATAAAACTTAAACTTTATTATTTATTTTTTAAATGAGCGATCGTTTCGCTTGATAAGACCCTTATTCACCGTCTGGAAACGTTTAAAACCCTTTGAACAGTTTGCACTGAAACTCTCATTTGGACCTTGAACCGCTTGGTTCCCATTGAAGTCCATTATATGGAGAAAATGCTGGAATGTTTTCATCAAAAACTTTAATTTCTTTTCGACTGAAGAAAGAAAGACGTGGACATCTTGGATGACTTGGGGGTGAGTAAACTATCAGCAAACGTTTTTTCAGTGTTGTAGTACTCGAGACTCGGACTCGGACTCGGTCTCGAGACCATATTTTAATGGTCTTGGTCTTGGTCATGGACTCGTGTCCATTTGGACTCAGAATTGACTCGTACTCGAACATTTTTTTTTTTTTTTTTTAGGACTCGGACTTATTCCCGAGTCCACTCGAGTTCAATTAAAAATATTTTTCATGATTATTAATGTATGTTAATAAAATATTTCTTTAAATTGATTGACACGCGGCCCAGTGATTGGTGATTTTCTAGTGCGCAACTGCAAATGACAAATTGTAATAAAATTACTTTTAACACCACCTACTATGTGGCCTTTTTACCCTAAACTCATCATATTTTTTAAACTCTAAGTAAATTCAGTAAAAAAAAAAAAAAGGATTTCTCTAAGTAAATAAAAGTCAATTAGGTAATCAACCCTCACTGGTCTCGGTCTCGACTCGGACTCGACCGTCTCTGGTCTCGGACTCGACTCTCTATGGACTCGGTCTTGACTCGGACTCGACTCTCTCTGGTCTCGGTGTCGACTCGGACTCGAGTGAGGTGGTCTCGACTACAACACTGCGTTTTTTTAAAAGTGAACAACTCCTTTAAGTATGGCACACATTTTTGTAAAATTATAAATGTCTTTACTGTCACTATTGATCAATTTAATGCATCCTTGCTCTTTAAAAATAAATAAAATAAAAAAGATCTCAGTGACCCCAAAGGGTCCCACTTTATATTAAGTGGCTTTAAGTACTATGTAATTACATTGAAACAAATAATTTGATGCAATGGACTTATTGTGTACATACATGTTTTTACATTGTACTTATATTTTAAAAATACAAGCATGTAATTACAGCTGTAACTAATTTATGTAATACATGGGTAATTACACTGCTGACCCATCCCTTACCCTTAAACCGACCCATACCACCACACCCATCCCTAACCGTACCCTCAATAGCAGCAAAAGTGTTTTACAATACAACATGAGCACAATAAGTACATTATACTTATTTTTCAATATAAGTACATAGTACTTAAAGCCACTTAATATAAAGTGGGACCCAATGCTTTATGGCCAGAATACACTACATAACTTTTCCCCAGATTTTGTCATATGTATGTCATACGTCAACTCAACGTCCAAGAGCCTGATGTTTCTGCGTGAGTTAGTTGGGTTCGTATTTGTAACAACTTTAAAATCTAGTAGTGTATGATCCTCAATCTTTTAGCGTATGATGCGTAGTGTTTTACAATCTGTTGTTAAAAGTCATGTAGAGTATTTCAGCCTTCAGCGACATTTTAGCAATCAATGGCTTTGCAAATAACAGGCATGTTAGCCGCAAGTTTTGCACGGGCACCGTTTACATTTTGCTGTAAAATCTGTATGAAACTGAAGTAGCTAATTGTGTTGCGCAGAGTTGATCGAGAGCGCTATGTATCTGTACAAGGCCACCGGCGACCCGACGTTCATGCAGCTTGGCCGGGACGCAATCGAGTCGATCGACAAAATCAGCCGGGTGAACTGTGGTTTTGCCACTGTGAGTGTCTCAAACCTTCAGCAATATTGAGACCGAATCCAGCACAGTCTCTAAACGCACTCGTCTGTTTTATTTCCGCCAAAGGTGAAGGACGTAAGGGACCACAAGTTGGACAACCGCATGGAGTCCTTCTTCCTGGCCGAGACCATTAAATACCTCTACCTCCTCTTCGATCCTGAAAACTTCCTTCACAACACGGGCACCGAGTTTGAGCTCGGCGGCCTGCAGGGGGACTGCGTTCTCAGCGCGGGGGGGTACATATTTAACACGGAGGCTCACCCGCTCGACCCCGCCGCGCTCCACTGCTGCAGCCGATACCGGGACGAGCGCAGGGAACTACAGGACATACTCCTCAGCTTCTCAGATCCACTCAGGCCTCCCACGGACACGTCAGAGGAGACGTCGGGGGACCGGAGCGCCCAGGAGAGCATCGCACTGAAGCCAGGAGAGAAACGAAAACCTCCCGCGCTCTCCTGCCCCGTGCAGCCGTTCAGCGCCAAGCTGGCCGTCATGAGTCAAGTCTTCTCGGACAACTCTTGACGTTCTCGCCGCTAACAATGTGTAAAGATGTAGATTATCTTTGTAATTTAACTTCGGAGAGATTAAATGTTTTCTAAATATGTGTGGATTTTTTTCCCACTCTTTTTATTAAAAAGTTTTAGATAACAAAACGTGTTTGTGTTCAGTACACTTCTTGTAATCAGATCTTCGAAATAATGAATTTCCTGAAGTGTTTTTACAAATACTGCATATTTACCTTCAGTCATACAATATGGGGAATAAAAGAGAAAACTATCCACTTAAAGGTGTAGTTCACTTTTAAAAAAAACTTTTGCTGATAATTTTCTCACCCCGATGTCATCCAAGACTTTCTTTCTTCAGTCGAAAAGAAATTAAGGTTTTTGATGAAAACATTCCAGCATTTTTCTCCATATAATGCACTTTAATGGGAACCAAACGGTTCATGGTCCAAAAGACAGTTTCAGTGCAAACTGTTCAAAGGGCTTTAATTGATTCCAGACGATGAATAAGGGTCTTATCAAGCGAAACGATCGCTCATTTAATAAATAAATACTCTCCTGTTCGAACTCCTTCATCAAAATGAAAGGATCTTTTTCCGAGTCAATTCGTTCATTTTCTTCATTGAATGAACCAAATGACACAACAGAAGATTTGTTCATTTTGATGAACGAGTTCGAACTAGAGAGTCACAAACACGCATCACAGAACAGAGCAAGGCGACCATTTGAGCTTAAAAAACTTAAACTTTGTTATTTATTTTTTAAATGAGCGATCGTTTCGCTTGATAAGACCCTTACTCATCGTTTGGAAACGTTTAAAGCCCTTTGAACAGTTTGCAGTTTGTACTGAAAGTGTCGTTTGGACCTTGAACCATTTGGTTCCCATTAAAGTCCATTATATGGAGAAAAATCCTGGAATGTTTTCATCAAAAACCTTAATTTCTTTTCAACTGAAGAAAGAAAGACATGGACATCTTGGATGACATGGGGGTGAGT
>NW_024121156.1:530245-686107 GCF_016745375.1 Pimephales promelas
GATTTACTCTCTGTAACTCCTGAGAATGAAGCATGTGGGAAGTTGGGAGTGTTTTGGTTTAGCCACCAATGGTTGGTTATGTCCTCCATAGTGGCTCTGTCCTCTACTTCTACTGTGAGCATCCATCCAATCAATGAACAGGCCTCTGTAGGAAGAATGGAAAGAGTCAAGGAAATTCTCACTTATGATGGAGAGCATGATATATGGTATGAATCTCACCCGATGGGATATCAGGTGTCTTGTATCGTCCCTGGCGGATCTGCTCTTTAAGGATGCTGTAACTCGTGCCATCAAAGGGCATGGAGCCGTAAACCAGAGCATATAACAGCACACCAAGAGACCAACAGTCCACCTGGGACATAAGAGGAGCACATGCAGAATCTGTTCAAACAGTGGAAATTTTAAAAGTATTAAATGCCTGCCCTTGTGAATAAGAAGCAAGTTGGAGATTAAAAGACTAAGCAAACAAAGCACCTTCAACACAAATTGAGGTTAAACCACTGGAGTCACGGATTACTTTCATGATGTCTTTACTACCTTTCTGGGGCTTGAAATTGTAGTTGCGTAGACTTTCAATGGAGGGACGGAAAACTCATACTTTCATATCTAAAAAATCTGCAATTGTCTTCTGAAGATGAACGAAAGTATTATGGGTTTGGAACGACATGAGGGCGAGTAGTGACAGAATTAAAAGTACATTTTAAATCATTCCGTTTTACTAATCTTTTGTTGTGTTTTAAAGGAGTACTTATTTTGACGTGGTGACTAACAAACTAAGGGGGCTTGTACACACTGAGCTCGTTTGCTGCGGTCCGAGCCAGGAGTGCGTTTCCCGTAGAACGGTGTAGTTCGCTGATTCGCTACCATAGTACGATGCATCGTTGGAAAAATCAACTAGCTAGTGACGACTGTTTCCCGAAACTCACTGTGGCAAAGCATCGTTCAACCACGTTGGTTTCGCACGTGGTGGAGTAATAACTACTTTTAATGAAACAATTAACGCTAGATTTGTTTATATAAATTACAGACATGTCATCTGAGGACTATTTCTAATTGTTCTCAGTTATTTTGCTTTATTACCAGACTCAATATTTGGCTCGTTCTTACATAGTATGCACGTTCGCACATGCGCACTCTTCAAACACGTTACTTCCAATCTTTTGACAAACTAAAATACGTAAATTACATTTGTATGTATTCTAAATAAAAGGCACCGGTTGTACTGACTGTCAGCTTGCTTATTTTGCTCAAGATAAGGATTTATTACCTCCAAATGTCATGCAATATAGAAACGATGCCAGGTCGAGAGCTGTCGTTCAAACCACACAACTTTGCGATGCTGTTTGCGAATGTCCGTTGGAACGATGGTTTCGGGAAACACCGGCTCGTTAAACTATGCAGATAACAACGGAACTTGCGACCATAGTTGGCTATCGATGCTTTCGGGAAACGCACTCCAGAGTGTGTTTGTTCCTGGCGCCCCCCACAGGTTTGGTCTGGTTTCACACTCAACTTGATTCTATTGAGCCCTGGTGCATTTGCGTGCATCCTACGTCATCGCAAACGTGCACTCCGCATGACAGAAAGCAGAACGTGGGTAAATATTGTGTTTTTTTTATTACTTTGCTACTATTATGCACAGTTGAGTGAACAATAAAGGTTTACTGTGCGTGTGTCACATAAGGTGGACTTCTGCTGCTTGCAAACAGACTCTTTGAGGAGACAGTGGATTTCCAAATGTGTTGCTCCGATTCCACGCGCAATGCACGAATACACTGCAGGCTCACTCTCGCTCATAGTCATATCTAAGGTAAACACTCATCAACACTATCATCCCTTACAAGTGTTTTATTTAACTGAATACATCACAATAAGCTAAAACGCATGCACAGGATACTTTACTTCCTGAACAAGTGTGCGCCCGAATCCGTGTTGCTTTCACATTCACGCGAACCGCGGCACGGTTCGGAAGCAACCGAACACAGACCACCTCCTCCAGGTACGTAGTCTCGGATCCGGTACCCCAGTGCGCACCCGTGTCCCATGACATTAGCGATTTTTTTCCCCCCATTCCGAACTAAACTGCCAGTGTGTAAGCCCCCTAAAGCACTGTTACATTTAAAGTAAATGTATTAAAATGCAGCTTTGTCATTACAAATCTGCAATTACAAATATATTTAAATACACTGAACAGAATTATAAACACTTTTGCCCCGCATTTTTCATGAGATCTACGACTTTCTATGCATACAAAAGGCCTATTTCTCATTGTTAACGAATGTGTCTAAATCGGTGTTAGTGAGCACTTCTCCTTTGCCGAGATAATCCATCCACCTCACAAGTGTGGCATATCAAGATGCTGATTAGACAGCAAGATTATTGCACAGGTGTGCCTTAGGCTGGCCACAATAAAATGTGCACTGTTTCGGGAGGTCTGAGGGGGATAGAAATTACATTAAAAAAATTACCCCAAATGCTTGTCAGTATATTAAGCAGCGCACTTTAAACCATATTTTAAAGCCAATAGAAGTAATTATAAAATTGTACTTAAGTAGGTCAAAAAAGCATTCTTAATTTTACATAATTCCGTTTAATTTCTATAATATATTTTCATTTAACTCCAATTAACAGTATTATCTCGAAGTTTATTATTTCTGTAATAAGTAGCAAACTTTTGAGACTGATCAACACCTCAGGGCCGTAGTATGGAAGTCCGTTGACGATCTCTGGTGAAGCATACAGGGGACTCCCGCAGAAAGTGTCCAGACGTCGGCCTCGCGTGTAGCGGTTGGACAAGCCAAAGTCAGCTAGCTACAAACAAACAGAGCAATTAGCGATTAATCAACTCTGTATTAAAATGGGTGACTTGTCTTGCATCGATTTATTTAATAAAATCTCTTTCTGATTCACACAGGGTGGATACAGATAGCAGATGTCCACATCCAAATGAAAGGTGGTTGATTTTAAAGTAGAATTAAAATTATATATGGAGCTGCGGAGATTAATCATATTATGATAAATTATCATATTAATATGATTAAGGTTTATGCAGAATTTCTTGCAATTAGACTTAAATTGTGCTTCCATATGAAATGAAACTTTTGTGACTCCAAAACTGTTCAGGGCAGACTCTGTATAACGAATAAAAGTCATCTTTCATCATATTTCCTACATCCAGTTAACATATGGAGACAAAGGATGCCTTCAAACCTGTCTGTTACCAACTATGAATCATGGTGAGGTTTAAGCATTTTGCAAGTGTCATCTGATCCAATGATTGCTCAATACGGTTTGTAATGACCAAGGAATGAAGCTGTTTTACTGTGCAAAATAATGCAAACATTGTTCCCTTATAATGCTCCCATAAACTAGGATGATGATGCTCCAATAAACAGTGCTAAAGTAATTGAAGGATGACCAGGATGAAGTCAAATGCCTTCCATAGCCACCAGATCTGCACATCCTTAAACCTTCATTGAGACATTTGGGGTTCAAGTCGATTAATACTTCATCATCCTTAAAAAATAAAATTCCAAAAGTAAGCGAAAAAACAATGTCCAATAAAATAGTTCAAGGCATGTTTGACAGATTCCAGGAAGAAAATGAAGATGATCAAGCATAATTCTACCTTTATCTTATATAGTGTTTCTGTTATTGTGTCCACCGTACTAATGATTTAAAAAAATTCCAAGTGCATTAAGTTTGAATTGCTTTTCTCAAAGGATTCATCAGTTTCTGTAATGTGATAATGAAAATGAAAATGCATGAAACATAATGTCAGTTCTTCATGAATCAGTTTGGGCTTGGACTGTTTACCTTCACATTTAAGTCCTTGTCCAGAAGTACATTCTCGAGTTTGAGGTCACGATGAACCACACCATTCTGAGGGACAACAAGAGATTTCTTAAGTTTGTTTTTAAATAAATGTAAAAAAAAAAAAAAAAATCCTATTTACAGTGTTTTTGTCAAATGTAATGTGTTAACAGCGTAGTCCTAAAGTCGAAAAATCTTTGACTTCAAGGCTGATTTTAATGTACAGACTGCGTTGAGATAGAAATTCCGACTAAATATAAATACAAAATATACTATATATAACCAATTTACATATACTATAGATATAAATATATAATTTGTAAACAGTACTAATTTCTGTTTGCAGTATTTTGATTATTATTCAGTTTCGTAATATTACTAAGATTCCCAAACATTTCTCATTGCCAGCACTGTTATCTCGGTGATGAATACAACAATAAACAGGATGTTTTTTGTTTAGGGTGTATTTAGGAGAAATAAAAGTTACAAATAACAAATTTGTCAGCTTAACTGAACTGAACTTCCATCTATAATTTGAATGTTGTTTATTAAAAGATGTTACATTTAGGTACATTCGACTAGTAAAATGCTGACTGTGCACATTTAATACATTTATTAGCATTTGTAGGTGAAATACATAATGAACTCTTCCGAGCAGCTGATTGGTTCTCCTAAAGCCGGCTGCATGACCAAACAATCTTTTTGTTCACTCTATGTAACTTCTTTATTTCTGTCCTGAACTGGCTCTGCATTCTCGCTCCTCCCCGTCCCCAGCACCACCTGCCTAAATCTGCAAGGAGGTTCTCCTGACTTTCCTTGTAGCAGCTCATATCCTAGTGCCTTTATTTGTGTGCATGTTTTAGAAGACTAAGCCTATACATATCATTCATAACAATAAAGTGCTGTTTAAATCTAATCAGAGAATTGTCATGATTGAAATCCCTATTCAAGAAAAACTGCTCATATGTAGAAATAATGCCATGAGAATTTAAAGGGATAGTTCACTTTGAAATTAATTTTTGGTATGTTTTAGCTTACCTCAAGGGCATCCAAGATGTAGGTGTCTTTGTTTCCGCAGTATTTTCAATTTTTATATTTTTAGGTCAAACCCTTCTTGTCTGTCAGTCATATAATGGAGGTCTATGGTCACCACCTCAAAGAGCATGCACAGAGAAGTCCAAATTAAACATGATTTAATGACTCGTAAATGTAAGCGCACATTGATGGCCTAAGACACGAAACGAGCGGTTTGTGTGAGAAAACGAACAGTATTTATATCATTTTTACCTCTTGTAACCACAGCCACATCCAAGTGATCTGAGGGCGCTTCTGTCTGCGCAAGCGCCGGAAGGGATCTCTCGTGCATGTACGTCACTCATTGTTTACAGAGATTTCTGAAGTCTTACCTTTCAATGTGAAGATGAGTGACGATGAAAAACAATGAGTGACGTACCCGCGCGAGAGATCACTTCCGGCGCTTGCGCAGACAGAAGCGCCCGTGCCTTCAGATCACTTGGACGTGGCTGTGGGTACAAGAGGTAAAAACAATATAAATACTGTTCGTTTTCTCACACAAACCGCTCGTTTTGTGTCTTAGGCCATCAATGTGTACTTACATTTACGAGTCATTAAATCATGTTTAATTTGGACTTCTCTGTGCATGCTCTTTGACGTGGTGACCATAGACCTCCATTATATGATTGACAGACATGAACGGTTTGACCTAAAAATATCAAAATTGAAAATACTGTGGAAACAAAGACAAGCTAAATCTTGGATGCCCTTGAGGTAAGCTAAAACATACCAAAATTGAATTTCAAAGTGAACTTTAAGAACATAAATGTGTTTACTTTATGGCAGTAGTGCACAGCAGAGGTGATCTGTCCGAAGAAGTGTCTAGCCTCATCCTCTGACAGTCTCTGTTTCTCCTGAATGTACTCGTAAAGCTCTCCTCCACTCGCATACTCCATCACCATCACAATCCTCTCCACGCTCTCAAACACTGAAAACATATCCACACACATTGCATGAATCATTTGTTGGGTTTTTGAAAAGCGAGAGTATCTTAATCTCTATGATTCAGCATTTTGCATTAGGATATGCGACAAACAATATCGTAATGTGATACTGTTGTGCTTTACCCTCGTATAGGCGGATGATATTTGGGTGCGTAAGAGAGGCGGTGATTTCAATTTCTCTCTGGATGTGTGCCCTATCCAGATCATCCCTTAATCTCTCCTTTCTAATGGATTTAATAGCCACCTGAAGAAGACACAATGTAATCAAACACATCATTGAACAAAACACAAATGTCTGTAAGAATATGGGTCAATTATGTGATGCTCATTTATTAAGTTATTTAAAAAAAAAACATGGAAAATGCAATTAAGATTGACTTGAATAAATTTCTTCTTAGTGTGCACTCTTGAGGCTAGGGGAGTGAAGTTTACATACACAGCTCTTACTGGCCTAAATCTGTTACACTCACCCCCCTAAACCTCACTCCTGTCCCATCCGGGTCACGGCACCAAAAGTAATCAGTCTATTCGACCCACTCTGAGCGGGTCTACAGCATGAAATATCGAAATTTCATCACTGAAAAAACTTTAACGGAGGTGGCCGAAACCTGCTGTCTGTATTACGGCACTGGCAGTGGCATCTGGGAATCTGCCAAGCACCTTTGACCCCAATCTGGAGATGTGGAGAGACTCCTCGCTCCCTTGTAACACATACACAAAGCACTAAAGCTTCCTCTGAATGCTGTTAGTGTTTGTCTGCAGGAATCCCTGCTATGCAAAGACTCCCGGATTCCGGAATACTTCACCTCTGAGTCCAGATGAGAGACAGAGTGAGAGAGAGAGGCTCAGCTGCTGCTCTAATCTGATTGGACCGTTTTTTCCATTAACGTTTACAGGCTGTGAAAGAGTGCAGACAGCAAGCTAGGGGAAATATCTTCTTTGTTTTTGTTTAATGACAGACTGAGTGATAAGTATTTAATTAAGTGTGCTAACATGAGGTCTAAGTACACACACACACACACACACAAATTGGATGACCCCAAAAGTAAGACCCTAAGAGTAATTAACTGAGGTGAATTGCTAAGTTAAGTTGTGTTGAATGACAGACAGGCTGTCAGAACTGACGTCAGAGGACATCCTGGATATTACTCTTTTAGAATAGAAAAATTAAGTCATTATACATTTTTATGAAATAAATCAATACAATTTTGCCATTATTAGGAATTATAATAAGAAAAAAACATTATCGCTATATTTTTGGGAATACTCCAGCATTTCAAGTTAAATCATTTATTGATTTTATTTATTTATGCGTACTTTAAATTTGAAATGTAATACTTTATTGTTTTTGTCAGAACTTCTGTCCATACATTTCCATAACTCTTAATTTTCACTGCAAAAGTTTTTGTCAAATCATTATAATTTTATATAGGCATCATTTATACTTTATTTGTTATCTCAGAAGCAGGATCAAGTATGCCTTCATCAACTCTAGAACCAGAACCGATGTCATTTTGCATTATTATGATTAAAATTGCTGTATAATGATTAAATTTTAAATTTAAAACAATCAATACTGTGGATGAAAATCGGTGATGAGGTCTCCTCTCCCTTTATTGAGACACTTGTTTTGACATGTCATATTGACATTTTCTCAAATAAAGACCTTCTTGTAACAGTGAACTTATTTACAAATCCACAAAACCAGATCGGATGCTTCACAAAAGCAAAACAATTTGCCGTTTTTGTATGGCTGAATTTCAATCTCATCAATTAAAGTATATGAAAAATCGTGAACTAAACCCAAATTCTTTCTTACAGTAAAAACTGAATTTGTTAAAGCAACTATTTTACCCAATTTCATAATAAAGAAAGTCATTTCAAGGTATAACAAACAAAGCACAATCAAAAATCCCCAAACCTCCTTAAGTATTCCATGGGGTTCCTCTGGTTGGTAATCATTGTATGGGAATATTTCTAATTCCTCAAGATTTTATGTCCATGTGTTTTACAGTTATTGAAAACAAATTGTTTAAATTCCTGATAGATAGATAGATAGATAGATAGATAGATAGATAGATAGATAGATAGATAGATAGATAGATAGATAGATAGATAGATAGATAGATAGATAGATAGATAGATAGATAGATAGATAGATAGATAGATAGATAGATAGATAGATAGATAATAGATAGATAGATAATAGATAGATAGATAGATAGATAGATAGATAGATAGATAGATAGATAGATAGATAGATAGATAGATAGATAGATAGATAGATAGATAGATAGATAGATAGATAGATAGATAGATAGATAGATAGATTCATATCAGCATTTAATTAGTGACATGTGAATTCAAAACTAAGAACAATGTCGCTCACCGTTTTTCCACACTGTCTCGCCACCGCGCGCTTGACTTTGCCGTACGTGCCCGTACCCAGCGTCTCCAGCACTTCATACCGGCGCTTGAGTCTGTGTGTGTGATGGTGTTTCTTCACTGAACTCTGGCCCTCCGCTCGCTCCTCCGGTGTGTGTGTGGAGGCCGCGGCAGTGACCCGCTGCTGCTCCATGGCAACCGCGCGCGCGGAGGCTCCGCTCACCTGGGAAGTGAGCCTTGTTTTGAACGGACTTAAAAATAGTTTTTCTGACATTTACGGGAATAAAATAATAGGAAAGATGCTAGCATGTTGTTATGCTGAACGTCTCAAACATCTTCTGCCAATATTTATGCGGTGGGATGGTGAGAGACTCTGAGTGGGAGGGGTGGAGTGCTGTCAATCATCAGGTGACGCGCATCAGTGCCAACAGCCAGACTCTGATGGATGGGACTGCTGACCTCAATCCTACCTAGTTACAGTAAACCCTACAAAATCACTCTCTCAATGGCTTTTACATCCATGGTTTGCTCTTCAGAAAGAACGTTGTTTTTATTCTCGCTTAAGAATTTTTCTGTAGCCTACTGTGGATAATAATAATAATAAAAGAATTGGACACTTAAGCCACACCGAAGATTATTGTTTTTGCATTGAATTATAAAATATCAAACAAATTGTATTTATTCAACTTGTATCTATTCTTATTATGTCAAAGATCATTTGATTGACATTATGATAATTTACAAATACAACTGAACATAGTATTTCATATTAGTTGCTGAGCTTGTATTAGTAGGCTATTGATGTGATTAAATGAGACCAAACATTTAAAGGTAACTTGTAGGGTTATGTAAACCTGGTTCCCCGAGAAAGTAATGAGACACATTGTCAGTTGCTGACACAATGAGCCATTGCTACAGAAGTGTCTGAAGTTTTTGAGCTGAAACCTCACAGAAATGTTCTGGGAACACCAGACTTAATGATGTAAAAAAAAAGGGCATAATAGGTCCCCTGATAGATCTGATAGATTGGGGAGGGTGCCAGATGAGAGAGGGGACCACTTCGTGTGGCTTAGTCCACCTCATCTAGCGTCTGTTCACCTCTAAACCATGAGTATACAAACCAAGCCTTGAGAGAAAGAGTGACCAGAGACCACATTCAGTTTCACCTATCTGGACTCAAGAATATCTGTCAGTGACCACAACCGTGCTTTAATCTCATTGAACTGGGGAGGGTCAATCTCAACCCTTCAGATGCTATTATATTAATAAAAATAATAATAATTCATTACATTTAAATAGCGCTTTTCTCGGCACTCAAATCGCTTTACATAGAAGGGGGAATCTCCTCAACCACCACCAATGTGCAGCATCCACCTGGATGATGTGACGGCAGCCATATTGCGCCAGAACACTCACCACACCGCAGCTTACTGGTGGAGACAGTGATGAAGCCAATTGGAAGTTTTTAATATGGGGATGATTAGGAGACCATGATGGAAAGAGGCCAATGGGCACATTTGGGAAATTCTGGGATTTTTGGTGAAAATAAAAATAAAAGCTTAAAGGACACCTTTTATGGCTCAATGACAAATAAGATGTTGCCTTATTATATTTTGTTATATTTATCACATTGTACTCTTTTTGTCCATGTGTTTTGTCCGTGTGTTTGTGAGTTAGTGAAGTGTCACAAGTTAATTAAAAGATGTGTGATATTTGGCACACTTGTGTTTATGGGACTGTTGTGGGTGTGGTTTGGGATGGATCTTTGAAGACTCTGATAATGACCCCTAGCACTTTTCCTATATGGACATACTCCAGGTACCTGCACACTGAAATCCCCCCTATAGGAATCCTTTGGCTGCTCCTATTGATGATTCCTTCATCTGTCTGTCATCGCTCCATGGAAACCTATAAATGGACTCATTATTCTCAGTGAAAAGAAGAATCGTCACAGATATATTCTCAGGGAGAAAAAAACATCTCAATTTATACTTTACCCCCTGGGAGGGGTTTGAAGGTTTGAGTTGCCGAAACCCCCAAACCTAGGCAAAAAGGAACATACAATGAACATGAATAGGACAGGCATGGGTTTCTCTGAACATGCTGGAGCAAAATTCTGTGTGGAGAGGATCATCCTGGATGAACTTAAACTAGAGGAAGTAGCTCAACGGCAGACTGAAATCCACAGGCCGTCAATAAAGAAGAAGATCTGTGACTCCATAAGGTAAGATTCAAAGACAACTGTCTGTCTGTCTTTAATGAAATCTTTAATACATTGGATATTGTTGCTTAGCCAATGATGCCAGGAAGAGTTAAACTATGAGTGACACATTCTATAAAACTCTTATTCTTTCACTGTCTGCAAGGTGCTCTGTAGGACAGTGGAAGATTTGGATTCTAACGTGGATACCAGTTCTGTCCTGGATCCCCCAGTATTCCGTTCAGAAAAATGGACTTGGTGACCTGGTTTCAGGTGTCAGTGTGGGAATCATGCATCTTCCACAGGGTCAGTTTACAAGTTCAAGTTACAAAGAAAAACTACACATTGGATAAAAATCAATACATTTGTGGGTATAAAACGTACACACACCCCCGTTAAAACATCTGTTTATTGTGTTGTAAAAAATGAGGCAAATAAATCATGTCATATTCCTGGAATAACTAACTGCATACAGCACTCAGTCTGTTTGGACATGGGAATATTTTCCCACTTTTCTTTGCAAAAACACTCTAGTCTGGTAAATTGCAATGACTTTTTATATCAACTGTCTTCTGTGTGTTGATTGATTCTCAGGTATGGCATACGCTCTTTTGGCTTCTGTCCCCCCTGTGTTTGGTCTCTACACCTCCTTCTATCCTGTACTGGTGTACTTCATCTTTGGAACCTCTAAACACGTCTCCATAGGTGAGGGGAAGAGAAAGTTTGTAGCTAATGTGAAAATGTGACATCTAAAACATCTAAAAACAGCATTATCACGCATAATTGTCATACATATGGATATACATATCTTATAATCATTTCTGACAGTGGGATTCAGTAAAACACATTTCCACGCTTTTAATGGCTTTTAGGGACTTTTTCGGTGATTAGCATAATGATTGGGAGCGTCTCAGAGCAATTGGCTCCTGGTGATCACTTTCTGACCAATGGGACAAATGGATCAGTCGTCATGGATACGGAGGCGCGAGACGTGCAACGGGTGAAAGTAGCCGCAGCAACGACGTTACTGTGCGGCATCTTTCAAGTGAGTCTTGCAAATGAATAGAAAATGAGAAAACAAACATGAAAATGCATAAGAATGAGAGAGTGAGCACAGTAACCAAATAATCAATAAATGTGTGGGGGAAAACATATGAAGGAATGAGAAAAATATCAAATAAATAAATAAGAAAATAAAAGAATGCACAAACAAACAAACCAAGGATTAATGTAGAAAAACGTACTCGGTTACTAACATAACCTCGGTTCTCTTTAGAAGAGGGAACGAGTACTGCTTAAAATCTTCTTTCCTCTTTCCTCGAGATATTGAAGCCAAAAAATTATCCAAAATTTTGTTTTAATGTAAAACGTGTTGCGGCAGCATGCAGACATAGGCAAGGCGGCTTAGCGTGCCTATTGGCTGTCCTGGAGCAACTGAGCGGGCCTTTGGTGACGGTCTAATGGGGGCGCTCTCGCTCACTGCGTCACATACCCGCCGAAGCAGGCGTGGCCTAGCCCTATAAATATAGCTCGATGGGCTGACATCAATGGTTTATCATCGGCGAAGCGAACCAGAACGTGTTGCTGGTACGGCAAGATACGTAGTACTCGTTCCCTCTTCTAGAGAGAGCCGAGGTTACGTTAGTAGCCGAGTTGTAACAGTGTCACACACAGCCAGGGTGAAGAGAAAACTTCTGCCTGAACTGAGTAACAGTATTGGCATTGTTTTTCCCTTGGGAAAAAGCTTTATCGGTCATCGAGCTATGCTCAAGCGAGTGCAGTAGTCTGCGCCGAAGCAACGGGGCAGATGATACTGTAAGGTGGGACCAGAAAATATCTGCTGTACAAGCCCCCTTCGCTCTGAGCTTGAGAGAAAGGTTCTATTGCCCCTTTGCTCAACAAAGTCGCTATTTCGGCTCGAAGTACGTTTGACTTCTGTTTGGGCTTCGGGAGGAAGTGCTTTAGAGCCTGTGACGTCTTTTGGACCTTTTACGAATCGTTCTGCAAAATCCTTGACGGAAGATCCGAAGAGGCTGGCCGAGGAGATGGGCGCGTCGAGGAACATAGAGCGCTCTGCTTCCGGTATCTCCGACAGCATCAACCAAAGTTGTCTGGAGCCAGGTCTGTAGCGCTGCGTAATTCTGGCATGTTGATAGCTTCCGGGCCTTCCTCGTCCCTTTTTCGAAGAAGGTCGGCCTGGAGTATCTGCAGTATGGTCATGGAATAAAGAGCCGACACAGCCTGTCCAGGAGCGTTGTAAGCGCGGGTGTGCATGGTTGAGGAAGTTCGGCAAGCCTTTGAAGGTAACGCCAAGTTAGCACGCCGTCCAGCAGAGGGTGGGCAAAGATGCGTTGCTATGGCTTCTTCCACAGGGGTAAACGAGAGGTAGCCTCTGTCTTTCGCATCCATCTTTCAACAAAGGGCCACCTAGATAGGCTGCTTCAGTTGCCGCAGGACAGCCAATAGGCACGCTAAGCCGCCTGGCCTATCTCTGCACTTTGCCACAACATGTTTTACATTAATACAAAATTAAGGATAATTTTTGGACTTTAATATCTCAAGGAAAGAGTTGTTTCCCCTAGCGTAAGATATTACGCAGTACGAGAGAACCTCTCGTAAGAGAACAAAACAATACATTTTGAAACCAATGCAGTCCGTCTATTCCAATAATTTTTCAAAAGTGTTTTTGTTCATTTTGTGTTGCGTCTTTTTCTGTAGGTTTTATTGGGTCTGGTTCGGTTCGGGTTTGTAGTGACGTATCTCTCCGAGCCGTTAGTGCGGGGCTACACGACAGGCGCGGCCACCCATGTCATCATCTCTCAACTCAAATACATTTTAGGAGTTTCACCCAGACGATTCACTGGACCCCTGCAGCTCCTTTATGTGAGTATTTCAGTATCTTGAAACTAACTTGAAATTAAAAATAACATGTGTTAATGCTGACTATTCACTTATTTAAATAAAATAAATGTAATATATAATGAAAGTTTTTCATTTACATTATGTAAATGAACATTTTGCAACTTTATGTAACGTTGCATATTTTGCTTAGTACCCTAGTGAGGCTACTGTATTCTTCTGAGTATCAGTTTGTTCAAATAAGATATATTGAATTCTGCGTTGCATAGTTTACTGACCACAGTAAGTAACTGAATGCAGGAATAATATATTATTAGTTATATCCCAGACAGCAACATAGTGTTGGCCCAGATCTGGCCCATCTGGTACTTTTTGATTCCATACGTACAAGATGTATGAGAGAAAGTGGAATGCACAATATGGCGAAATAAGTACTGCCTTTTGAATAAAAGAGCCACTCATCTGTTAACATATCCAATACTAATAACATAGCATTTCAGTATTTTAAAAATAACGCTTTTAATGAGTTTAAAGGTGCGGTATGTAATTTAGGAGAGGCTATCAATAGCATGCTAGCTTTGAAATCATAAGATCCCACCCTCTTTTAGAGCGTCTCTAAAGCTACATGTATGACTCCTCCAAAACACATGAACGCACACAGCCAGAGGAGAGTCTGCAAAGCATTAAATTACATAATGTCTTAAAGCTACGTAAACAATTTACAAAGCTCTTGTTCAACCTGTCTGCTGCAGATTCATTTCTCCATTGATAGTGTTGACATAGAAACACATAAATCGTAAAACGCCAAGGGTTGCCATCTCTTAATCATGGTAGCTATTGTGTTTGAACCTAGCATAAACTCGTTGTTTTGGTCCAGGAGGAACTTTAGAAGGTGCTGCTGTTTGTTTTTGCCGTCTGGTGACTGTGTGTCTACAACTCTGCATAGCAGCTGAGAAAGTGTGATGTTTGTGTGAGCAGGTCCGTGGAGATATTGAAATACATATGTTGACAAGCTGGTAGGACATCCTATCATTGGATTCGGACCGAATGCAATGATTGGACGAACACGTTTTTGGCCCTGATACTTCCACAGAAAACATAAGTAAATTTTTTAAAAATATTTAGACCACTTCTATTATTGATTACTATTAGTGCCTACACATCCTTTAAGATGATGTAAATACTTTCTGTAAAAAAATGCAATATAGTTGTATCCCGTTCACTGATCTGTGTTAAAGCTAAAGAGTTGTGTGACACTTCCTCAGGGTTTCATACTGGAACTCAATACTCAAAACACAAAAAAGTGCATTCACATAAATTGCCGTGAGGATTTTAACATTAATAATGAATTAATCTTTTCCCAAACTCGCCATTTTATTTCACAGCGCCTCCACCAATGAATGATAATGCATGTTTACCCCTATAAATTCAAATTTCAGACACATTTTAAAAACACACATTTATTTTAAGGTGATGTAGTGACATTGTACTTAAGTAGTGAGTAATATTAATTAACTACATGTCTTAGGGTTTAGCTTAGGTTTAGTTACTTGTAATTTTGCATAACTTACTGTTATTACTACAGTATGTGCATTAATTTCTCTCTCTCTCTCTCTCTCTCTCTCTCTTTCTCTCTCTCTCTCTCTCTCTCTCTCTTTAGACTCTGGTGGAGCTGGGCAGTTTATTACCGCAGACTCATATTCCGACTCTGGTGATCAGTTTAGTGGCTCTCACAGCTCTAGTCATTGTAAAAGAGATCAACTCCTGCTACCATCACAAATTACTCCTCCCTGTTCCCATCGAGCTCATGCTGGTGAGTATGTGGTGTGTTTTAGTAAACTCCTGTAGGATTCAAAATATCAGATGCTCAGTAAACAACTTTGGGTATATCTTTCCAGATCATTGCAGGGACTCTTGTTTCTCATTATACTGATCTGAAAGCTGATAATGGTGTCGATGTGGTGGGAAAAATTCCCAGTGGGTAAGTGTGTGCTTTACATCACATCCGGTACATAGGGATAGATTTCGAGTGTTAAACTGTTTCTTTTGAAACACCAATCCTCATGCAGAAGGTTATAAAGTTTTCTTGGTGACTCACTTCTTGGTCTTAATCTTTGTTGACTGACTTTGTTAAGCCCATCAAAACAGTCAGAAAAGCACTAATCCCAAGCCTCATGAAATTCCATGACTTACACCCTCACGTGTGAGATTTACTGGACCTTTGACTTCCTTCCAATGTGAGTATCAAATATGATCCATCAGGATTTTGAGAAATGCTTCTTTGTTCCTTGTTTACTTGATTTCACAGTCAAATGAAATCTAGCGACAGGAAGCAAACCACAGCTCGCAGGATATCAGCACCCCTGTCATAGAGGAGAGGAGGGCTTGCACAGTTAGTGATGAACATATTCAACAGGTATAGGCCTGGAGTTAGATGGCCAAGAGCTTGTGAGAAAACTGCATGGGAAATTGTAAACACAGTTCTATGCTTTGCATTGGAAAGATTAACTGGTTCAGTTAAAAAAAAGCTGGATAAGTTTGGGGACATCATTTACACACATGGAAGTGAGAGGTTTGGTGTGGAAAAAAGGAAGGAAAAATACAAACTACTGGAATGTCTGGAGAGCAGCAGAAAATTGAAGGGTTAGTTTGAGAAAGGAGACAGCTGAGGTAGCAATGGAAAAGAGCAGAACAAAGTCAGAAGGAAGGGACTCAATCTCTTACAAAGGGCCATAAAAGATAAGCTGGCAACATTACACAGAGCTGAGCGCCTACGGAAACGCTACAAAAAAGAAGGAACGTGCGAGGGCTAATTTCTATAAAGACCCATTCAAATTCGTAAATAAGTTATTCACCAGTAAGAAGAATGGCATTTTAAAAGCCTTTGTCAATTCCAACAGACATCCCACCTATCAATCCACCAGAATACCAAATGGAGGTCTGTGCACCTAAGTGGAAAGAGGTAGAGCTGACTGTGAGAAAGGCAAGGGCTTCATCATCTCCAGGGCCAAATGGAGTTCCATACAGAGTGTACAAGAGCGCTTCAGGAGTTCTACCAATTCTGTGGAAATTGCTAAAAGTGGCATGGGAAAAACAGGTTGTACCTAGAGCATGATGCAGAGCAGGTGGAGTCTTTATACCTAAAGAAAATGATGCTGCAAGCATCAGTCAGTTTCGTCCTAATTCACTATTAAACGTTTAAGGTAAGATTTTCTACAGCATTATTGCCCAGAGATTGTCCACCTACCTATTAAAGAATGGGTTCATTGACACTTCTGTTCAAAGCGGGCATTCCAGGGTTCTCAGGATGCTTAGAACATATCAATGTTATCTGGCAACAAATTCAGTCAGTAAAAGAGGAAAGGAAGGAGCTCCATGTGACATTCCTGGATTTGGCTAATGCATATGGTTCAGTGCCACATGAGCTTCTTTGAGCAGCATTTGATTTTTTCAGAGTACCAGTGTCTATAACAAATTTAGTGAAAGCCTATTTTGGAAATTTGAAATTTAGTTTCTTAACCCCAAAATTCAGCACTACATGGCAATGCTTAGAGGTTGGAATAATGGCAGGATGCACTATTTCTCCACTGGCTTTTACCATGGCAATTCTCGCCCAGGACAACTGTAGCTGCTAGGGACTGGAAGATGCTGGCTGATCTTGATCTTGGAGGGGGCTGACTCTGGGACACCAGAGTCACTATCGAGCCCTCTTGAGGTGTCGTGGGCTAGTCGACGAAACAGGACGGAAGGTGCCCACTTGAAGACCCTAGAGATGTCCCCTACTCGGCTCAATCCAGGCTCTCCACTGGGGAGACCACACTGTAGTTGCAGCCATCGTGTGTGTGATGACGCGCCAAGTACACTGTAGCCGTTAACGCTGGACAGAAGGGGAGTCACATCACCATATGGAAAGAAGCGTAAATGGATGGAGAATCATAGTTTTCTGTAAAGCTAGGCCTACGTCTTAGTTTGTGCTTATCTTGGCGAAAGCTGAATCCAATTCAGCATGATGTTTTAACATCTACTCTTGTGTAATGGAAATCATTCATCTCTCGATCATCATTGTATTGCATTGCATTATGTTTTTTGCACCTACTATGAAAACTACAGAGCTTTGGCCATAACACTAAGCATTTAAATATCATCTTAAGACATAATGGGAGATATAAAGTGATAAATGATATTTATATACATTTTATGTAAGTATCTGCTACTGTTATAAACATCTAATTGATTTACATTACAAGCTATCAGAATTTCATCCAACTTTTTGGTCATATATCAGTAACTGCATTAAATTGCACCTTTTTTTGCTCAGTTTTGGCTTCTAAAAAAGAATGCTTTTTGAAAATAATGAAAAAAGAAAGCTTCATATTTTCCTGTATATGAGCCATAAAAGCCTGATGTATCAAATATGATACTCAACAAAAAACATGCAAATATTCTAATATATTGCATGAAGGTTCAATAAACTGTTCCAATTGTTTTATTTTTTATAGACCTTTGCCCCATGCACCTGAAAGCTAAAGCTGTGTTAGTGATCTGTAACCTCTGACCTCTACACAGGCTGGTGCCACCCAGAGTCCCAGAGGTGGGTTTCTTCTCCTCAGTGGTAGGAGACGCGTTTGCCGTGGCTGTGGTTGGATACGCCATCAGCATTTCTCTGGGCAAGACTTTTGCTCTCAAATATGGATATAAAGTAGACAGCAATCAGGTACAACATATTTCACCCAAAACCGACACGGGCCAACCAACCCAACGTATGCCTTCAGTACACTTGTTCACGTAGATATATCGTGCTCTGAAAATGTATGAGCATTGTGCAGAGATGAGTGTCTGTCATTGTCCCTCTGCAGGAGTTGTTGGCGTTGGGGTTCAGTAATGTCATTGGTGGCTTCTTCCAGTGCTACTCTGTCACTTCCTCACTGTCTCGAAGTCTAATCCAGGAGAGCACAGGGGGGAAAACACAGGTGATATTCCACTTGAGAAAACCAAACAGTACCACCCAAAGGTGACAGTAAAGACATTTAAAATCTTAGAAAAAAAAACATATATTTCAAATAAATGCAGTTCTTTTGAGCTGAAAAAGAATGTATTATGGTTTCAACAAAATATGAAGCAGCACTGTTTTCAAAATTGATAATAATAATAAATGTTTCTTGAGCAGCAAATCATCATATTAGAATAATTTCTGAAGGATCATGTGACACTGAAGACTGGAGTAATGATGCTGAAAATTCACCTTTGCATCACGGGAATAAAGTACATTGTAAAATACACTCACCTAAGTTATTAGGAACTATTATTTGGAACACCTATTCAATTTCTCATTAATGCAATTATGTAATCAACCATGGCAGTTGCTTCAATGCATTTAGGGGTGTGGTCCTGGTCAAGACAAACTCCTGAACTGAATGTCAGAATGGGAAAGAAAGGTGATTTAAGCAATTTTGAGCGTTGCATGGTTGTTGGTGCCAGACGGGCCGGTCTGAGTACTTCACAATTTGCTCAGTTACTGGGATTTTCACACACAACCATTTCTAGGGTTTACAAAGAATGGTGTGAAAAGGGAAAAACATCCAGTATGCGGCAGTCCTGTGGGCAAAAATGCTTAGTTGATGCTAGAGGTCAGAGGAGAATGGACCGACTGATTCAAGCTGATGGAAGAGCAACTTTGACTATAATAACCACTCGTTACAACCGAGGTATGCAGCAAAGCATTTGTGAAGCCACAACACGCACAACCTTGAGGCGGATGGGCTACAACAGCAGAAGACCAGACCGGGTACCACTCATCTCCACTACAAATAGGAAAAAGATGCTACAATTTGCAAGAGCTCACCAAAATTGGACAGCTGAAGACTGGAAAAATGTTGCCTGGTCTGATGAGTCTCGATTTCTGTTGAGACATTCAGATGGTAGAGTCAGAATTTGGCGTAAACAGAATGAGAACATGGATCCATCATGCCTTGTTACCACTGTGCAGGCTGGTGGTGGTGTAATGGTGTGGGGGATGTTTTCTTGGCACACTTTAGGCCCCTTAGTGCCAATTGGGCATCGTTTAAATGCCACGGCCTACCTGAGTATTGTTTCTGACCATGTCCATCCCTTTATGGCCACCATGTACCCATCCTCTGATGGCTACTTCCAGCAGGATAATGCACCATGTCACAAAGCTCCAATCATTTTAAATTGGTTTCTTGAACATGACAATGAGTTCACTGTACTAAAATGCCTCCCACAGTCACCAGATCTCAACCCAATAGAGCATCTTTGGGATGTGGTGGAACGGGAGCTTCATGCCCTGGATGCGCATCCCACAAATCTCCATCAACTGCAAGATGCTATCCTATCAATATGGGCCAACATTTCTAAAGAATGCTTTTAGCACCCCATGTAGAATTAAGGCAGTTCTGAAGGCGAAAGGGGGTCAAACACAGTATTAGAATGGTGTTCCTAATAATCCTTTAGGTGGCTGTATATTACAATAGAAAACTGCTCTTTTAAATTGTAATAATATTTCAAAATATTAGTGTTTTTACTGTATTTTTGATGTAGCCTTGGTGAGCATACAAGGCTTCCATATCATACCGACCCCAAACCTTTGCACATGCAGTATAAATATATAAAACATATGCTGTCTGTAATGCTCAATTAGAGATATACTTTTGTGTCATGTAGGTGGCTGGAGTGATATCTGCTGTTATTGTGCTCATTACAGTCTTAAAGCTCGGTTCACTTTTTGAGGAGCTGCCCACAGTAAGTCATACACTCAAATTAACACTATACAAAATATGTGATATAGAATTACATTATGTAATTAAAATACTTGTAATTATACAACTCTGTAATTCAGTACGTCTCTCCAAACATTGGCATTCATTGGTTGCTCTTGTGTCCAGTGTTGTTGTTAACTAAAACTGAAATTATTTAAAAAAATAAATAAAATAATGCCAATTAAAAAATACTGTATATATTTAACTTCACGTTTACATAATTTTAAATACGCCTATTTATGGATTGATTTGGGCTATTTTTTTTTTTCAGATTAGTACATCAAAAATGTATTCCTTTATTTTTGAACCATCTCTCCTGATCCTCCATTTGGGCAATTTTTAAGTTGTTGATTGTGTGTGTGTCATCAGGCTGTACTTTCCACCATCGTGTTTGTGAATCTGAAGGGAATGTTCATGCAGTGTCAGGATATTCCTGCTCTATGGAAGAGCAACAGAGTAGACCTGGTGAGATCTGATCATTAAAGACTAATAAATATCTATGATACTGTGTCCCGACTCTCTCCAGGGATCATCACACTGCACTTAACCCCAGGTTATCATAGTTCTAAACACTTTTAACCACGGTACTAAATGTATACAATGTGAAACGATGAGGTGTTAGATTGTTATGACTAGATGCCTAGCAATGGACAAACAATTACATGCCTCACATTCAAATTGAACAGTCACAGAAACACAGCATGTTGTATTAACAGTATGCTATGCACATGGCACCCTTTAGCGTCAATATGAGACGCAGATATATATGGGCAAGACGGCGCCTCCTAGTGGTCTAAGCCTAAACCTACCCTAACCGAACAAAGCTCTGTGCGTGTTATATTGACGCTAAAGGGTGCCATGTGCGTTGTATTTAGACGAAATTTCAAAAGTGTCACTATATGACGCCCTTGGATGAGAACGTGTTGGACAACTGGAGTGAAGAGGAGACCGTTTCATTCTTACCTTTATAGTTGAAAAGTCCATTTAGTATAAACTTGATAGTAGGCCATGGCAATATATAATACGATGATGTGTAAGACTAGAGCCTTAATGTAAATAGGTTGCATGCCGCATTCAAATATACAAATTAGGACATTAACCCAGGGTTTAAGAGTGTACAATGAAATGTCTGATGTAAATTATGAGCATTGTGAAATGTGAAGCAACCCAAGTTAAGCTAGTGTGTGAAAAGCTCTGTCTGTTCCTCTAGCTGGTGTGGCTGGTCACGTTTCTCTGTACGGTTCTGCTGAATCTGGATCTGGGTCTGGCAGCGTCCATCATATTCACACTGTTCACAGTGATCTTCAGGACTCAGCGGTGAGCCTGCGTGAAATTTGTGTGTCTATAGACCATTTTGCAAGATGTAAACAACACTGGTCCAGAAGCGCTTCCTGTTTCAGTTTTTTAACACTACATAAAAGGGTAACACTTTAGAATACGGTTCCTTCGTTAATGAATAACTACACAAGAACTAATGAGTAACACAATATTAACAATCGAGTAACTATTATTAACTAACAAGAAACTCTGATTAATGAACTAGTAAGTAATAGCGCACAGACGAAAGTGGTAGTACACTATTAAGTAATCAATAACTACTATTTTTTTAATACTTCCCAGAGAACTACTGAAAAAGTTTATTAACAATCTAGTAACTACTATTAACTAAAATAAATTCTTATTAACAAATTAGTAAGTAATAGCTCACAGATGAAAGTGTTACTAGATACTTCTGTGGGAGTTACTAATTATTTGGATTCGTATTATAAAGTGAAGATCATTGGAACTAACTAGTAATTACTCAAGTGTTACTAAAGACATTTTCTAAAAGTATACTGAAGTTCACCAAAAATCTCAAACGGTTGCACAAATCATGACTAGATCATGTAGTAACACTTGAGTAATTACTAGTTAGTTCCAATAATCTTCACTTTATAATACGGATCCAAATAATTAGTAATTCCCACAGAAGTATCTAGTAACACTTTCATCTGTGAGCTATTACTTACAAATTATTTGGATCCGTATTATAAAGTGAAGATCATTGGAACTAACTAGTAATTACTCAAGTGTTACTACATGATCTAGTCATGATTTGTGCAAACGTTTGAGATTTTTGGTGAACTTTAGTATACTTTTAGAAAATGTCTTTAGTAACACTTGAGTAATTACTAGTTAGTTCCAATGATCTTCACTTTATAATACGAATCCAAATAATTAGTTACTCCCACAGAAGTATCTAGTAACACTTTCATCTGTGCGCTATTACTTACTAATTCGTTAATAAGAATTTATTTTAGTTAATAGTAGTTACTAGATTGTTAATAAACTTTTTCAGTAGTTCTCTGGGAAGTATTAAAAAAATAGTAGTTATTGATTACTTAATAGTGAACTACCACTTTCGTCTGTGCGCTATTACTTACTAGTTCGTTAATCAGAGTTTCTTGTTAGTTAATAATAGTTACTAGATTGTTAATATTGTGTTACTCATTAGTTCTTGTGTAGTTATTCATTAACGAAGGAACCGTATTCTAAAGTGTTACCCATAAAAGCTGGGATACAATACAACCAACAGAACATATAAAACTGAATCAAAAAGTTAAACAACATCTTTAAGACGTTTTCTTTACATGTGAAATAAAGAAAACAGTTACAAACTGAAACAGGAAGTGTTTCTGGACCAGTGTTGTTTACATCTTGCATGGTCTATAAAGATAAAGGCTATGCATTTCATAACCATCCTAATGTCTTTCTGTATAGTCCGAGGTACTCTTTACTTGGCAGGGTGCCTGACACAGAACTGTACTTGGAAACAGACTCATATAAGGAGGTGAGACTTCCTTGTAGGCACACTGCTCACTTATGTGTACTGTTTATGGAACTTCTATAATCTATATTTTTGTTTCTGGTCAGGCTAAAGCAATCCCAGGTATCACTATCTTCCGTTCCTCTGCAATGCTTTACTATGCAAATGCTGAACTCTATCAAGAGGCCCTGTTGGAGAAGGTACCTCACACACAACCGATGAATTACACACTTGACTAAAGACATGAACCGTCAACAGCTTTCAGCTTGTCTTTCTTTCTTTCCAGAGTGGAATCAATGTTCCAGAGCTGAAAAAGAGGAAAGAGGACGAGAGAGCAAAAAAGAGACAACAGAAGGGAAAAGATAAACAGGTGAGAGAGGAACGCTGGAATGAGGAATTCTGGAAACTCTTCTGAAAGAGTTTCTGTCCAAATACCACAACTTACAGACAATCACATACACACATTCATCATTATTACACTAACCCTACCCCTGAAAAAAACTTTGTGTATGTTTGAAAAAAATATATATTTGTGAATCATTTTCCAACAACCCCTTAAATAAAATAAGTACAGCTTACATCAAGTTTACTCACCCTCAACCCATCCTATGTGTACAGTATATGACTTTCTTCTTTTAAGCGAACACAATCGGAGTTGTATTAAACAATATCCTGGCTCTTCTCAGCTTTGTAATGGCATTGAATAGAGCCTGAGATATTGACGCTTCAAAAAGCACGCCTATCCATCAAAACAGATCATATACACAGATCCATTATACTGTTACACATTGGGTTTCTTTTCTTTTAAAACACAACTGACTATGTTTACGTCAATACTCGCCAAGACCGGCGTTTTGACAGACAACACTTTTGACAAAAATCTATATATTATATGTAAAATTCAACCCGCCAAGGTGGCTAGTAGGAGTGCGTGAGTAATCACTGACTTCAGGCAAAGGCTGTACGTCCGTTAACAAGAGAGTCGAGTTCTGGCGGAAGGGTGACCTTACGTATAATGTAGGAAGTAGCTCCTTTCTCTTAAATCGAAATCCTTTAACATTTTTCTTTCAAACATATTGTTTTAGACTTCTTAATCGTCACCGGCATTTTGTTTTGCTCTCACGGTAATTCTCACCTAAGCTTACACTACACCTGCGTCATTCGTCCCCACACACTCTTGCATACCTCTTTACAGAAACCTTTTTAAAGTTTTAGTTCTTTATAGAGTAACTAAACACTTAACCAACTTTTTTTAGTTAATGATCTGTAAGAATGGATCTTTATTAATACCAGTCATTGATTCGAGTAACTTTTTTGGCATTTGTTTATAAAGTGTTCTATTTCTACAATATATGGTGTAAAAACGTCTTAGTGCTGCCCTCTTCAGGTTGAACGGTGGCTACTGCAGTTGAATTTTCCTATTGGATGTTTGCGGTGGTACGTGACACAGCGGTTGTTGGTGACATAGGCAAGTTTCATACAAAGAGATGCGTCTCAGGTGCACGCCCCCCTCCGCTGGGCTCTGCCTACATTTCCAGCATTTTTCAAATACTGCCTGTGGGTGGAGTCAGGCTCTGACCAGGGGTTTATTTACCCTTTAAGATGTGAGCATGTGAAACAGTTTATTAAGCGGTTTTGTTTCTTGTTTATAGACTGGAGTTCTGAGAGAGTTAGCGAACAGAATGCTGGTCTCCATGAAGAATGTGAGTGAATCTGTGCACTGCCAAAGAACGGACCATGAACACATCATCAATGACAACGGCATAGCGACAGTAGGCCACGGTAACACGAACCACGGCTTCCAGCCAGAGCAGGAGGAACGGGACATCACAGAGACACACTCCTCCAGCTGTGACAATGTGCAGGAACACACACACTCCATTATCCTGGACTTCACTCCTGTCAGCTTCATCGACACCGTCACCCTGAAAACACTGGAAAACGTAGGTGTAGCGGAGGCCAGCTAGTAGTTGCTGTCACTCCCCGATCTCAATAGGCGCTCTAGCGACAGACGTTAGAGGCTGCAGTCTTTAGCCTCCTTGTTAGTGCGCCCGACTCTCATGCCGGAGACCCAGGTTCGGGGGGTCGAGTTGGACCTGGGTGGAGGGGTTACATAGGTCAAAACAAGTCACAATTATTTATAGGCCCATATATACCTACAATAAAGATTGCTTCAAAAGCAGCATCACATTGACAAAGACAAAAACAGTGTTAAAGTTGTACAATAAATGTTTCAGCTGTTAAGGAGCTCTACAGAAGATGATAGTAAGAGAGATAGAAAGAGGAATTAACTTTCAAGATCCCTTATTTCTATTGACGCATTCGTTCCAATGAACCGTCTGCCGTAGCCAAGGTGACATCTAGTGTATATATCTATGTGTCCACTGTAGAAGTTGATCTGCAACTATACCATCAAAAACCACGCATTTGCAAGAAAATGCTTTTTTGAATAGCTGTCCACTGTAGTGACCTCTATGAGTGAAAGGGTTAAAGTAAAAGGGGGAAAAAAGTCTGAATTATGAAAAAAAGTGTCACAATTACCTTTTTAATTCCATGGCAGAAGCAAGTTTCCATAGTAATGAATTGAGAGAGAGAAAAATCATGCTGGAAATAAATGAATGGTAATCTTTCTTCTAGATATTTCAAAACTTTGCTGAAGTAGATGTCGCTGTTTACATCGCTGGATGTCAAGGTGGGTAAAATCTGATACACCCTTAATTAAAATTCAAACATTCACATGCTAAATCAAATAACATTAGTAGAATATGCAACAACTGCACCTTTTTTATGGCTGCAGCGTGTGTAGTGCAGCAGTTGGAGCGAGGAGGATTCTTCTCAGAGTCCGTCTCAAAAGGGCGGCTTTTCCCATCTATCCATGATGCTGTGCTGCACTGCCTGTGTCTGAGAGATCTGTCCTGCTCTGCGTTTTCTCTGGTGAGATTGTGATCACACTGAGCAGTTCATTACGCTGTTTCCTGTCACATTCATGTGAACTGTTGCTCTGTCACAGGAAATGCCCTGCGTTACGAGGTTCTGACCAGCAGATGTCAGTATATCCTCCTTCTTTGACTGATGTGACCAGCATCAGGATGATATAAGTCATCAATGGATATTGACATCCCACAATGAAAACATCTAGTCATTTTGAGATATACAGTACGTGTGTAGGGCTGCAAACTATCAAGCATTCAAGTGCTTTCACACCATACAAAACATCGCGGAGCAGAGAGGACACTGACAACACGCCGACAGACAAGACAGATCAGGGTGCAATTCTGTCAATTCAGAAAATTGTCAATTCTGTCAATTTTGTTGCAAAATTCAAACAATAAATACCGCTTTGGCGCTCTTTGTTGTGGCGTGACAGATCGCTCTAGTGCCTTGGTTCAAGCGTCAGTTGAACCGATCTTCTCTTCCTCTTAACTACTAGTTAGAGCACCAAATAAACATGAATGAACATCAGAAGGTATGTTGAAAGATACAGAACAAATTAACGAAGGGTATCATGTCTCATGCAATCGCTCAATCAGTGTTTCTACTGCGGAAAGAGGTCATTAAAACAGCTTGTAAATAATGTACATGTAACGTTATATTTACCTCTGGAAATTCTAAGACCATAGATTGTTAGTTAGCATGAAGTATTAAGTCTAAAGAAGAGCATTTTGCTGAATACACTCACCTAAAGAATCTCATTAATGCAATTATCTAATCAACCAATCACATGGCAGTTTAGTCAATGCATTTAGGGGTGTGGTCCTGGTCAAGACAATCTCCTGAATTCCAAAATGAATGTCAGAATGGGAAAGAAAGGTGATTTAAGCAATTTTGAGCGTGGCATGGTTGTTGGTGCCAGACGGGCCGGTCTGAGTATTTCAAAATCTGCTCAGTTACTGGGATTTTCACGCATAACCATTTCTAGGGTTTACAAAGAATGGTGTGAAAAGGGAAAAACATCCAGTATGCGAAAATGCCTTGTTGATGCTAGAGGTCAGAGGTGAATGGGCCGACTGATTCAAGCTGATAGAAGAGCAACTTTGACTGAAATAACCACTCGTTACAACCGAGGTATGCAGCAAAGCATTTGTGAAGCCACAATACGCACAACCTTGAGGCGGATGGGCTACAACAGCAGAAGACCCCACCGGGTACCACTCATCTCAACTACAAATAGAAAAAAAAAGAGGCTACAATTTGCAAGAGCTCACCAAAATTGGACAGTTGACGACTGGAAATATGTTTCCTGGTCTGATGAGTGTCGATTTCTGTTGATACATTCAGTCAGAATTTCGCGTAAACAGAATGAGAACATCAAGTCGAAGTTTGTCTCGGCATCTTGAAAAAGGCCCACTGATCCTCGTTTTCGTTTTCCTATTGTCCCAGAGTCTGCTTGCCATGGTCCATAATGTTTTGGACATTTTGCAGAAATTGCTGCCATCTAGCAGTGAAAATGTATTTGGCATTCAAACAAATCGTGCTCTCCAGCGCCTCGCTTTTTCAAATGCGTGTTGCATCTACGGTAACCATTATGTATCAAAACGCTATGATAGGATTAGCACTTCGTCAAGTGTTCCTTCGGGTGAACAGGTTTGTTATTTCAAATAAACAGCAACTTAACACAACAAATAAACAAATGTTACATTATGATATACTGACTGTGAAAGACATGAACTATTGTAAAAAGTAGTTATGCCTTCTTTATTCGTTATATTTTCTGAAGTAGCCTGTGTGCATTAGATATCATCAACTTTTAACTATAAATGTTCATCTGTCTATATAATAAAGTACACAACCAAACAATGGAAAAAAAAATCTTGTTATTAAGACTGTAACATTTCCTTACCTGTCGAGAAGAAAGCAGGATTTCAGAGTCTCTTTTGAACTCTTTCTCCTGCATTTGCTCTATCACTTGTAAAAAGCTATCCCGACATTAACTCGTGTTTTTTGTAATCTCCGGTCACGTTCCCATTTACGATCAATTTTTTGGACTTTTTTGGCGACAAGGATTTGTAATGCAGCCTTTTAAACTTGCGGGGGCAGTGACAAGCGCCTCTCACTGCTCTGCTCCTCCGCTATTGCTGCGTTCAGTCACGTGACGCTGGCTCTGAACGAAAATCCATTGTGGAAACGATTGGCCTAGCTCTTTTTGTCCCTCTCTGTTATTATAGTTTTTCAAGATGGCGGAACTACACGGAAGCCTCCGCTGACTTACCCATCCCATGTATATAAAGATAATAAATTATTCATTTATGAGGATAAGTCAGATAATTGGCAGAGGTATTTGTACACCATTGAGGACATATTTATGAATAAAAATATTGATTTTAAATAATAAATTACATAAAAAGTTACACATAGTCCCTTTAAGGGCTTGGTTTAAGCCACGTCACTGGAAAGAAATTTTGATGGTGTCGTCTGACCTGTTTCTAATACCCTAAGGTGATCAAAAAGCTTGCAAGGGCTTGACTGTCTCAGTGCTTTTACTTTCTTTTATAGCGACTCTAATCTCAGTGTCTCGACAAAAGCATTAAAGAACCTGCAATCAGTGGAGAACAAGAGACTCTTTCAAAGGGTATTTTAGAGAAGTTTATTTCCAAATAGCTAGCAGAGTTTGTCTGATTTTCCTATTTACGTTTGAGTCCATCATTCGGGAAAGAAGTCTTCAAAGTGAAGTTTGCTGGTGCTCGAAAACAGTGAAAATGGATTCACTCTCTGCAAAGGAAATGTCGTGTCCAATTTGCTGTGAAATCTTCAAGGCTCCCGTTCTTCTGTCATGTAGTCACAGTTTCTGTAAAGAGTGTCTTCAACAGTTTTGGAGTAGCAGGAACACTAGGGAGTGTCCAGTCTGCAGGAGAAGGTCGTCACGAGATGATCCTCCATGTAATCTTGTGTTAAGAAACTTGTGCGAGTCCTTCGTGAAGAGGAGAAATGAGAAGGGTTCATCTGCAGGGTCCGAGGAGGTCTGCAGTTTACACAGTGAGAAACTCAAACTCTTCTGTCTGGATGACAAACAGCCTGTGTGTTTAGTGTGTAGAGATTCACATAAACATGTCAAGCACACATTCAGACCCATCAGTGAAGTTGTTTCATCTTATAAGGTAGGACATGTCTCTTTTTTCAAGCAATGAATAGTCACTGATATCATTCCACTCTGCCATTTTGCTCAACTTTATAATCACATGATGTACGATCATATCACTATTTTATATATTTTATTTTGTTATATTTTAGGAGGAGCTGAGGTTATTACAAGAGAAACTTAAACACATGGAGAAAATTAAAGGGGAGTGTGTGAAAACAATTCAACACATCAAGGTGAGGACACAGAGTCACGCAGATAGGTTCTACAATTAATGTAACAGTTTCCAGTTTATTATGATTATTTCTTTTAAAGTCAAATTAACAGGCTAATCCTTGTGAAAAATTAGTACCCATACATTTCTTTTTAGTAACATACAAAAAAGAAAATGCATAAGTGCAAACTAATATTTACTTTTAATTTGACTATAACAAAGTGTACTTTTTAGAATTGTACTTAAGTGTGCTAAGAAACAGTTATGACAGTGTACTCTGTTGAAGTGCACTTAAGTTGCCTTTTATTTCATTATTATTAAATTATCTGTTAGCAAAGGTTTTTTAAATATTCTTTTGCGACGTGAAGTACACTACAAGTGTACATTCAGTACAATTAAGCACACTTTTGCAGAATAAGTTCAATTTGGCCAAATCAATTTGGCCAATAATGGCAGACAGGAAACAAGGAGCTGGCTTAAGTTCAGCAAGTATGCAGCTGTGCATAAAGCCCATTCTCTGACTATCTTCAAGAATCTTCTAGACGAGCAGTTTCCAGTCGGTGTTGGTGTGATTGTCTTCTCCAGCGAGTTTCACATTTCTGCCTGCTGATCTGAACAGCGTGTGTGTTTCTCCCTGGACGCTTCAGCACTGCTGCAAGCTTTTTTCTGCAAGCTGCAAGGTGGCGTGATTAGACTGGGAACCCCATTTTGTAACTCGTGACTACGAAAGGGAACGTCTCGGTTACATATGTCTCCCTGCCACTTCACTGTACCACTGGAACAGCCTGAGTTCAGTATCGTCTCCCCAGCAATAATCATGCTATGCAAAATCCACAGACCAATGGCATTTCTTTGCCAATGACTCGTTTTGTAATACTCAAAGTTGATAGGTTTTTTTAAGCGAAACCCCATTTTGTTGTCATTTGACGTATTCATGAGTTACATACGTAACCCTCAACGTTTCTCCAAAGCCACTGTTGTTCTGACTCCTGAATGTTCTTCCAGAGTCCAGAGCTCACAGCCGGATACACACATGGCATCTGGAGCTTTGATTCATGTGGCGCGTTACTTAGGCAACCTGCCGTTCAGAGTCTGGAAGAAGGCGCAAAACATTGTCCAAAACAGTGAGTCTTCTTTAGAAAACTGATTCTCAAACATTTTGACTGCAAGGCCCTTGGTGTCCAAGACAGTATTCAAAGGCTAAGACCGCTTGAGTTCAGAAGTTTGGGTCTTTTTGCTCACCTAGGCTTTTTGAATAGAATCCTGAATAGAAAGTTCAAAACAACAGCATTTATTTGCAATATAAAAATACATATTTGAGAAAATACATAATCAGCCATAATGAGTGTTCACAACTATCTGCTTTCCTTAGCTCGATTCAAAACGGTAAGCTTGTAATAATGTTTTTAATTCCAGTGGTAGGCTACTGGTGGATTTCCGCGGGAGATTCGAGCAAGTCTTTGCATCATTACGTCACGTCTGTACACATAAAGAAGGAGTCTCGGCTAGTAGGCTATATTGTGTTTGAGGATGCTGGAGGTGGAGATTTATAGCCTTTTCTCACAGCACTTGATATAATTAAACTTATCAATTTGATGGCAAATCACCAGTGACAACTGAAGACTCACCCGTTGTAAAATGCAAAAGACTTAAAGAACTTAAAAAAGAGACTGCAACCGGACCCTTGCGAAAACAAATATACATATCGGAAGGGCAAGCAAAGTCACGCAATGCTGAAGTTGTTAACATTAACAATTTGAGAACAAAGTATAATTTGTTGGATGTTACTTACTTGTTCAGATGACATTTCCTGATGAAAATTATTATGTTGGTCATACTTCCAAAAAGAACAATCTGTGATTCTGAATGCCAGTATCCACATCGGCACAGTGTCTCTGACAGTTGCTCACTCTCCTCAAACATTGTGTTCATCCACGCTGTGCCGTGTCAAGGGTGACGAAGTACAACTCACGTAAAGTTGGTAATTCCGCGAATGACTGCAATTACAGATTTCGAACAGAGGAACAAATGCGGACTGCAGCTTTAAAGAACTGTGATTACATTAAAAGTTTTGTCTTTAACAAATAGCTATTTCTGCCTGATAAAATAGTGTGGAGCTTGATATAACTATGAAATTAATAACCATCATAGAAAGTTGCATGTCTTTACGATGTCTGGAAATTACTGGCTGAGAACTTTACATACAGTTTAAATGACAGATGGTTGAATTTTAAAGTCCCCCTGTGGTGAAAATCAAGTTTTTAATGTTGTTTATAAGACAAACCATGTACAAATTCATAAGTCAACAGCATTGCTGAGTATTTTCTCAGTGAAAGACAGTCTCAAAAACGCGCTTTGAAATCGCTGGTGTTTCTGACGTCACAAACTACCTTGCAACCAAACAGGTCAACATGTGATCGTCAACGAGTGAATCTCTGAGCTGCTGTGATTGAGTGGAGGCGGGGCTCATCAGCATATTCATAGAACCACATTTACTAAATGAGGCAAGGGTGTAGAGTTACGTTCAGGCTATTTTAAGGCATGTATAATTTTTTTTCTCAGTGATCAAAAATGTGTTTTAAGGGATAAAAGTATTCACTACAAGGGGGACTTTAAAGATTTAGTAATAATGTGTGGAATAACCAGATGACCTGCAACACCAAAATGAGCTCTGAACAAGAGAACAACTTTGGCACACATTGATATTTAGTTACATAGCAGATCTCTACAATTTTTATCATGCAAATGCAAAAAGTATGCAAAAATAAAAAAATTTAAAGCTGCACTATGCAGGATTTCCGTTTTTGTCAAACTGTGACCCCTAGAGTCGCTGTGGAGTACAATAGCACTCACGCAGAGATGTCTCTGCACTCATGGCCTGATTCTATGTTGGCACTATCTAGTGGACTTTGTTTTCAAGTGCTTAAGTCAAGCCCAAATCATAGGGGTGAATTAAGTGTGATTGCGAAGAGGCTACGGTGGCTAAAACGGGACAAACATGTCGTCTAAGTAAGACAAGAGTGTGTAACATTGTCACTGTTTCTGTACCACAGTCCATTATAAATCACATCATGGATAAAGTTTACAAAGCCATAGTCAGGTGAGAATTGAGGGTCTTAATACATAATATAATAATAGTAATCAGCTGATTGTTTATAAATGCATTCACAATTCATTTGGATGAAAGGTTCAGTGTACAGTTCACTCCTGATCATATGAAGATCAGAATAAAAGCAGCTGTTGATTGTGTCTCATCAGCTCCTGTGATTCTGGATCCAAATACAGCTCATCCAGATCTCCTCTTGTCTGATGATCTGACCAGTCTGAGATGCAGTTCAAACAGTCAAACACTTCCTGACAATCCAGAGAGATTCGACGAGCATTCCTGCGTTCTGGGTTCAGAGGGGTTTGACTCGGGGACACACTGCTGGGACGTGGAGGTTAAAGAGAGCTCGTCCTGGGCTCTGGGAGTAACTGCGGCATCGAACCAGAGGAAGGGATGCGATTTCTTTGACACTGGTGTGTGGAGTGTGCAGTACAGACTGTTCGAAGAGTCTGGTTTTCCTGTGGAACAGAAGCTTGAGCGGGTGAGAGTTCAGCTGGACTTTGAAAGAGGAACGGTTTCATTCTCCGATTCTCTATCTAACACACATCTACACACGTTCACCACCAGCTTCACTGAGACCGTCTTCCCATTCTTCTATAGCTTTTCCCATCTGAGGATCTTACAGTTAAATTGTTTGTAAAAGTTATTGCTGTACATCCACAGTTGACAGAAATAAGACCGGTTTAGTAATATTTCCATTAAAGGAGTAGTTCACTTAAAAAAAAAAAACTTTTGCTGATAATTTACTCACCCATGTCTTCCAAGATAAGGTTTTTGATGAAAACATTCCTGGATTTTTCTCCATATAATGGACTTCAATGGGAACCAAACGGTTCAAGGTCCAAAAGACAGTTTCAGTGCAAACTGTTCAAAGGGCTTTAAACTATTCCAGATGATGAATAAGGGTCTTATCAAGTGAAACGATCACTCATTTAATACATAAATAACAAAGTTTAAGTTTTATAAGCTCAAATGGTCGCCTTCTGTTCTGTGATGCGCGTTCGTGACTCTCCTGTTCGAAGTCGTTGATCAAAATGAACAAATCTTTTTTCATGTCATTTGGTTCATTCAACGAACGAACGAAATGAATGAGTTGACTCGGGAAAAAATTCATTCATTTTGATGAACGAGTTCGAATGAGAGTCACGAACGCGCATCACACCATAACCCTAACAAAGCAAGGCGAGCATTTGAGCTTATAAAATTTTTTATTTTTTTTTAAATGAGTGATCGTTTCACTTGATAAGACCCTTATTCATCGTCTGGAATCGTTTAAAGCCCTTTGAACAGTTTGCACTGAAACTGTCTTTTGGATCTTGAACCGTTTGGTTCCCATTGAAGTGCATTATATGGAGAAAAACCTTCATTTCTTTTCGACTGAAAAAAGAAAGACATGGACATCTTGGATGACATGCGGGTGAGTAAATTATCAGCTAAAGTGTTTTTAAAAGTGAACTACTCCTTTAAGTTATTATGTTACGTTACGTTATTTCTGAATGATCTTATTCAAAAATTCCAGTTTATCACAGGTTTTTAAAAACGTGTTTTTTCTTGGTTTCGGAGAACGTTAAGGAAACATTCCATTCAACATTTGGCAAACATTATGGAAATGTACTTTCTCTGAACATTCTGAAACAAGTACTGATATTAATAAATGTTGGATGGAGTGTTGGAAATGAATGAACACAACTGGAGAGAAACCAATATTAAAATGTTCCAGTTTAGCGGTGGGAAGAGACTGTAGGGTTTTCTCAGGATTCAGTTCGATAATCAATATTATTTTAATGATTTGATATAAATATAATCAAATATAAACAAAAAATGCAAGCTAAATGCAAATTATCAGAGGTGGACAAAGTACACAACTTCCTTACTTGAGAGAAAGTACAGATACTACTAGTCAAATAGTACTCTGTTAAGTAAAAGTCAGATTTTTCCTTAAGTGAAGTACATACGTATTCGTTTTTGAAAGTACTTGACTTGAGTATCAAAAGTAAAAAGTAAACGTCAATGCATTGTTTATTATTGTTCTGAATCTATACCTGCATACCAGGGGCGGTTTCTTCATTGGGGCGATTGGGCGACGCACCACCAAAGTGTGAATCATCACACTCACAATCTCATTTAACCAGAGAGTTACGCTAGCCATCACTATATAGTCCAATCAGTGTCATGTCACGTTCTGTGGAGTACCGCCTCTTTTTGGGCGATTTCACTCTAACGTTAGCTGAAAATCGCCCAGAGTGTTCCCATAGACTTACATTCAAAGATGTTTTTTTTCGAACTGCAGGCACTGCAACGCATTCTCTATGGGTTCCGGGAGGGCTCGCACTAACGTGCTTACATCATCATACGTATCCTTAACTTGTGCAGCGATTGGTGGGAACAAACATCCACTATTAAAAATCTTTAATATTAAGTGACAAATAATATTTTTAAACAATTTTGAATTCAAACAGCAACAATAAAAAATGAAACACTACTTAATTATCTTTATCAAATTGATTTAAAAAAAAAAAAGCGAGAGCGAGAGAGACTGTTGGGACATCTCGCGAGTTGTGGCTACAGACAGTTGAACTTGAACAACGCCATGGCGAACACAGTCCTTTAGAAGCCTACACAGCAAATTTCAGGAGTTGAAAAATCATGAGTTAGGCAAAAAAGAGTTACTTTTGAGTTATTTTTTTTTAACTCTGACTACACTTTGTGTTATTGGATACTCCCCGGCTGTGTTGTATTTTGGAGTTCATTCATTGGTGTTCAGGAGTGTGTTTTGGTTTAACACTAGCTACACCTGGAGTTATTTTTGAGAAATGCGCCTCGACACGACCCTGCCGCTGGATAAAGGAATAATGGACTTATGTGCCTCGTCGTGAGGTAGGTAAAAGAGTATATAAACTATTTAAAAATGTTCTATATTTTCTGACAAACACGTTTGGTCATCGCGTAGCTGCTACGTTATAGGCTAGTTATACTGTTTACTAACGTCAACGATTATGACAAACTTGCTGTTGAACGTTTGTTTACTTGTTTCAAATTTTGAAATGACTATTTGCGTGGGGTTTTTGTCAATGTAAACGAGTTAACATTAGCTAACCGTCTTTCCATTCACCGTGTTTCTGAAAATGAGTGTTTTACCGTGAAGTTGATGCATCAATGCATTACAGGCATACGTGGTTACACAATTGCAGTGTCTAACGTTACCCTGGAAAATAAGATATAGTTGTGCTGTGTAGGCCTGCAATGATTTGAATTGTAACAGCTATAACGTTAGGCTACGTATTAGTGGTGACCCACGATCACATGTGCGTGATTTTCAGCTAATATATTTTTGCATTCTCAATGAATGGTGCTAGATTATGCCTCATACTGTTGTTTTTGTGATCTTCATATACGACTGTCCTGCAGACAACCGGTTGAAGGTTACTCCTCCTCAAATCTGAACCAAATCGATTTGCTGAAATAAAGGCAGTAAATCAAGAATATGGTGTTCAGTGTAGTAATTTCCACACAAAACATTATATTGTGTTAAATAAATGTTAACTCTAAGAAGTGTTAAACTAAATAATTTTTTTGAGTGTTACTTTTTAACACTGGTAATGAGTTCATATAATTATTTTTAGAGTTACATTTACGCTCCTTAGGTTTAGTATTTTAACTCCATAAATTTTAACTCCGAAAAAGTGTTAAATTCAACTCCAAGAGCAGAGTTATTTTAACTCTGCGCTGGAGTCTATTTGATGGTCTCACATGTACAATCAGATTGAGTTGATTTTAACTAACGGAGTTTATTCCAAAAAACAGAATTTGCTGTGTATGGAGGAGTGATCCAGCTCTTAGATATAATCAAAAATATCTTAATTTGTGTGCCGAATCTCTTTAATGTGATGTAATAAGTGTAATAATAGTGAGTATAGAAACAAGAAGATTTATTGTTATTAAGTCACTTTATTAGTCATTAATATTAAAGTGAAGTTGACTTTACATGCTTAAGCTTTTAATTTATCCATTGCATGGGTGGGCCTTGTCCTTATCAATCATCCAAATATTTGCCCCTCCTGAGAGATTTTGCAGGAGCCGCCACTGCTGCATACCCTCATATCAATATCAAGTGTATTTCTAGAACACGGCTCCAGTAGTGAACAGAATAAATGCACTCAATTACGTCCCTATTTAAAGTGCCCTATTTTTTGTGCCCTACTAAGTGTTTTGGCTTTTAGAATGAATATGTTAACCTACTGTTATTGTGCTCCAAAACAATGACAACATTTGCATTTAGAAGACCAAACCCAACGGTGAAAATGAAAATCGTGTTGACGTCAGAAACCAACGTCAGTCGTTGAGTTGTAATGTCAACCCGACTTTATTTCCAGCCAAAATCATCCCCTGACTGACATTACTATTTTCTACTCAAGGACATTCTATTTGTATTATTTGTACAAAAAGTAGGCTATTTGATTTTTCAAATGTAGTTAAGTTAAAGTAAAACGTCTCCAGAAAAAAAATAATACTCAAGTAAAGTACTTATACTGTCCACCCCTGCAAATTGATAAAACATCAAATAATATAAAATTTTCTCTGTTAGAAAAGAGCACAAATAATTAAACCTTCAAAAATAGTTGGCAACATTAGGACTGATCAGATGCAGGTCATTGGGTCTGTGAAAGCGTTATAGCATTGGGTCTGTGTAAGCGGCAAGTATGCCGATTAGGACACAAGAAATGACATCATATATTCTGAAGCCTCTCAGCTTTGCTATAGCATAGAGATCAATGTCATGAATCGCACAATGTTTTATTAATCTATGCTATAGCAAAGCTGGCAAACGAATGTAAATGGGAAAAAAGGGCCCTGATCAGCTACGTCCCCCCGAATCAAAAAAATAAAGTGCTACAAATTAATAAAACACAAATTATGAGTGTGGTTTTCCTCACATTTAAATCTGAGAGAGCAATGTGCAAAAATTGAGGGTGCAATGTCATCATTTATGAACAACAAAATGGGCTTACCTCAAGGCTCATTTAGGCCCTTTGCTTTTTCATTTTTTAAATGATTTGCCATGTTGTTGTCCAGTTGTTGAATGTCAACATCATGCTGATGATGCAGTAATTTACATATCTGATAATCAAAGTTGCCACAATTTTAAATGAACAAATGGAGAAGAAAACCAAGTGGCTGCAGGAAATCATCTCTCTTTAAATGTTAGGAAAACCGTTTTTTTTCTCTAAAAACAAACAAAAAGAATAATTAGGGTACGCAATGGAAGGTAGACCCGTTTAATTTTTTAGGTGTAGTTTCAGATTCAGATTCAGAACTTAAATTTTATCAAACAAAAAACTTTCAAAAAATGATTACCGTAATCTAAATAGTTTAAAACTTATTAGACAGTATATCTGGAATCAGGTAGCTCATCTTTTCATACATGCAATAATTGTGTCTTGCCGGCCTTTCTTACTGTATTACAGTCTGGGCTCAAATAAATGGCTCCATAATAAAACAATTTTAAAAAGTATTGAATAATCAGGCTCTAAAAATACTATAAAAAGCCAAATCGATGGCATCGCTGTCATATTTAAAAAAAATATGAATATGCTTAGTTTTATGAATTTATCATATGAAACTGATGAAATGTTTGCATAATAAGGCACCACTGGTTCTGTGTAAACTGGTAAAGAGACAGGATAAATAATAGTTTAACCACTAGGAGGAAATTGGAGGATTGACTATTGAAATCAAAGCTGTGATATATATATATATGCACACACACACACACACACAATGATGGTTTAGTGCTGGTTTAAAACAGAGCTGTACACATATTTAAATTTATGAAATTGTTCTTTTAATCATTTATTCATGTTTTCAGTGTTGGAACTTGGAAATAGCCTATTTATCCTTAAATGTTTTAGTGATATTTTGGTATGTATTTGTATGTATGCACTGCATCAAGCTTTAATCTAGGATGGGGCCTTTTTTAAGTAAAACCTTTCTAGGGACCTAAAATTCAAATTAGCTAGTATACTAGCATTATGTGTAATGCATTTTTTTAGCTTTTAGCTGGAATCATGTTCTCTTTCATAGGTTCACTCAACGCTGCGGATAGCGCAGTGGGATATTCTCTGAATGTGCCGATTGTCTGAAGCCCAATAGAATCACGCCAATTCATTGGCTGATGGCGCTCGCGCAGTCTGGCCCCGCCCCGACGCAATCACATCGCATAATCATATACGCGCGTGCGCCATCTTCCCCTCAGATTTCTCTGCCTTCACGAAGTGATCACATCGTCCTTCATCTCGGTTTTTCTAAAGCCTATAAACGGATATATATAACGGATATTCTTCTTGCACTTCAGCGACTGCTTAAGTGGAACTCAGCTCTCCTTCCAGTAAAGCTGCAATGGAGTATCGACGTTGTTCTCCGCAATGTGCTCGCTTCATCGCAAACGACGACCCTCACAGTAAGTGCATCAGGTGTTTGGGTTTCTCACATGTGCGCGAGGCCGTTCTAGGATCTTCTAAATGTAAATTCTGTGATAATTTACTTCTAAAAACTCTCCGCTCTCGGCTCGCGGTTTTTGAGAAGGATCCTAAATTCGCCTCCCCCCGTCGTGCTCCCGAGGCCTCTCGAGGATCCGCGACCTGGGGTTCGGATGTTGAGCTCGAGGATGTGGAGTTTGAGCAGACAGGCCCCGCTCTTTCTCTCCCTCCATCTCCCAAGCTTGCTCACATGCCAGTAGAGTTCGCTCACGATTATTTGTGCCCCAGCCCGGCATCGTTACCTCCCATCGCGTGTCAGGATGCCAAGTGCTCTCCTACACGGACCTCGCAACTCCACGATCTTCAGCACGACACCCTCACTCAGGTATGTCATCTGTATCGCAACACCCCTCTTCCTCTTTCACATTTCTTTCCAGAATGGGAGCGCTTACAAGGGGTATCGCCGTGGATTCTTCGCACAGTTCGGTTCGGCTACACTCTCCAGTTTTGCTGCGTCAAAACAGAGGATTTCTCATTGGGTCACAGAAGCGATATCTATGGCCTACGAGGTGCATGGTTTGCCTTCGCCTCTTGGCATTAGAGCACATTCCACCAGGAGTATGGCTTCCTCTCAAGCTCTTTTTAGAGGGGCTCTCTTAGAGGACATTTGTGTTGCGGCCGGCTGGTCCTCTCCGCATACTTTTGTACATTTCTACAATTCGGATCTTGATATGACTCCAGGTTCCCAGATTCTTTCTGTTTGAACCGTTTATAGTCATTATCTTTTCGATACCAGTCATTACAGCGCTCTTTGCTTGGCGAGTTTGGTATACCGTTCCCACTGCGCTATCCGCAGCGTTGAGTGAACCTATGAAAGAGAACGTCTCTGGTTACTTGCGTAACCTATGTTCTCTGAATAGGGAACGAGACGCTGGGTTAGCGGCCAAGCTCCTCGCGCTGCTGACAGTGTTCTTTTCGGCAGAGAAATCTGAGGGGAAGATGGCGCACGCGCGTATATGATTATGCGACGTGATTGCGTCGGGGCGGGGCCAGACTGCGCGAGCGCCATCAGCCAATGAATTGGCGTGATTTTATTGGGCTTCAGACAATCGGCACATTCAGAGAATATCCCACTGCGCTATCCGCAGCGTTGAGTGAACCTATGAAAGAGAACATAGGTCACGCAAGTAACCAGAGACGTTTTCTTTACAGTCCCTATTCAAATAAACCAATACAATAAAATAAAAAAGAACTGATATTTAATCCTTTGTAAATTACATGTATTCACTTGTTTTTTAATACTCGCTTGGGCTGTGTTCGAGTTGTATTTAGACGGGTTTGACCAGCAGATGTCGCGAGCGTGTGGTGTTCAATATTATCAGATAACTACTAGATGAAAATGCGCGGGACAAGTCAGAGACACAGGCCAGGCCACAGGACGTTTTTACTCAGTTCACCGGATAACCAAAATGTCTTGATGATAATCCAATGTGAAGCAGCTTAAGGAACCGAAGTGTTTTAACTTTTAGTTATTCAATATGTTGGAAATAGGAAAAAGGTATAGGATCTTGCACACTTTTTCAAAACACATTTGACACGATTGCTAAGTTATGTCAATTCTTTACAATATATTTTATGGATTAATAGTTTATATTGATGTGGTTGAAGAGACCTTGACCGTGGGTAAGTGTGTTTATGTTTCATATTAATCATTCATTGATACATTTTTGCCTATTTGTAAGGCTTAGGAAACAACAGGAACACAGTGAACTCTTTATTAGACCTTAAGCACAAAATATGTAGCAGGTTGGAAATCATCTGACATTGTTTTGTATTCAGCAGAGTTAAAATGTTTAACTCTTGAACTGTTAAAGTTTCTTTTTCAAAACAACACAATCACTGAATTTAATAACATGACCTCACGTAGAAGATCAGAAATGTTTCTTGTGGACTCTACTGACTGGCTTGTTAAACCCTTATTAAACATCATCTACAACTCTAATCCCATTCCAGACCTTATGAAATTCCAGCATTACAACCCACACATTTCCCGGATTTGTGCCGTCCTGAATTCACTGAGTTTACGTCTTTCTTTCTTATGCAAATAACACACACACACACACACACTGGGTTGGTGGAGCGAGATGGCCCGGCTGAAATCATATTTGTTTAATTTCAGTTCAGTTCTTAAATCCTAAAGATCACAGTGGCGAGGATGATTCACCGTACAAGATTTCATAGGGAAAATTACAGACTCAGAATAGGGCAATGTCTAGCCTATTTCTCAGTCTTTATGTATGGCCAGTTTAAAAAGTTTCCCTTTAAAGTTGTAAATTTAACTTGTACGCAAAATTGAAATATCGCATAAATTATTTGCGAATAAAGCATAGTTTCCATCCCATGTGTACCAGGAAATGAAACGTCTCTGGTTAATGACGTAACCTTGGTTCACTAAAATGAGGGAACAAGACGTTGTATCATTGATGACTCAACAGAGATCACCTTCATCCTATTCAACTGTTTCTTAACCCTACCCTACTGCTTTTTAGATTATGGGAGATATCAAATATTTTTAAAAATATCACAGTTGTTTAAACCCATGAACATTAAGCTGTGTCGTCAGCAAATCATTTTCCTGGGCTCTGAACGGAGTTGAGAGCACCTTAGGAACAAAGACTTTTCTTGGTCTGAGGAAAACTCCAAAGTCATCAGGGCTAAAATCCATGCAGAACTCGCTAACTGAAAGAACATGAATATGCCCACTCGTTTACCTGATATGAGGGCAAGCAAAAGTGCCATCTTGAAAGCGAGTACTTTTGGCGAAGCCGACTAGAGTGACTTGAATGGCGAACTCGTCAGGGCTTTCAATACTAAAGCAATGGATGGGCAAGGAGGGTACAGCTGCCAGTCATGTCATGGGTCACCCGATTCAGATGATCTGTTTGATTTCGATTCCACCCAAAGGAACATCTTTCATCATTCCAATCACAATCATATTTCCCACCAGTTGCATTATATCATGCACATTTCTCAGCCTGGCAAGCATTCTCGCCCAAACTCATCTCAAGAAAACTCCAACTCTGACTCGTTCCCAAGCTCCCTCTTTACCGCCCTCAAGATCCACGAACTGAGATCGCCATACTCATTGTAGACGCGGAAATTGGCTTCCTTGTTCTCCTAGCCAGCCACCTTCCCAGCACTCAACTCCCAATAGTCCTTCTAGTCCTTGCAGCCACCGCACATCTTCCGGATCCCAGAACAACATCAGAAACTGGACCATGGCCTGCCTTTAATGCACTCTTAAAAGTAAAGGCATCCACTTTATTCATTCAGGTAACAAAGCAAGATTATTCCAACTGTATGCAGCATCTAACAAAACTTATGTCATAACAAACTCTGAGCACTTGCTCCATCCAACCTTTCTCAAATAAAATATTTTTTCTTTCTTCGCTGTCCTCACAATTTGAAAAAAAAAAAAAAAACCCATGCACATACATCCTTTTATCCCTACATTAATTCCTCTACACTTCCTACTGCCATTAAAAGCAATTTGGCTCCTGTTTACTCTGACATTTCTCAAAGAGCTAACACTTCAGTCCAGATACATCATCCAGTGCCCCAAGGGACCCTATCTCATATGTGCGAATCTGGACTCCCTTTCTATTTTAACCCCTCCCTCCCCCAACACCTTACATCCTAACATCTACCAATAACCCTTATACTTTTGCCACAGCTGCTCCACCTACCAGCCAGCTTCAGAAGACTATTGCCCTTCTCCTTTCTCAGTAGCTCTATGCTCACAAATTGTAGCTAGTAATTATATAGATCTAGCCCAGCTTATCCAGCCATGTCTCTTTAACAACAGCCAGCCCAGAGAACTGTAAACTAACCTAGGCCCTACGCAGCTTTGCAATTTTATTCACTTCCCAGCAAAAAAAAAAATCTCACTCCGCCAAAATTTGCTCTAGCCTTCTCAATTTATCAAAACATCATCTATAGACCATTTTGCAAGATGTAAACAACACTGGTCCAGAAGCACTTCCTGTTTCAGTTTTTTAACACCACATAAAAGCTGGGATAAAATACAACCAACAGAACATTTAAAACTGAATCAAAAAAATAAACACATCTTTAAGATGTTTTATTTACATGTCAAAAAATAAAGAAAACAGTTACAAACTGAAACAGGAAGTGTTTCTGGACCAGTGTTGTTTACATCTTGCAAAATGGTCTATAGCCAGATTGCAGGCTTGAACTCAACAATTACCTTTCAGTCATTCTCAATATTTACCCATCTGGGATGCTCCCTGTCTAACTGCAGGCTCCTACACACCTGCTCATTTTGTGACTGAGCCCATGGAAGAAACTCCTGCCGCCACAAGCCAAACACACCAGCAGACTGACTAGCAAAGCACCGCCGGACTTCAATGAAGGTAAAGGCCTTAGCTGCTGCACTTAAAAATAATCCCGATAGTGAATTTGTTGACTTCCTCGTGAATAGTTTTTTACACAGGAATACAAATCACTCCTGAAACCTCCCATTTATTCCATAACCTTCAGTCCACTCTTTCAGAACCTGACATCATTGATATGCTATTAGCAGTAGAGTTGAAACTTCAAACTCATTCATCTGGCAGGCCATGTAGCTTGGCATGGCTTCCCAAAGTAGATAACACCAGCGCCTTTAAAGTCTTGCCTATCCACCTTCTGGAAAGGCGCCTACTACTTTGCCGTACTCCTCACCTTCAGTTGCAGAAGCAGCCTTAAGATCTTCGACTTCGACTGTCATCACTAATGCTTTTCAAGAAGCCATCCTTACCTTGCCCCGAGCATGATTTTAGCTTACTTAACTGGCTGGAACTGATGGTTATCATGCCTTCTATCAGCTCCCTTTTCTTTGAACTAATGTCCAGTCCATCTGCAACTTCATCACCTATGTGCATTCCAAAAGATCTGCATCTGCTCTGTCCAAACATTCTTATCAGGGATCAACTTCTTCTATAAAGTAAACACTGTCAACAATTGCCCCTCCAACTCTCAATATCATATGTCCATGCTTATCAAAGGCTTACAAAAATGAGACTCTTCCCTGACCACTAAATGCCGTCCACTAACCACTGACCTACTTAGCCTCTGTATCCTCTCTCTCTGCTCAGGACCAGACCCTGCCATCGACAGACTCTGCCATCGACCGAAACTTTGTCTACGTCCCTGCTTACCTTTTTCAGTGCTTAGAATGATGCCACTTCATTAACTTTCTATCCATCTATCAATCCCTGCATCTCTGACATTTCTATCCAGGCTCCAGGCACTCTCATATTCACTCTTTAGAGAAGCAAAACAGACCAATTAGGAACATCATATCCAGTGGTGTAGTGCAGGGTATACGCAGGTATACGGCATTTACCCACTTCTTTTTCAGTCAGCATTGCGTGTACCCACTTAATCCTCTCTGATGCGCATCATTTAGTTGCTAATCCAATTTCGTGAATAAAAAACACCCAGTCAGGGTCGTACCCCTAATATTAACTCTAATTTGTTGCTGCCATGATTCTCCCATCGTGACAATAACTGATCTTCTCATCTGATCTGCTTCAGCACTCAAACACCTGCTCGTCAATGTCAAAATGCTTGAAACCAAAGCGTGCAGGATTTTTGTTCACAGAAGCGCGAGCTGAGCGCTAATCCCAACGCGATGCTTCACTTCAGTTAACGATCATACAGAGCGAGATGAGATGCAAGTAGCTAAAATATACGGCTGTTTTTCGATAGACGTTTTAAATGAAGGACAGAAATAATCAGTTTGATCAAAGACAGTGGAAATTATAAGATCAATTTAACAACTCAAGCACCATATTAAATATATTGCCATTATTATTGTATAAATATATTTGTATAACGTTTTTTCGAATGTGTTCGACTTTTCACTGTTTGTATCACTCCGCTTGTCTGTGTTTGCGCAACTTGCATCATTAAGCCAGAGGGCGGCAACAAGTGACTGTCTTTATGAGTGAGCAATTGAACCATTAATTAAATTAACAGATTAGTCCAAAAACATTGATTAATTTAGGAAAGAAAAAGCTGAAACAGGAACTGATTCTCATGCTTAAGAATGTGATCAAATAGGCTACTTCATGCTTTTAAAGCTACTGTTGTCAATTTTTTTTGGCCATCAAAACATCTTAAAATGCTCATTTTGAGATCAGGAAAATGAAAATTTTCTCCCCCGAACCCCCCTATCAATATAATTTATGGGACCTGGGTATTTAGAAAACCATACATGCTGTCCTGATATGCAAGAATACTACTGATTCTATGTTCTATTATATTCTATAGTCTTGCATATTGAATACTAATGCAAGACTAGTCTTACTGTTTATAACACAGAGTGTTCATCCTTTGCATCCTTTGTTCATCCTTGGGGCATACATTAAGAGTATACCCACTTCTCCAGGCACCACTACATCACTGATCATATCCTATTTACATCTTCTATTTAAACTCCTTCCACAGCACATTCGAACAGTGACCTCAGTGACCTCCATCAACCCAAGCCCACCTCAGTGACCTCCATCAACCCAAGCCTACCTCGGTGACCTCCATCAACCCAAGCCCACCTCGGTGACCTCCATCAACCCAAGCCCTCCTCGGTGACCTCCATCAACCCAAGCCTACCTCGGTGACCTCCATCAACCCAAGCCCACCTCAGTGACCTCCATCAACCCAAGCGTACCTCGGTGACCTCCATCAACCCAAGCCCACGTCAGTGACCTCCATCAACCCAAGCCCACCTTGGTGACCTCCATCAACCCAAGCCTACCTCGGTGACCTCCATCAACCCAAGCCCACCTCAGTGACCTCCATCAACCCAAGCCCACCTCAGTGACCTCCATCAACCCAAGCCTACCTCAGTGACCTCCATCAACCAAGCCTACCTCGGTGACCTCCATCAACCCAAGCCCACCTCAGTGACCTCCATCAACCCAAGCCTACCTCGGTGACCTCCATCAACCCAAGCCTACCTCGGTGACCTCCATCAACCCAAGCCCACCTCAGTGACCTCCATCAACCCAAGCCCACCTCAGTGACCTCCATCAACCCAAGCCTACCTCAGTGACCTCCATCAATCCAAGCCCACCTCAGTGACCTCCATCAACCCAAGCCCACCTCAGTGACCTCCATCGACCCAAGCCTACCTCAGTGACCTCCATCAATCCAAGCCCACCTCAGTGACCTCCCATCAACCCAAGCCCACCTCAGTGACCTCCATCGACCCAAGCCTACCTCAGTGACCTCCATCAATCCAAGCCCACCTCAGTGACCTCCATCAACCCAGGCCCACCTCAGCTCTTCTTAGGGGGGTCCTAATCACTTGCCCTACATTTAACTGAGATAATACCCCCACCCTGAGTCTCTGGGCCACCAACACCAGACGACCAGATCACCATGACTACCAACCGTTTCCCTTCTTCCTCTCCCTATTCATCCCTAACATTCTTTCAATAAAAATAATTCTCCAACATTCATGGTTGTGGCGAGGTCCTTGCTTAAAAAATTCCACTGAAGATGTGGAAGGATCATGTTAGACCATGTTGTCAAGTTCGCAGACGATACTGTTGTGATGGGACTCATCTCTCAAAATGACGAGTCAGCCTATAGATCAGAGGTGGAACAAATGGTGGCTTGGTGCAGTGATAACAACCTCTGCATTAATGTGGAAAAAACTAAAGAAATTATTGTGGATTTCAGAAAAACTAACAGAAATCTTCCTCTTCCCATCTGCATTGATTACTGTTTACTGCACTGTTTACACCGGCGCGCGCATGCCCAGTGTTGGTGAATGGTCACGTGATCCGCGTTTTCAGTCGTTTTAATGTGGACGGAGATCAATTCTAATACGCAGACAAAACACTGGTGTGGACGGAGATCGTATTCGTTTTAATTCTCCGTTTTTAAACGAAAACGCAGTAGTGTGGACGGGGCCTTAAGCGCGCATGCTTGGCCATAATACAGTGTGAACAACGCGCATACACTGTAGATGATTCTCTCATCTACACAGATGCTTTTTACTTTTTGCAAATGATACATTATTATGAGGAAAACTATTAAAACACGAGGGAAATCATTGTTGTGTCCATGACGATGGGAAAATAAAGCTTACACCTTTACCCAAATTATTATATGCATGTTTAACTGAAGCTAATTTGGGTGGGTTTGTCCCGTCCCCAATGTCCCTTCTCTTTCTTTTATGGCCCTGACAAGAACATCGATCTCCTCGGCTGTGAACCGATTGTGAAGCGCGCCTGGTAAATGCGGCGTTATAATAGTATTGCGCCGTGGAACAAGCGCACCTCGTTCATCATGTTCTTAAAAGGAATGTGATATCACGCTCTTATTGGTTTGTTTCCCGTTACGCCCAAACCACACCTATGAATAATGAAGCTACTCCAGACCAACCCCTTTTAGATTTGCGTCGCGCGCAAGACTCATTTATCCCGCCGGTTCAATAGCAACAGCGCCCAAGACCCGCCCACAAAGTTACTTGCGCTTCGCGCTTGATACTTGCTACTTGCGTTTCAGATTGTTAAAATAGGGCCTAAGATATATGCCTGTCCCAAAAGATGGAGGAGTCAACTAATCAGTGATGCGCTCACACACGCAAACACATTGTTCATAGAATTCTGAACTGTTGACTATATTAAATATTAAAACAATTGTCATGCCAATAAAGAACATTTTAATTGAATTGTTATTCTAGTCAGGCTTCAGTATTTCCAGGTGAAGGGTGTTATCTTGCCTACAGTGGCAGATGTTTGGGAACGCAATCATGTGAGAGTTCTGGGAGTTCATTAAACCTTTTTTACTTAAAAGACAGACTTTTACTTTGAGAACCAACAATAGAGATGCTGTGAGATTTTTCTGTTGATCACATGATCTGTTGAGGCAAAATTACTTGACTCTTTTTGTTGAGCATCCATTTATTTAAATTAATTCAGTAAATGTGATTTCATTCTAGTTAATGCGCATGATTTCTTATATAGCGAATATCAGATTGTAGGCATGTAGTGTGTGAGTTTTTCATGATGCGCGAAACGGGAGGGAGGGGCGAGCTAACTTGTTTGGGATCTCGCTTCAAAGTTCAAACAAGTGACGTCACCCACAATCGCCGATACAACCTTTAATGCACATGGTGTTTCCGTCCAGCATTTTTATGCAGTATCCCAAAATTTGAATATAAATGAGTGGATGGAAACATAAAATTGACAGGGCAAATCAGAAAGAGGAAGAAAGACAAAAAAGAGTGAGGAAATGAATGTGCAGCTGCAGGAAGGAGTAGGCCTCGAGATAACAGTGAAGGAACTTCAATAACACTGACCTTGAGATAATATCTCTCCGAATTATTATGACACATGCGGAGACATTGTTTTTTGACTAAATTGTTGTTGGCCATCTATGATGCTGTGCTGCACTGCCTGTGTCAGAGAGATCTGCCCAGCTGTGAGTTTGCACTTTAAACATCAACATGTTTTCTCAATAATATCATTAATCTCCTCCTGTCACAGTCACATGAAGTTTTGCTCTGTTACAGGAAATGCCCTGCATTACGAGTTTCTGAAAGACCCAATGACGTACCCTGATTCCTTAAGAAAAACATCACTATTGCCCTTGTTGATGTAACAATATGGGTATTGATATTGCAAAGAGAATGTATAGCCATTATCAGAAAGGTGGCTTGGTAAGTGAAAACTCAAGTTTTTACAAATAACACAAATAATTATACATTAATGAAGAACATTCTGATTACACCTGATTAAAATCACACATTACACCGTGACACAAATTTTTTATTATTATGTACACTTTATGTATAAGTATACTTTACACTAAACAATCAGTTTATCACGGTTTCTTCAAAAAATATGAAGCAGCATAACGGTTTTCATCATATTAGAATGATTTCTGAAGGATCATGTGACACTAAAGACTGGAGTAATGATGCTGAAAACTCCTGAAAATTACATTTAAATACAGTTATTTGAAATTGTAATAATATTCCACAATATAAATGTTTTTACTACATTTGATCAAATAAATGCCTTGATTAGAAGAGACTTCTTCCACAAAACTTTCAAAAATCGTACTGACCCCAAACTTTTGAACGGTGAGGTAAATAATCTTTACATTTTCAAATTTTTAAATATGAACATTTTGTATTTGAAAAAAATGCTGAGATATTACTTTAAAAAAACAATGATTTTATCAAACCAAATAAATGTACACAATATCAAATTGAAAATTGTTTTTATTAGCTATCCCACTCTCTGCTCCACAACACTGCTGTAAGATCTCAGTGCAAAGTAACAAACACATAATACTGAACGACATCAGCACACTAGGCAGATAACAGACCGTCAAATACAAGCACGTGATTATCTTGTGTGCCTGAGGCCTTCTTTTGAAATATTATTACATTGAAAGAAGAGGCCTTGGACAAAATCAGCATTATTACTGCATGGCAGTTGAAATGCGCAGACTCCGGTGTGGATAACTGTGTCAATGGCATTTGGGTGTCTGTCTAGTATGGATCTGACAATGATTCGCTTGCTCATAACAGAGTGAACACTACTGTGTGTGTGTGTGTTTTTGCCATCTAGGTGTGTAGGGCAGTGATGTTCGTATTCGATTAGTTGCTAATGCTGGCGAGGATATTAAATGACACTTTCAAACAGTAGTGTGTTTTTATTCTCTTCCGTCTTTGGTAGAAGTCTGGCTTCATTCTCAGGTGGAAGGAACTCAAGGTGATGTCGCCCCCAGATAGGTGTGGTCAAATGCTGCCAACGCTGAACAGAGAGAAACGGAGAATCACACATACTGTATATGCAATATCCAACAACAGGCCAGACGATTCACATCAGCTTTTGGTGAGTTTGTGCATGCATTTGTGGACTTCGAAACATTTCTAGCATCAAGAAGTGCACAAAAAAATCCACAAACAGCCAGACTCCACCCACCAACTACTCAAGCCAATCAGATAACAGCCGCATTGTGCAATCATAGCACGTCCTTGCTACAACCAATCATTTTGCTTTACAATCAGGGCAGTCTGGATTAAACCTCGTGATAAACATGCGAGTTTGTGTAATATATGGAATTACTGTCACACAACAGCCAACAGCTTTTGCCAGTTCTTCAGTCAAGCAGTTTTAATGATGGATTTGAGCAGCTCTGTGGATCTAACAATCCATTACGCATTATAAATACTTAAAACATTCATTAAATATATTAAATGATTCCCGTTGTTTGTATTAAATTTGTGACAGGTTGTTCTATTCCAAAAAATCATGTATTTAAAAGTGATATAAGCAATATAAACAACATTACCAAAAGTATTGGGACACCCCTCCAAATTATTGAATTCAGGTGAATAATGAATTCCAATCACTTCAATGGCCAGTTGTATAAAACAAGCACCTAGGCCTGCAGACTCCTACAAACAAGTCCATTTGTGAAATTTCCTCACTCCTAAATATTCCACAGTCAACTGTTAGTGGTATTATAACAAAGTGGAAGCAATTGGGAACAACAGCAACTCAGTCATAAAGTGATAGGCAACGAAAAATCACAGTGCGGGGGCAGCGCATGCTGAGGCTCACAGAGCGCAGAAGTCGCCAACTTTCTGCTGAGTCAAGAGCTAAAGACATCCAAATTTCGTGTGGCCTTCAGATAAGCTCAACACAATTTGTAAAAGTAAGCTTCATGGAATGGATTTCCATGGCCGAACCAGCCCGTTCTCATCCCAAAACGTCATCTAACTGACGCTTTTGACCATACGCCAACATCGGACGTTTTAGGGCACCCAGTTAGATGACGCTATCTAACGCTAAGGCCGTGTGTCCACCAAAGCGTTTTTCCACGTGCATGGCGTATGTTTTCAATTGTTTTCAATGGGAGCGCCACGTTTTTTAAACACCATGAGCGTAACCATTTTTTTCATGCTGAAGGCCCGAGCGCCCAGCGTTTTTACTGGGCGGCGGGAGTTGAAAAAATATTCAACTTTGGGTAAAACGCAGCTCTCATCACTGTCACTTTTTACCCAGCCGTCCAATCACAGTGGTGGAGAGGCGGGACTAAACCACACTGACCAACTGTCACAACATTCTTTCTGTACAACATCAACCAGCAGAGCTAACCGCACAAATTGATGAAAAATACATTTTTAGTATGAAACAAATTATCTGCGAAATCATTTACAAGTAAACTGTGCTGCGGATATTCTGTATCACAGCAACGAAACGTCTCAACGGAAAAAATGCTGCACTGCCAAAACGCTCTCAAGCGCCCAAAGCACGGCGTCTTCAGCAAAACCGTCTGGCGTTTTCAGCTGGCAAAAAACGCTTTGGTGGACACACGGCCTAACCCTACCCCAGACCTAAACCTACCCGCGTCATCTAACTGACGCTAAAGGTAAAGCATCAGTTGGATGACGCCCTAGGATCGTCATCTAACTGACGTTAAAGTGTACCCTAAAACGTTGGAGGTTGACGTATGGTCAAAAGCGTCAGTTAGATGACGTCTTGGGATGAGAATGTGTTGGTCGAGCAGCCTCACATCACCAAGTGCAATGAAAAGCTTTGAATGCAGTGGTGTAACACAGCCACCACTGGACTCTGGAGCAATGGAGATGTGTTCTCTGTCTGACAATCTGATGGACGAGTCTGGGTTTGGCGGTGGCCAGGAGAGCGGTACTTGTCTGACTGCATTGGGACAAGTGTAAAGTTTGATGGAGGGGGGATTATGGTGTGGGGTTGTTTTTCAGGGGTTGGGCTTGGCCCAGTAGTTCCAGTGCAAGTAACTCTTGATGCTTCAGTATACCAAGACATTTTGGACAATTTCATGCTCCCAACTTTGTGGGAACAGTTTGGGGATGGCCCCTTCCTGTTCCAACATGACAGCGCACCAGTGCACAGAGGAAGGTCCATAAAGACATGGAAGAAAAAGTTTGGTGTGTAGGGACTTGACTGGCTGGCAGAGTCCTGACCTCTACTCGATATAACACGTTTGAGATGAATTAGAGCGGAGACTCTATTGGCTTGGCTAGTCGATGGGTGGAGGCCACCTATTTGTGGATTTGTGCGCATCTTAAAGCGAAAAATGTTTCAAAATCCATAAATTTCAATTTATTAATGGATAGCCCCTTAAGATGCAACATCTCATTTTCAAATACGTGCTGCGATCCACAAATGCGCAGGAAGAAATCCACAAACGCATACAGCGATCAACAAATGCAGAGGAAGCCATCCACAAATGCACAGGAAGTGATCCACAACTGAATGCTAGGCAATCTCATTTGATTTATTTGTGAATTTGATTCATTTTTGTGAAACTCCTGTATTTATTTGTGGGTTTCATTCTATTTGTTTGTGAATTTGTCAAATATTTGTGAATCTCTTTACATTCATTTGTGGCTCAGAATCTATTTATCTGGAAATATGCAACAATCATAACCCTTACAATATTGTTGTTTTTTTCATGGCAAGCAAAGTAGCAACACACACATCCCAGTCCTACCTCCATGAGAGAGCCTTTGCAGTGCAGCAGTTTGTAGAGGACGGTGAGAGGAATGCAAAGCATGGATGAGAGAGCGAGAAACCAGCCCAGCACCTCACCCCACCACGGGTACACATACACGGCATTATACACTAATCGCTTGTAGTTGACCACATGAAAAAAGAAAACACCCTGCGAAACACACAGACACAAACCCCTTTAATAGCCTCGGAAGAATGTGAAACCCAGCGTTAATGCATATTGCACGTAAGACTCACCATACACACTAGCGGCGTGATGTAAGACCAGCACCACTTCATATATGGCAGAGGACGATAGCCGATCATACAGGCCACGTCGTCCATGAAGCGATCGGCACCTGCAGGGAGAGTGAGAGAACGAGAGTGAGGTGTTTCTGGGTTCATCTGAGCATCTCTGCATGCTCACGGTGATTTCCCAAGTACGACATGTTCCTGAATCAATAATCCTGTTGGCATGGGATAACACTCCAATGAACCAGAGATTCCCAAAACCTTTTTGTCACCCACAGCCCTTAGATGTGAGATATTTACTTGAAGTATTTTTAATATTTCAATAATTTAACAGCACATTTGCATGTTTACGGCAGGGTTATTAAAAAGCTAACGGTTCTCTGATGTCGGTGAATGGTCACTTGACATGCATGTTAATGATTTAGAGAGACAAAGAGAAAGAGAGAGAGTGAGACACTTTTGTTTATTTCAGTGTTACATAAGATTTAGTTCAACTCACAAACCCGTTTGGGAAACCCTGCTATAAGGCCCCGTCCACACTACTGCGTTTTCGTTTAAAAACGGAGACCTTTTGCTACGTTTGCACCTCCCGTCCAGACTAAAATGGGGAAAACGAAGACCTAAAACGGAGAAGTTTAGAAACGCTGCAGCTCTGTTTTTCGTTTTGAATCTCCGGAGGGCATTTTAGTGTGTGGACGAGACAAAACGGTTCAAAACGAAACGCTCAGCTCTATGATTGGGTGTCATCAGTCATGACGTATCCTTCCCTGATTCGCCAACCACTGTTTACACCTGCACGCGCATGCCCAGTGTTGGTGAATGGTCACGTGATCCGCGTTTTCAGTCGTTTTAATGTGGACGGAGATCATTTCTAACACGCAGATAAAACGCTGGTGTGGACGGAGATCGTATATGTTTTTATTCTCTGTTTTTAAACGAAAACGCAGTAGTGTGGACGGGGCCTAAACCAATCAGATTTGAGGCGTCTCTGCTGTGCACCAATGAGGCTTCCTAACTAGTTAAACCAAGCAAGACTTCCTTAGTTAACTGAAGATTTAATTTTTTTCATTAAAATTTTGAATCCACTGGTTGGGTTTGTCCATATTTGATCCAAACAAGGGATAATTCCTCTGTATTCCCCCCGTATATAAATGGTTAGGACTTGAAGTGTGGAGAAGGGGTGTTGAGGGGTGTTACTAAGCTGTCAACGAATTGAGGTGGGACTGCTGAATACCTTATCGTTGATTGCTAAGTGCTCCTCCCAAACTTTGTTAATAAAACATCATGTAGTATGACCTTGATTGGCTCAGGTGTGTTTAATTTGGGTTGGGGCTAAAATTGGCTGGACAGTGTACCTCCAAGAGCAGGACTGGACACCCCTGAGCTAGACCATCATAAACCAGTCTGGACCAGCATGGGAATTCAAACTGATCTTTTCAGTAGGGTTGAATTTTTGTAAGGATTATGTTTGTTAGCAATGTTGTTGCAGGACCAACAAAGTATGTTGATCCAGAAACACGTCTTATTCTGCAAAACTACTGATTTTTTTTTTACCATATACCCAGGCCACCACCACACACTCCCAGAAGGCTTGCCAAAGCATAGTAATCCCACTCGCCGAGTAATAGTCAAACAGCTGGAACACATACATCCCTCCCTGTACAGAGAGAAAATGTCACCAAAAATACATCCAGGAAACACAATGTGGTGATATGAACTCCACTGATGTATCACATACTTCACCATGGGCCTCAGACGTACCTCGGTCACCATGGAAAGATCGATAGTAAAGCAGGTAAAGCAGCATATTGCAACAACAACTTCACGACGCAGAGAGCCTTTGAATGTCTTCGGGGGCAGCATGTCCATAATTCCGGTTATAAAGCCTTCAACACCAACAAACTGAGAGAGAAAGAGAGAAAACAGAAAAATGAGTCTATTTTAAAAGGAAGCGAAGGATCTAACCAATAAATATGCGGGCAACAAGGACAGCTGAATGTGTCTAACTTCGTCAAAAAATGTTGCTAGTCTAAGAGCTCTAAACCTAATCTGAGGCTTTGTGTGAACATTGAGGGGCCGTTCACTCAGGATGTGTTCTTGCATTTCTGGGCCATTTTAGTACAGTGAACTCATTGTGAACTCAAGAAACCAATGTGAAATGATTGGAGCTTTGTGACATGGTGCGTTATCCTGCTGGAAGTAGCCATCAGAGGATGGGGACATGTGGCCATAAAGTGATGGACATGGTCAGAAACAATCCTCAGGTAGGCCGTGGCATTTAAACGATGCCCAATTGGCACTAAGGGGCCTAAAGTGTGCCAAGAAAACATCCCCCACACCATTACACCACCACCACCAGCCTGCACAGTGGTAACAAGGCATGATGGAAAAAAGGCATGATGAGAAAAAAAAATCATACAGGTTGAGTAAATGATGACAGAATAAAACATTCTGAGTGAACTATCCCTATTAGAGTCATAGAAGTAGTTCCAGATATGATTTAAACAATGAATGTTTTGTGTAATTTGATGTCTTATCAGAGCTTTTCAGATCATTCTATATGAAATGGATTGTAATTTAATCAGCTTGAGCCTACTAAAAATGTATCGCCGGATTTGGGTCATAAATAAGTGGGTGGGGCCTCACCTGACTGTCCAATCCCAACACCAGAAGCATGAGAAAGAACAGCACCGCCCACACAGGCGCGAAAGGCATGAGTGACACTGCTTTTGGATAGGCAATAAACGCTAAACCAGGACCTGAGGGAAAAGAAAATCCATATGTTGATGTATACATGTATACACAATGGCACTACCATAGTACAAAGTATAAAAGCCTATTGTAATAGTCTGTTTCATGTAATCTAGGAGAACGAAGGACCAGAGAGTGTGATGAGGACAAAAGCATATCTCACCACTTTCTGCCACATTGCTGATGTCGACGCCTTGTTCGGCCGCCATGAATCCCAGAACTGAGAAAACAACAAACCCTGCAAAGAAGCTTGTGCCGCTGTTTATTAGAGCCAGAATGAAAGCATCCCTAAATAGAGAGAGACATCACCATGGGATTAGCATGTAGCAGAACACGCACCGCACAGGGTTAAACTGTCTGGATTCTGAACTCACGCAGCCTCTGATCTCAAGCATGCAAACATACACGCACTACTGTCCCACAGGGATGCTGCGGGATTATGAATCCATACAGAAAAAAAACACTCAAACATCTTTTTGGCAGGCAGGCCTGTGTTTATATACAGACAAAAGAACAATAAACTATTCTCTGTACAACAGTATACATACAGTGGGGCCAAAAGTGTATATCTTGATTATATAATTTCCAGTGAAAAAAAAAAAAAAAAAAAAAAATATATATATATATATATATATATATAGTGACAAACATCTAACCCTAAAACAATTTAAATAAATAAATGCTTTACTCCAAAACACACTGGCCATAATTACTAGCTCCCTGTTTTTAAATCCTTTTTGTTTTTAAATCCATTTTTTTCCCCTAATAATATAATGTTATATAATCTATTATACTAAATTATATAATAGCAAAATTTAAATAAATGGCATAATCTTGTTAAAAATCATATTTACAAAAATATATTCGGTAAACTCATACTCATATTTATTTACACAGTTTATATCCATCAATACACTATGCAGACCAATCCAAATCCACATACATTTACTCTTAAAGAGTATAATCATCCCATATTTGAGAAATAGCATTATGACATAATCCTTTTGTGTGTGTGATAGTCTGCTTACTGGTAGCAATTGTTGTTAAATCGGTTGTAGCTCCCAAGGGCTGTCAGGGCTCCCAGACCGATCGCATAAGAAAAGAAGATCTGTGTGGCAGCGTCAATCCATACCTGCCATCATAATTGTCATGACAACAAGAATTATATAACCAAGTCACTTGGCTCTAGTTATTGCTTTAAACGTTCAGAACATAGGTAAATCTTTGCTTTATAATATTCAACCCGCCAAAGTGGCTAGTAGGATTGACTGCGTTACTCGGCACTATTGAAATACACCTGCATTTGGCGGGTGTTAATGTCAAGCCCTGGTTATTATAGTTAACTGAAACTAAAAATCACAACCATAAAAAATATTTTTGTTACTTAAATGTTAAATTTATTACTTAAATAATAAAATGGTCACATTATAGATTAGAGTCCAATTCTCACTATTACCTAACTATTAGCTACAACTTTTGCCTCAATAAACTCCTAATTAGCATTTATTAATAGTTATTAAAGTAGTTATTAAGTTCAGGTATTGGGTGATTAAGGGATGTAAAATATGGTCACACAGAAAAATGCATTAATATGCTTTATAAGTACTAATACACAGCCAATATCCGCGTGCTAATAAGCAACTAGTTCATAGTGAGAATTTGACCTTAAATTAAAAAGTGTTACCCAAAATAAAAATACTAATATTATTTCAATGATACAAAAATAACACTGATAAATATTACATTCAAATTACCTGGCTACACTTGCCATAGAATCAAGCATACCATACAGTATATAAAAGCTAAAGGTGTGCAGACAGTCTCTCACCTGTGCCTCGGAGAGTTTGCTCCAGTTTGGTTTCAGGTAGTAAATAATGCCATTAAGAGCTCCTGGCAGTGTGATGCCATTAACAAACAAGACCACCAGGACCAGATATGGGAACACAGCTGTGAAATATACAATCTGCACACACATACAGACACATTACTGTAAAGGTAAAACCACTGTACCTCCTGATATGAGGTATTTCTGAATCATCACAGACTTATGTTTATATTCACCGAAGCTTTTCTCTGACAGTCAAGCACAGGAAGAAAAACACAGCATGCAAACATATCCGCTGGGAGAGCTGATAATCGGCTTGCACGCGGACAGCGCTCTGGCCATGATCTAATTTGTCATGTTTGCAACAAACATTCATAATGGTTCGACTAATGTGTGTGTGTACAGTAAGTGTACTGTATGTATGGGATAATGTACAGTCTTTTTGGTGTGCAGTCTTACAATCATTACCACAACATAAACCCTAGAAGGGTGAACAGGATCTCGACGCAAAGCAGATAATGACCATCTGACCATTCATTATCCCGCTTTTTACATAACTAGTTACCAAATAGATGCTTAAATATTGATTAGAGTACTTGTAGATTAGCAAAAACTTCCATAGAGAATGGCCATTACAACATACAAAACAAGGAAATGCTGCAACAATAGTAAAATACTTATTTGTATATTATATTTATATACAGTACCATTCAAAACTTTAATTTTTTAAAAAGGTTTCTTATTCTCACCAAGGCTTTATTTATTTAATCAAAAATACAGTAAAACAGTGATACTGAAATATTATTATAATTTAAAAATGTAATTTATTCCTGTAATAAAAGCTGAAATTTCAGCATCATTACTCTGGTCTTCAGTGTCACATGATTCTTCAGAAATGTAGATTTGATGCTCAATGAAAATGTTTATTATTGGAAACCGTGATTCCATTTCTCAGGATTCTTTGATGAATAGAAAGTTAAAAAACAGCATTTATTTAAAATAGAAATCTTTTATAACATTATAAAGTTCTTTACTGTCACTTTTGATTGATGCAATGCATCATTGCAGAATAAAAGTATTAATTTAAACTAATATTAAAAATACAGAAAATATCAAATGAGGTCTTACTGTCCCCAAACTTTTGAATGGTAGTGTATCACACATTTTTTTGTAGACATGTAGTTCCTTGTTCTTGAGTTCCATGTTTTTGTTTCCTTGATTAACTGGAGACTCTTAAGCTTCAAGACATCATCTTTCACAATCATATAAAATATTCGTACCTTTCCGGCAGATTTAATCCCCTTCCAGATGCAGAAGTAGACGATGACCCACGTAGCAAGTAGGCACAAGACCAAATAACCGCTGATGGTACCCACTTCATCCAAACCACCAGATAGACGCAGTACTTTACGCCTGATCAAGAAAGAAACATTTTGTCAAATTACTTTAACCTGGCTTTTCCAAAAAAATAGCATTGTAATATTAATTATCAGAGCTAAAAAGTCCACAGCCATTGACAATATAGCAAAGCTTTGTTGCATCTGCAAATGGTTAATAAACAACATATAAATATCTTGTTTTTATTGAAAATGTATTCAAATTACATCATATAGTTAAAAAATGAGTATCTCTTTTATTATTCAAATTAAGTGCAGTGATATAAACAGTAGTTGAACAGGTGTTTCACATCATTACTTTTGCAGGATCTGTTTTATTACTACAGCTGGAATGCTTTTTTGACCAATCAGTTTGTTTTGTATAATGCAGATTTTGTCATCATAATTTACTAGGGGTGTAACGATACCCTTATGTCAAGATTCGATACATATCACGATATTATTGCGATACTCCAAGACAAATGATAAAAGGTGAACAAAAAATGTACTGTTGATTAAAATGCCAAATTTACATTACATTGTAGGTTTAAATGAATAGGCTTGGACTCGGTGCTTGTAACCCAAGGACAATGGTGACACCAGAATAAAAATATTCATGATTCTGAAGTTGAAATTACTGAGTTATTGTAGATGAATATGCTTTCATGCTTTCACTGACTAGATATATTTCAAATAATGTCGGTCACTTTTTAAATCAGACATTTAGCATTATCAGGACCCACAAATATTCCCCCATTGCATTATTATAGATTATAATCAACATTATATATAGTAGTTCAATGTAGTACTTCCACTAAAACTCTGAAAACTTGAATTTTTTCTCACACAGTAATTTTTATTTTGGGGGGACTATCCACGATATGTATTGTTGCAGTTTTGTATTGCAATATATTGTGGCACGATGTATTGTTACACCCCTATCATTTACTCAACCTGTAAGACTTTCACAAAAACACAAAAGATATTTTGAAGAATGTCGGTAACCAAACAGTCGATGGACCCCATTGACTTGCATAGTACTTTTTTTTCTCTCCATTCTATGGAAGTGAATGGGGACCAAACACTGTTTAGTTACCGACATTCTTCAAAATATGTGCTTTTGTATTCAGCAGAAAGATGAAAGTCATTCAAGTTTTGTAACAACTTGAGCGTGAGTAAATGGTGAAATTTTTTGTGTGAACTATCCCTTTAACAGCTCATCTGATGGCACAGCACTTTGACAAATGTCTCATCAAATCTGTGCCAGGGCCAAAATCAGATTTGAAAGCATTTAAAAGACACTTACTCCCAGAACTCCATAACAGACGATCTCAAACCCGCGGGCTCCAGGCAGCTGGCACTGTGGTTGAGGGAGGAGACGTTAAGAGGGGAAAGGGACGGGGACTGACTGAAACACACCCGGCTGAAGTTGGTGGTACAGTTGACGGTGTTCCACTCGTGTCCACACGTGGCCCACGGCAGAGGAGAAGTGAAGGAGTGAACCAGAAAATACAGGCCCCATACCAGAACCATGATGTAGTAGGTGTTGCAGAAGAACACAATCACCATTGATGCCAGACCAAGACCTAGAGGAAAGAAAGACATTCCCAATGCTTCACTACATGCTAAGTCTCATGCTGGACAATATTAAAACCCAGTCCCAGACAGATCAATATTCAGTTTTACCATTAAAAAATCAAGACAAGTGCTGGCAGGACTAGGTATGGATCTCTTTGTGGCTGTTCATAGACATACACACTAGACCTCACCTTGGGGTTCTAAGCATGCGTCAAAACCGCCGCCATCTTGGAACAGGGGTCTTGTCATAGGATGTAGCTAGGTAAAGCTGCTATCTCTGCCTTTACTTCGAATTCATTGATGGTGGTGGACTTTTATGCAGCGTATGATGTTCACGGATGAAATCTGAACTAGGAAGAATGTTTAAAAAAAAAATAATAATAATTTCTTTCTGGAATCAATGATAAATACATGTCTGACCATTGGAACAAACCAAAAAAAACCAAGAAAAATCGCATTCATGATGATTTATGATGATTTTATTTCCATTAGACCTGTGTCTACTACATTGACGCTGATGCATTAAAGTGGAGGGGCTCCCCTGTTTCAAGATGGCGGCTCTATTGACGCATTCGTTCCAATGAACTGCCATAGCCAAGGTGACGTCTAGTGTATATGTCTATGGTGGCTGTTGTAAAGGTTGGCATACAAATATCTGGCTATTAATAATACTCCACCTTTAAAAAGAGGTGCGATGTTCCATGTGGCGACGCCACCCTGTTTCATAAATTGACCCAGAGCGATCTCCAGGAAGAACACTGGAATACCGCCAAAAAACACCATCAGAATATAGGGGATCAGAAACACACCTGCAACACACATGAAATGACCAAATATTCAATAGGCAAACAGGAAAATATATAAAAGAGTACATATTGCAGAAATAATACCCTTCAAAAGAATATAATTTAGTGTGAAATTACTGTAATGTTTTCAGACACTTCACAACACTCCACTCTGACCACAATCAAACCCAGAAGCGCACCAAAAGTGCTGGTGTGAAAGCACCCTGAGAATGTGTTCGCACTTGGCAGGTTTTGTTCGATTAAAATGAACCCTGGTGCGATTGCTCTGTTAGTGCGGTTCACTTGAATAAGTGTGAACGCTGCCGTCTGAACGCTGGTGGGCCAAACAAGGGGATCGAGACAGCTGAAAAGATGAGTTTAGAATGAAATATGAACGCAACACGGGACAAATACACGTACAATTCCAGATTCCAATCGGATACAAAGATAATCGGATTTGGACTGACAGTGTGAATGTAGCCAACATTCATTGCTTCATTTACACATGTGCCTGATGAGCTGATGCTGTGCCTCTCTCAACCACAAACGCCTTCTTTCATCAGTTTTTTTGCACTCTTCTCTTTAACTTTTGGTGATTTGAACAAACTTAACCATTTTTCAGCAGAAATAATCAGCCAGATTTGCAAGTCCATTCAGTTCAGTGGATTTGTTTATGTTCAGTGGCTCCAAAATGGCCGACTTCCGGATTGATGACGCGTCGTGAAAACCATCTATGGTGAAAAAACTTTTTAACTTCACAATTCAGTACCTCACAGTTCACAGTCTTTGTAATATCTTTTAGCAATACATTTCAAACATATTTTTTTAGAACTGCCTTTACAGGGACTTTAAGGTCATACTGTTACAGTCTAATTACACAAAAAAGTACTAATTAACATGACTTAACATCATGTACTTATAATAGGGTTAATGTTAGGATTTGGTTTAGGATTAGTTGCTAAAAAAGTGTCTGTACCAAGTAGGTACTGAAAAATGCGACTCTTTGAGCGCTGTTAAGCGGAATCGTAAACGCCTGATTGGCCATTGTGTTCACATGTTCATTGGATATGTCTGTGATTGGCCACAATAATCAAAGCATGAGAGCGTTTGAGAGCACAAGCAGGACCGGTCCACTAATAGATGCCTGCTTTCAAATGCTTGCGTTTGTATTTGTGTAAGCGCTTTATGAAGAGCATCATTGATGTATATTTACGACATGTTTTTGAAGCGCTGATCATTGTAGCCAATCACAGTCATATCCAATTTGTGCGTGAACACAATGGCCAATCAGAGGTGTTTACAAATATCACTCAACAGCACTCAAAGAGTCACATTTATAGTCGGCGTGAAACGGAAGTTGAGATTGTAATTTTTTCCTGGGATCGTTGGAGGTTGGGCGTTGCAAACAAAATGGTGGCAGATTTGAATGCGATTCTCTGAGAGGCTCATGCGCTCTGGCCACACCCTTTCGCCATTGCATGTGACCGAAATAGAAGAGAAGTCGTTTCCATGGGGGGCGGAAGGGTAATGTGTTTGATTAAAGATTATAAGGGTACATGAATTTAAAAAAAAGTGCACAGATAAATCATTTATAATAAACACTACAATGTTACATACAAAGAAGATTTGTCAAATTTGATTTCATGCCAACTTTAAAAATGTCAGTTTTGAGTTCAGTGTTCAGTATCAATATTAAGGTGTAGTAAAGGTGTACTTACTACACCTGTAGTAAGTAACGTGTAACTACACCTTAAAATAAAGTGCTAGCAAGTGTGAGTAGAAACATTGCCATGACAGTGTACTCTCTTTAAAGGAATAGTTCACTTAAAAATTTAAATTCTATCATTTACTCACCCTCAAGTTGTTTCAAGTACAAAAAAATATGTGTTTTGAAGAATATCGGTAACCAAACAGTTGATGGACCCCAGTAAATGATGACAGAATTTTCATTTTTAAGTGAACTGTTCCTTTAAGTGCCCTATTAATATTATATAGGGGTGTAACGATACTCTCATGTCACGATTCGATATGAATATGCTTGCACGCTTCCATTGACTAGATATATTTAAAATAATGTCGGACACTTTTTACTGGTAACATCAGACATTTGGCATTATCAGCACCTACAAATGTTCCCACATTGCATTATTATACATTATAACCAATATTATACATAGTAGTTTAACGTAAACTCTAAAAACCTGATTTTTTTTCTCACACAGTAATTTTTATTTTGGGGGAACTATCCAATACGATACATATTGTCACTATCCACGATACGTATTGTTGTATTTTTGTATTGCGATATATTGTGGCACGATATATTGTTATACCCCTAATATTATATTATCGGAAAGTAAAGTATATATATATATATATATATTAGGGCTGTGCAAAAGTTAATTGCGATTAATCGCATCCAAAATAAAAGTCTGTGTTTACATAATATATTTGTGTGTGCTGTATATAATTATTTTGTATATATAAATACACACACATGCATGTATATATTTAAGAAAATGTGTTATTCATATATAAAATATTTATATTTATATAATATAGATTATGTATTTATAAATGTATACAGAATTTAAGCGCAAATAATTCTTAAATATATACATGCATGCATAGGTATTTATATATAAAAATAATTATATACAGCACACACAAATATATTATGTAAACACAGACTTTTATTTTGGATGCGATTAATCGCAATTAACTTTTGCACAGCCCTAATATATATATATATATATATATATATTAAGGACACCTTACATGAAATTAAGTGCACTTCTTTTTACAAGGGTAACAATGATAACATCATTTACTCAACTCAGTCATTCTATTCCAAACCTGTGTGACTCTTTTTCATCTGTGAAACACATAAGAATATTAATCCAAACAACACTAGACTCCATTAACTTTTAGGAAAAAAAAAAAAAAAAAAAAAAACCTTTTTGTGTCCAGGTTTAGAATGACAAAATGTAAATTTTTTGCTGTACTATTCCTTTAAGTATACTCTTAAAATGTACTCTTTATATATATATATATATATATATATATATGTGTGTGTGTGTGTGTGTGTGTGTGAGAGAGAGAGAGAGAGAGAGAGAGAGATAGATAGGTTGTGTCTCCCTTGCAAATCATGTTGTTTACTGAAAGATAAAAATCCAGAAGTTTAGTCCATACACAACTGACACTGTTCTAGAGATGGCGTCTGAATCTTATGACACTGACGCTGGCTTATTGACATGCTTCAGCTGGCATGAAAAACAGAAAGTGAAGGGCAAAACAAAAACGCTGATAACTCTAAGCAGTGTGGGCTACATCACCACCTTCATACGTCAGAAGATCTGCACAGACGGTTAATGTTACGAGAGAGAGAGAGAGGAGAACAAAGAACAGAGTGCCACTTCTCCAACCTTTGATAAACTCAGGCCATGAACATTAGACAGCCATTGTCCTTCCTCTTTCTTCCTGTCTGTCGGGCCCACGTTTATTATTCTCAGCTCTTTGACCTTCTGACTTATCTCTACTGGAAGATACTTCATTACATTTCAGATGTTTTAGTCTATTAGTGTTAGGAGTGTGTATGACAGACAGAACAACTGAAAGTTTTTGATGTGTCCTTTTTTTTTACTCTGGGTAAGTTTTCAATGTGATCTCAAGACTTTTAGACCCAACTGTTAGATATGTTTATATGTGTGAGTAGCTCACCTCCTCCGTTCTTATAACAGAGGTAAGGAAACCTCCAGACGTTTCCAAGGCCGACGGCAAATCCAACACAGGACATGATGAAGTCCATTTGTCTGCTCCATGTTTGTCTTTCTTGATGCCCCAGTTCTGCGGTGGGGTCGCCTTTATCCACCAAACCCACGCAAACACTGGGCTCAGTCACATCTGCATTAGACCCCTCCGTCTCTGACACCAAAGGACGGGCGACTTCTGCTTCCTCCTCCTGAGACTCATCCTCACACGTGCCTCCATCATCTGAGAGAGAGAGATGAACAGGAATTTATCAATATTTGACCTGCTTTTGCTTTAATGACAGCATAATTTGTGCTGATATAAAGTCTATATATAGACATCATATATGTAATATACAGTATATAAATTGAACGCAAATGCACCCATACAGCATGAGGGTTTGATTGTTTGCTGTACTCCTATGACATCAGTGGCAGTTTTATGCATGTCAGATGCAGTTGAATCCAGATTGGAGCGGATTGAAGGACTGTGTGTTTGAGAGAGAGCATGTGTAAGGAAGAAAGTGAAATAGAGACACTTGATACAGTTAAACACATGAAGACCATATCCGGATCCTGTTAAGACACATAGTACTGCTAATGGAAAGATAACGTTACATTACACCACACAACATTTTGATTCGTTTTGTATTCTTGTTATTATCAAACATATATGTAAACAAACAAACAAAGTCATTCTTACTGGAGAAATGCTCTTCTGGAGACATGCCGCGTGCTGAACACCGGAGCGTCGCGCGCCCGACAATCGACTAATAACCGCTATAACGTTTTTATTTATTTTTTTTTATTTTCAATTCGCGTTGTTCGGTACTTTTCCGAGGGGGTGCTGTCTGGTTGTTTAAATAAATTGGTCTTCAGCAGAAGGTTGATAAGATAGATCTCCAAATTACAATAATTGACGTGCGTCGCAGGCAGACGAGGAATAAGAGGGTCTCAAAAGCAGTCGACAAAGCACTTAAAGGTCAGCCTGAAGAATCGCATGGATGTCGGTTAAACGAGAATGATAGTGAGTCTTAGGGAATCTCCCGGTTTGGTAAAGTAATAATATAACGGGAAAGCAGGTGTTATGTTGGTGCCCGTCTCGTTGGATTTTACACTGCTCTTGGCGTCAGCGCTCAGCTCGCAGCGTCCCGGCTGTAACGCTCGACGCGACGCTGTGATTGGCTGACGGATGTGCGGTCGTCTGTGATTGGCTGATGTCCGATGAGGTCACACAAACCTGTACATGACTAGAGACGCCGCGTACTGATACACACTAGTACACTCCCTAAAGAATGTGTCAGAAGATCTGTTGGATTTGTGAATTGTAGAGATAAACTGCTTGCCTGACTAAAATTTACAGAAACGCATCGAGTGAGCAACTCATGAAGTCATCAATGCTGGTTAAAATAGAATTCACTGGGTTGATTATTAGCTTGAGGACCATGGTGATATATATATTTTTTTTGTCAGAGGAAGACTTCGAATTTGGACGAAATGTCATTGTTTTTAAAGAATAGTACATTTATGTTTGTAGAGCGAGTTCACTTTGGACCTTAATAACCCCCTTTACCCAAGTAGTTTGCATTGTACTGAAGTGGATATAAAAGGTCTTTTGCCAATGCTATCACTGGGCAGAACATATCATAATATATACTGTGCATAATACATACAAGCACAGCCAAACAGCTGTGAGAAACTATTCGTGAGTCACCAAAAGCCCCCAAAATTCCATAGACTCTGTATTAAGCCTCGAGATCCAGGGGTATTAAAGGATCTTTTGCAATAAGAGCTTACGTGCAAGTTCTCTCGAGTTCCCTCAGCTGCAAAAGCACCGAAATAAAACTAAAGAAAGACATAGTTAGAGTTAACCCAAAACAAAAAGTTATGTCACAATTTTCTCACCCTCAAGTTGTTCCAAACCCACTTCTTTCTTTCATTGAACACAAAAGATGATATTTTGAAGAAAGCTGGTAACCAAATAGTTGATGGGCCCCGTTGTCTTCCAAAAATGGGAAAAATATATACAGAAGTCAATGAGAACCATAAACTGCTTGGTTGCTGACATTCTTCCAAATATAATCTTTTATGCTCAGAAAGTTTGTCATCTGACAAATCTGAAGGATTCCTGAGCTTTTGGTAATTTGTATTAACACAAGTGTAATAAAATACATTTTATTTAAAAAAAAGATAAAGAAGAGTAAATCAAGATACAGTAACTACTGAATTAATACAATGAATGATAAAGGAATAAAGTGCACAGGATGTATAAAATACAAGTGATTAAGTGGGTTGTGGCTGTGGCAGAGATATATTATCCTATGGGAAGATGGATGGTTATTCCTCTGAAACTAATAAGGTGAAGACCCTTATTATACATCAAACAAATGAAATGAATAAAATATTATTTGTCATTCACTATCAGTTATATTACCTCGAATGTAAAATCATATTGAGCTATGATTTCATATACCAAAAGCTCAGACCTGTTAATGTCTCAATGGATGATCTGGAGAAGGTGTGTCTGTTAAAAGGGTACGTTTATCCTTTTCCAATGAGGAGGAGAAGGCAATTTGGCACTTCTCAATTCCAGTGCTGTGATTGGCTACTAGCCCTCCCTTCTTTCCCCCGTGGAACTCATTTGCATAATCTAAAGCACACATAGAGTGTCTTTAAAGTTTTACATATGCATTTCTCACTTTCCAAACCACCACCAGAATACCTTTGGCAATATTCAAAACAAGATGGAAAAAGACTGCCATGCAAGCATTCATTTGTAAATTAACAGCTGAATTTGTGTCATATGTTGACCACCGGATAGCTGTCAGAATACTTATTTCTCGAAATATGTAATTTACATAATTTTCGGATGATTGCGGCCTCCCTTTGTTTCAGCCACTGCTCTTACGTCCAAAAAGTCCTAAAGAATTTTTGTGGTGGTTGGCTTAAACCTTAGGGATTGGTCTTATGATGGGTGCAGGGCAGAAACTGCCTGTGGATCATGGAGAAGTCCTGTCCTTCCCATGCTTGAAGAGTCAGTCAGTTGCCCTAGCGTCCTTATCTGACGGTGTTGGATATTTGTTTGTAGTAGTCCACCAAGAAATGTTGCAAACATTTCTCCACTGTTGCAGTACTGCTGACTTTCAAGTGCTGCATGGGCATTATGCTGCTGTGCACATGCAAGAAGAGACCTTTGTGAGTGTAAGTGAATATAACGCCCTCTTGTGGGGGAAACATGCACTTGTCTATCAGTGAAAGCTGTTGAGGTTTAAAAGGTTCGTTCATAGAAAAAAGAAAATTCTTTTATTAATTACTCGCCCTCGGGTCATTCCAAACCCGGTTTAGTGGTTTAGTCCAAATTTTCAGTAATGAACCTCAAGAATGGTTCTTGCTGAAGCTCAAACGTGATGCGCAACACGAGAATGAACCTCATTGGTTCTTGCTGAAGCTCAAACGAACTGCGTAACATGAGAATCGAGTCTCTTCAGAAAAAAGTTGACTAAAACCACTCAATTCATATGAAAACATTTACACCTCTTTATGAAGTTTTTGAAGCGTCAAAGTGGTAGTTGCGTTGTCAATGGAGGAACAGAAAAAAAGCACTCAGATTTCATCAAAAAGATCTTCACTTGTGTTCCGAAGACGAACGAAGGTCTTATGGGTTTGGAACGACATGAGGGCGGAGTAATTGATTTAATCAGAATTAAAATTTTTGGGTGAACTAACCATTTAATTCTTCCAAACAATTAACACACCACCCATACTGTTCTATAAGTATGAATTTATTTATTAATTAATTCAACTTACATATCTGACAATTTCAAATAGTGCATTAAAATGGAAAAAAGAACCTGTGCTTAACCAAACCTGAGATAAATAGACACACATTATGTGACTATAAATATGTACACACCACACATTTATATATATTAATAAATAATAATAAAGGAATAAATAATTTAATAAACGGTGATATGACAAATAAATAATTTCGATAAATATGCAACGTTGAATAAATAAACTCTTCCATAAATAGAGAATATGCAACTTGTGCGACACCAGCAAATTACATCATTGAAAGTTTAGCTATTATTCTCCCTGTAAAGCTCATGAATATTTTATGATATGTCATCGGAGCAGGGGGTGACGACTATATAAAGGTCAAGCTTGCAGCAGCGCCTGGTATATCTCTTACTGGACCAGCTTTTAATTTCCTAAACCAGGCTTTACATGAGGACTCGCCTAGCGGAAACTGACTCTGGATCAGCGTAAAGCGTAACTGGTTCAGAGGTCTTGGTGAAGGTCTCCATGCTCTGGCCTTTTGCTTTGCTCCTCTGGATGCCACGAGACCAGACGCTGGTAGCGCTCCTGGCGCTGCTGGTCAGGGTCGACGTTCACCCACACACTCCCTGTCCATTTGAAGCCTCGAGTGACCGAGCAGTCGCCGTGGAGAGAGAACTCATCCAACTCTCCAACCCAACCTGATGGAAACGAATGGAGATTTCAACAATGTTGAGTTCATTATTATTCGTCACGCATACACTACCGGTCAAAAGTTTGGAATAATTACGAAAATCACCATTGCCATCTGAGAGGTGGTTGTACCACAGTAGAGCAGTTCCAGCTACAGGTTTGACCTTCAGATTTCCCTTATCACAGTACTGCTGAGAGAGATCACCTAAGACCTGAAACACACACACAGATTTTAAGTGAACCCTCAAACACAGCAATAACGTCAAGTGCTTAAGATAGCCATCACAATTCAAGTCTTCTTCCTGTTGCCGCCAGGTTGCTAGGCAACAAGGCTGTTGCCATAGAAACGAGACGTGGCTCACCTCCTCCTCATACGTCCTGTTGTCGGCCACAGGGAAGCTGGTCTCTCCCCCTTCATCCGCCGAGTTCAGATACAGCAGGACCGTCAGATACCTGGGAAATAGAAACACCTGACCTTTATTATGCCGCAGCTTTATTACGAGTCAGTCAAATTAGATACAAAATGTACTTTAAATGGACCTGCATGCAACTTGGTTGGAGTGATTTGCTGCCAGATGTGTGTGTGCGCAGCTGCTGTCGGGGTTGGGCGGGCTGCTGTCGTGGTGGGCGTGGCTGTGCCCGCCCTGCTCGTAACGGACGACTTCCATTGGCTCGCTGAGATCGACCAGCGACGACGGCAGTCGCGTTACACGTGTCACTCTGGAGAAAAACAAAGTTTGTCAGTGCGTTTATGTCCAAGTCTGGAGCCATTTAGCCAGACTGATCTCATGAAGTAGCGTGTGTATGACACGGCAATTCGTATTTCCATTTTTGGCGTGCTATCAACACGCATAATCGCTTTTCAGCGTGTTTATGAACGGCGTTGACTTAACGTTATTACTGTATATATAAATATATGACTTACCTCAATCCCGTCCCTAAACCTAACCGTCACTGGGGTTAATGCCATTTATGAGTGTTCCCCTACCATCCTAGGAAAGAAAAATATCGCTCCCCAGATATAGATCTACATTTTGCTTTGTTTTGCTCGGACATTTGACGGCGTGTACAGACACGCGGAATGACGTGGACGTTAATGGCGTAGACATACATGCATACACGCGGATAGCTCAAAATGCGTCGAGATAACATGCCACTTGACTCGAAATTGGCGTGTATGTTTACGCAAAAGTCATGAAGTCATGTCGATTTAGCAGACTTTATCACAGACTCATATCCTCCTGGGAAGTTCGTATTTACGAGTTGGGAAGTCGTGTTTGCGACGTCAGGTATGTGAGATGGCGGTGTACCTTCTCTTAATTAACTACACACACACACACACAAAAAAAAACGTTTTTAAACTCTACTTCTAGAAAATGAAGGAAAGGAGTATTGCTTTTTATGCTTTTGATTAATTTATAAATCCCCTGTAAACTTCATTGTTACATATTATATTGTTATAGTACAATGCTTTTATATTTTGTGCATAAAATGCCTTATAATGTCACTGCTAAATACTTATACGTATTGTGGTATTCTGGCATGTTTCTCACTGACAAACCTCCAACTCGAAAAGATCGCGGCTTAAAGAAAATCCCGAGCTCCCCACTTGTATTTATGACTTTGTGGTGGCGTTTAAACTCATAAATACGATCTTTCCAACATAACAAGAACACACAATTTTACTCAAAGCAATGTACCAGAACAATACCAGAGAATACCAGAACCATCTTCCTGGGCTCACCTGGGCTTAAAGGGATATTTCACCCCAAAAAAATCGAATTTTGTCATCATTTAGTCACACTCAGTTGGACATCTGATTCAGATCAGTTGGACATGGCTGTTAACAAGAGGTAAAAACGATATAAATACTGTTCGTTTTCTCACACAAACCGCTCGTTTCGTGTCTTAGGCCATCAGTGTGTGCTTACATTTACGAGTCATTAAATCATGTTTAATTTGGACTTCTCTGTGCATGCTTTTTGGTGGACCCCCTTAGCCTCCAGTGTATGACTGATAGACAACAACGGTTTTGACCGAAAAATGTCAAAATTGAAAATACTGTGGAAACAAAGACACCTACATCTTGGATGCCCTTGAGGTAAGCTAAAACATATCAAAAAAAAAATATTTCAACGTGAACTATCCCTTTAAATCGCATAACTTAATCCAGAGCAGACACTTATCTCGGTTGAAATGTGGCTTGGGAAAGGGTAAAAAAATACACAACGGTCCGTCGCCCAGCCTCTCGGGAACCTAGTGTCGGAGTCGCATGTACCCCATTTACACTTAAAATGACAAGAAAAAACGAATGAAAACTGACTAACTCCAATGCATTTCAATGGACGTGGAAGCAGAGAATGTCCGAGTGTATTGGGTTATCTGCGCACTGTGATTGGCTCATCGCGTTTGAGGGTGTGGCTTAGCCATAGGTTAATTGTGATGGATGGAACCAGGATCCTGAGCTTTAACCACTGCAGCAGGCATCAGACTGCATCACCTGTTTCTGATGCTCCTCAGCAGGTGGTGTGTGCCCTCCCCGAGGTAAAGCCGAGTGTGTGTGCTTCTCTGCCTGACCTCGGCGTTCTCGCCCAAGCCTTGTCCAGCTCCACCGTACTGCAACACTCCCCCACTGACACGCTTAAACTCCTGCAGAGACAGAGCTCCTGCGAACACACACCAGACACCAATCTCAGTCATGCAGCATTAAAATCACATTCTGAATCTTTAAATCGACCATACAATACGAAAATAGTATAAATTGGAATTTAGATTTCATTTTCATGTGCAATGCTAGTTTATTGTTATGTGGTTGCAAGGATGTTACTGTTGCTTTCCTTCAAGTCCAAATCATTCCTTCCTTTCATCATTCCTTCATTGAAACTCAATGGGCTTAGTCAACAAGCCGCATGGTTTCAGTAATCATTCATTTCGATAACAAAATGGCAAATAGTGCGGGACAAGTTACATGCTAGGGTTTAAGATTTAGGGTTAGGGGTGTGTTTGATTCCTCAACTTTAAATATGAGCAAGGGTATTAGAGATGCTCGTCTCAGCAAACAGCACAAACAAATATTACAGTTGACAATGAACAAGGCGAGAATAAAGAGAATAGCGTTTCTCTATTTTTCTCCTTTACTCGCGGGTCAGTGAGTCTTCACTCTTTCCCCTCCGGAACCGAACCACAGCGGGATGCTCTCCAGACAATAGGGCAGGGGGACCGGAAGAGGGGACACTACCTCGGCGAGTCCGTATTTGAGGCGGATGTGTGTGTGTGTAACCCTCATATTAATGAGACTCTAATAGGATCCATCCGGAAGCTGCTAGAAAACATTGCATGTTGTGTCATTGTATCAGACCCACCACTCTCTCTCTCTCACACACACACACTTAACTTACCAGAAGGGTTGGTCTCAAGCCCGGTGTGGATTTTCCGTAAATTGTATGAGCTCAGCCAAGATCCATCAGTCGAATGGGACAGACTCAAAATCTGTGGCAAAACAGATGCTTTTTACTCTGGGTAAATGTATTTCATTTCTCTCTCTACTTGTCATCCTAGAAAGACAAAGTTCACCCAAAACTAGAAATCGGTCATTATTTACTCACTCGCGTGTCATTTCAACCTGCATGAGATTCCTCCGTGGAACAACAAATGAGATACTAAGCTATCAGAGAAGCACTACAATGTTTTGGCGATATAGCGGAAGCCATTATTCAGTGAAAATATACCAACTCACTCTTAGTTTCACAGAAAGAGGAGGAGCAAAGATATCGGGGTGAGTAAATGATGACAGAAGTATTGGAGTGATAAATGTAAGGTTGAAGAGCGGCAGTGAGTGTAGGGGACCGTGTCTGACCTCCTCCCTCTGCAGAAGCCCGTCCTGGTTGAGGTCCAGCAGGCTGAAGAGCTCGTCCTGAGTGAGCTGTTCCTCCTGGCTGTCCGGAGCCGTGAGGCGAGCGCTGTGGGTCAAGCCCTTCAGCTGGGCCAGCTGCATCACCACACTGCTCTCCTCCACACTCAGGAACCCCGGGATCTCTGCAACACACAGCAACATGCGGCAGTTTAAATGCATTGAATATATATATATATATATATAGAGAGAGAGAGAGAGAGAGAGAGAGAGATCACGATTCTCCCGCGATTATGAACAGACAAATAAACATGTAATTTACTAAAGGTTCTGACAAAATGTTAATTGCTGCAGTCTATTTAAATGTTTAATTAATCTGAATGAATTATTTTTAAAAAATGGCTTGAATGAATGAGTCAATGACTCGTTTGTAAGTACTTTATTGGTTCATTACTGGATGAATCAGAATTTTTTGAATGAATTTCTGGAATAAATGATTCAATGCCAAATACATATTTAACCCCTTAACGCCCACTGTCACAAATATGCTACAAACCGTTTGACTCAGTCAACCAGCCGAGATAACGTCTGCATTCCCCCAATGCCGGTTAGTGCATATTCGCTAAGGACCTAGAACCTTCGACAAGCACTTGTTTCTAGTGGGACCGCAAAGTGACGGACTTACTTCCTGTTTACCCACGAGGATTACTCCGGTCAGGAACATACCAAATTGACCATTATGCCCGCTGTTGCAGATTTGCAACATACCAAAATTTCGATTTATTTGTTGTGCAAAAGTGAAATTGATAATCTCAACATTATATTTACCATCTACTTAAAGGCAAAAACACACATAAAACCTTTTTTTTATATACAGCTATATAAATTCAGGCGTTAAGGGGTTGAAAATCACTTGTCGCCACCTACTGGTGTAACGATGTAATCGACAATCATTATTTAAAGAGTAACTAAACACTTAACCAACTTTTTTTAGTTAATGATCTGTAAGAATGGATCTTTATTAATACCAGTCATTGATTCGAGTAACTTTTTTGACATTTGTTTATAAAGTGTTCTATTTCTACAATATATGGTGTAAAAGCGTCTTAGTGCTGCCCTCTTCAGGTTGAACGGTGGCTACTGCAGTTGAATTTTCCTATTGGATTTTAGCGGTTCTTCGTGACTTAAGCAGGTTTCAGCTCACCACGCGAGCTACGCCCTTGGCAAAATAAAAACCATCTTGTGTCGTCAAAACCACTGTAGGGAGTCAGGAATTGGAATTGCGAGTATTGAAAACGATCAGGATAGAGTGTTTTAGCATCTATTTCGTCCCCTCTATCTCCGCTGGGGTCTGCCCACTTTTTCAGCATTTTCAAATATTGCCAGTGGGTGGAGTCAGGCTCTGACCAGGGGTTTAGTTACCCTTTAAAGCGCCATGTTGCTTTTAATGAATTATACTACTACATACTACCATAGTATGTATTTTTTCCTACTATGGTAGTCAATGGGGAATGAGATCTGTTTGATTAAAACATTCTTCCAAATATCTTCCTTTGCGTTCAGCAGAACAAATAAACACATAGAGGTTTGGAACAACATGAGGGTGGGTGAATACTGACAGAATTTTTGGGTGAACTAACCCTTTAAGGGTGTCAAACGGGCCTCAGGGATGCTATGGTGGTACGGTCAGAATGCCAGAGCGTTGCTATGTGGTTGCTAGGGTGTTACTTATCAGCTGAAGATCCAGCACACCTCTTAACAATGTGTTCAGAGCATCTTAACAAGCTGACATGATTTCCGAGCATATCCCTGTTTGATCTATTGTAGAAGCAAGTGTCTGTGCGAGTTCCACTGATCGAGCGTCAACGAGGGGGAGAACATTATGAGATTAGGCTGAAGGATTAAAGGATCTCAGTCACACTGTGCAGGGCTAATCAACAGACCTTCCCTGCAAACAAGTGCTAATGTCATCAACTCGCATTGGGTGAGAACCATCAGTTCCAGGTGAATGTGAGGATGGCTTGAATTGGTAGCAAGAAGTACCAGTCAGTCTGAGGCCAGTTGCACGAACACAGCTACAAAACTAGCAGTTAGCTAGTCTTACTTTTCAGAAAAAAAAAAAAATATATATATATCTAAATGGCACTGTATATATTAAGATTTGTTTTATTTAGGTAGTGGTTACATTTTTTAATAGGTAATTTAGTGAATAATGGCCTTTAAGTTGTCAAATCTAATGAACTGCGCCCATCCCCCTCTTTAAGACTCATGGTATTGCCCTGACCCATTGAGAGTGTTAATGAGACTGAGCCATTAATGTGTTCTGGTGGGGGCCATTGTTTCTCTGGGATGGGTGAGAGTGCTCCGTGTTTTAGATGGCTGTATATAGGTTTCAGTGTTATCCATCACCGTTATTGTTTCGTGCCATTCAAATGCAGATAACGCATAAACATATAGACGCACGCTCTTCATAAAGCTCTTCCGCATGGTTTGTCTGCGAGAGATGCAGTCTCTCTGACTCATTAGACTGGATGAGGGGAAAGAAAGGGTCCTGGGAATGGAGAGGACAGGAAGTGTGGGCCATTTTTGGGGTGGACATTGTGTGTTGCTCCCAGCAGGGGAAGAACAACTCCTCAGCATCACACACACGCACAGACGCGACTCCAGCCCTCTCACACTTACACACTTCCTTTCACACACCTCTGTCACACACAACCCTTCCTCAGCTTTACACTCTCACTGTCTGACAACTTCTCATACAGTAAACACAAAAATCAATACCTATCTATCTATCTATCTATCTATCTATCTATCTATCTATCTATCTATCTATCTATCTATCTATCTATCTATCTATCTATCTATCTATCTATCTATCTGTCTGTCTGTCTATCTATGTGTCTGTCTATCTATGTGTCTGTCTGTCTATCTATCTATCTGTCTGTCTGTCTGTCTGTCTATCTGTCTATCTGTCTGTCTATCTACATCCGTCCGTCCGTCTCTATCTTCCGTCCGTCTCTATCTATCTATCTATCTATCTATCTATCTATCTATCTATCTATCTATCTACATCCATCCATCTACTGTATACATCTATCCATCTATCTATCTATCTATCTATCTATCTATCTATCTATCTATCTATCTATCTATCTATCTATCTATCTATCTATCTGCCTGCCTGCCTGCCTGCCTGCCTGCCTATCTATCTATCTATCTATCTATCTATCTATCTATCTATCTATCTATCTATCTATCTATCTATCTATCTATCTATCTATCTATCTATCTATCTATCTATCTATCTCTCTATCAGTCTATCTATCTATCTATCTATCTATCTATCTGTCTATCTGTCTATCTGTCTGTCTATCTATGTGTCTGTCTATCTATCTATCTATCTATCTATCTATCTATCTATCTATCTATCTATCTGTCTGTCTGTCTGTCTGTCTGTCTGTCTATGTGTCTGTCTATGTGTCTGTCTATCTATGTGTCTATCTATCTATCTATCTATCTATCTATCTATGTGTCTGTCTATCTATCTGTCTGTCTGTCTATCTGTCTATCTGTCTGTCTATCTACATCCGTCCGTCCGTCCGTCTCTATCTATCTATCTATCTATCTATCTATCTATCTATCTATCTATCTATCTATCTATCTATCTATCTATATCCATCCATCCATCCATCCATCTATCTATCAGCATGTGAGCACCTCCTCTTCCTAGTGGTTAATCTGTTGTGTTGTATTATCATAATCACACTCTTCAAGGAAAAAAAAAGAGCAAAAAGGAAGTGTGTGGTACAGTAGAGCTCACTGTTCATCATCTCCAGCAGAGAAACGGAAGAACCGGCAAGTCACACACACACACCCTCCCTAACCAATCCAATCTGAGGGTCTGCAAAGTCCCGCCCTCTCCCAAATGGGCCTCGGGCAGTGGTGTATAAATACACTATTACTGATTTACCCCGACACTACCTTACAGCGACCCTCAACTCTCTCTGGACTATAATGCTGACAGCGTCCGCTCTACTGCTGCTTCTGCTCGGCCCAGGCATCGATGCCAAGCCCAATGGACACTGGGAGCTCCAGGGATCCTCCCGTTGTGTGCCCATCCCAACCAACATGGCCCTGTGCCAGGGTCTGGGCTACAACAGCATGCGGATGCCCAACCTGCTGGGACACGAATCTCCAGCTGAAGCGGTGCAGCAGAGCACCAGCTGGCTGCCGCTCCTGTCCCGAGAGTGCCACCCGCACGCCCGCATCTTCCTGTGCTCGCTCTTCGCCCCCGTGTGCCTTGAGAGGTAAGACTGGCTTCTGAACAGACTGACGGTTTCATTGATTAGGAGGAACGATGACCCTCAAAACTAAAAAAGGTTACACTTTATTTTAAGGTGTTTTTGTTACACTTTAAGTACTGAGTAATATTAAAGGGATTGTTCACTTTGAAATAAATTTTTGGTATGTTTTAGCTTACCTCAAGGGCATCCAAGATGTAGGTCTTTGTTTCCGCAGTATTTTCATTTTTGATATTTTTAGGTCAAACCGTTCTTGTCTGTCAGTCATATAATGGAGGTATATGGGGTCCACCTCAAAGAGCATGCACAGATAAGTCCAAATTAAACATGATTTAATGACTCGTAAATGTAAGTACACATTGATGGCCTAAGACACCAAACGAGAGGTTTGTGTGAGAAAACGAACAGTATTTATATCGTTTTTACCTCTTGTAACCACAGCACCCGCACCTTCAGATCACTTGGACATGGCTGTGGTAAAACGATAAAAACGATATAAATACTGTTCGTTTTCTCACACGAACCGCTCATTTTGTGTCTTAGGCCATCAATGCGTACTTACATTGACGAGTCATTAAATCAGGTTTAATTTGGACTTCTCTGTGCATGCTCTTTGAGGTGGTCACAATAGACCTCCATCATATGACTGATAAACAAGAACGGTTTGACCTAAAAATATTAAAATTGAAACTACTGCGGAAACAAAGACACCTACATCTTGGATGCCCTTGAGGTAAGCTAAAACATACCAAAAATTAATTTCAAAGTGAACTATCCCTTTATGTAACAACACGTACTTACTTACTATAATTTACTATTATCGTATGTAACCCTTTTTAAGATAACCCTTAAAAATATATTGCGGATATTATTTCAGTCGTGGCCTTTGGTCAATGTTACATGGCATTTAAAGCAGTTAAATGCCTGGTGTCATTATCATGCAAATAAGTTCAAATGCTAATGTTAAGTGGAAGTGAAAATCACATGCAAAGAAATTCGTGGCACAAAAGAAATGACAATATAGCAAGACAATGGATTGCATTCATTTATGTCTGATTAAATCAATTCAATTTGATGACAATTATATAAAAGGTTTGCTCTAATGCAACAGAAACAATAGCAATTGTTGCCATTTTTAATGTTTTTTTTCTGTGCCCCGAATCTTAAATATGGCTAAATATCCGAGACCACCAATGAAAATACTTCAAGATGTGGGTTCGGAAACCAGTCATCTTTAGATACTTGTCCACATCAAATCATCAGCTCCGAAACAATCAGTGAATGTGTGTCCCTTTTCAGGATCATTTCACCATGTAGGAGTTTGTGTGTGTCGGTACGGGACAGCTGTGCCCCCATCATGAACTGCTACGGTTACCCCTGGCCCAGAATACTGCAATGTGAACAGTTTCCCAAAGATCACCTAATGTGCATTTCCTCAGTTGCGCATATGCAAAACGGCACCAGCAATGAAGGCCGAGGTAAATAAAGATCTTTTTTTCTACCATACACACACTTTGGGAGAGCCATAAACAAAAACAATGCTGGGTTTCCTCCACCGAACTGGTTCTTGTGTCTGTTTCAGTGGTGCCGCGCGCGAGCTGCACAGACTGCGAGTTAGAGGAGGCCACGTCATCCAAAGAACTGCTCGATCTCTTCTGTAAAAGTGACTTTGGTAAGAAACTAATAAAAAGTTTAAAGGGGTGGTTGATTATGATTTCACTTTTCTAACTTTAGTTAGTGTGTAATGTTGCTGTTTGACAATAAACAACATCTGCAAAGTTACAACGCTCAAACTTCAAAGCAAAGGGAGATTTTTGCTTTTACAGAAATCCCTTTTTAAGGACTACAACAAACGGCTGGTTAGTGACATCACTTACCCTAATATTTACATAAACCCCGCCCCCGGAACACGATTTCTAGATTATCAAGACAGAATATGCTAATCAATGACTAGAAGATAACCACATGAATTCATCGACTGACCATTCAGAAATGTCCTGTTGCATTCTACATGTTGTCACTTCTTCTTGAGTCTTTCCTTCTTTGTCCGACTCCGGTTTGAACATAAAACGCTAAAAGTTTTTGAGGTAACTGGAGCTGCTAACACAGGAGCTCTTGAAGCTCCACCCCCTGCGCCGGGAGCAGCAGCTCATTTGCATTTAAAGGGACACACAAAAACTGTGTGTTTCTGCTCAGCCTCAAAAAGTGATAATTTTAACATTCTATAAAAAGATATCTGTGGGGGATTTTAAGCTAAAACTTCACACACACACTCTGGGGACATCAGAGACTTATTTTACATCTAGTGAAAAGGCCCTTATAGGACAGCTTTAAAGGGACACTTTACCCATTTGCATTAAGCTTTGTATCTTTAGAAACCCAGTCATATTTCAGAATGGTCATGGTTTATTCCCTTATTTTCCCCTGAGATGGCAGAAATAAGGATTTAAGTGTTTTACTTTCTGCTTATTATGACGTAAAAATCATCATTTTGCGTCATAATAAGCAGGAAGTCACATTTCATTGAAAAGTGTAGAGACTACAAACATTAGCTCATTATTATTTAAGGGTGTGGGACCCACTCACCCTACAGGACTATTATGGCGCTTTTCCACTGCATAGTACGGTACGGTTCGGTTCGGTTCGGTATGGCTCACTTGTGGTGCTTTTCCACTGCATGGTACGGTACAGTACAGTTCGCTTCGGGTCGCTTTAAATGGTACCTGGTCTGTTGAGGTTCCAAGCGTACCGTACCGGTACTAAAATGTGACGTGAAACACTGCAGATCACTGATTGGTCAGACAGAATCGTCACTACCAGCGTCACTACTAGCGTCATTGGATTTGCGACACGAGACACGAGACACTTTTTTAGCAGTATTTTGTTTTGCTGCCATCAGCCTCATTTTAAACACATTTTTCCGTCTAGCAGTTAAAAACAACCACATACCGAAAAATCAAGAACACCATCCCCTCGATAGTCTCCATTGTTCCTGTGTTGTGGGTTTGAAAATGTGGCGCTTTTAAGATGATGTCATGGCAGTAGAGGCGCGCGCAAATAACGCTCAGTCCCACACACTTTGAAGGGGTACTACTGCAGTGGAAAAGCAACCGAGCTAAGCGAACCGAACCGATCCGTACCGACTCAAAACGTACCACGCAGTGGAAACGCGAAGCGAGCCGAACTGTTCCGCGCAGAGTCGAACCGTACTGAGCCGAACCGTACCGTACTATGCAGTGGAAAAGCGCCATTACAGATCAGTTGGTGGGACTTCACTTGCAGAAACTGAATCAATATCCGCCATCTTGTTTGGAAGCTAAGCTAACAAGCGCTGTGGAGATGGGAAGTATGATAATGACAGAAGAAACTAAACATGATATGGAAGAAGAGGATTTTGAAATTCTGCTGCTCGAATCCGATGTTCGTGGCTAACTTTACGAGCCGCAGTATAGTGAAGAGCAGCTGAGGCTGATGGAGGAACCGGAGGCGGCTGCCTGTCGCGGTCGAGGAGCCCGGACTGACTCGAGCTGAGGCAGACTGCTGGTGCCCGTGCTCTCGTGTGCGCTACAAACACAGAAAGAGTCCGTCTGCTGCAGAGAATTTCAACGATGGCAATTTCTCCTGGACGAAATCTCTGAATCAGACGAGCACACGGACGTTTGAGTTGTGATGTGAACCATCCTCGTTTCGCCTGACTGAACATCCAGGTATCATGCAGTAATTCACCATAGAAATAAATACAAATGAGGAGTAATTCACTAATGAGTTTGCCAATGTAACGTTAACGGGGTTTGTTGGTGTGGGAAGAAGGAGGCGGGAACCGGCAAACATTTAAACATTTTAATAGTAAAATGAACGAATACAAAACGAAAGTATAAGCCAACAGCCCCTCATTGACGACTGATGTCCGCACACAACATAAAATCAAGCCTGTTTCTCTCTCGATCTGCCGTTTATGCTCCCGCTCCTTTGTGAGAGATGCGAGACCGGTCTCTTGTCTTTCATTATCACTCACGCCACCGGCCTCGCGCCGTCCTCTCGCGCTGCTCTCACGTCCCTCGTCCTGCTCGCCACAGCCAACTAACTAGACATTATGTGTGATATGAATTTCAAACTCTGGTGGCAGCTAACGTTAGCCTTGTTGACGAAAGAATGATTTCTCTGATGTGTGCGCAGTTCTGGATTAGTGGGTGTGGCTTGTGGAGCTGTGCATTGTGGTGCATTGTGGGAGTTGTTGTCTTACATACAAATATGCCCTTCGGTTATTTTTTTGGTCAAGAGGACACCAAATTCAAAAATTCTTTTACATTTCGACTACATACATGACCCACTTTCAATAAAGATTAATGTTGAAATGGGTGAAATGCTCCTTTAAAGTTGAAACAAACTCATTACTCATCGATTTCCTTCTCTCTGCTAGTGGTTAAAGTGCGTCTATCCAAACTGAACTCCAGTAGTTCTGTCCTGACCATGTTCTCGCTGGGCTCTCGGCTGGAGGTCCTGAAGCACGGGCCGCTGCTGGGAGGGGAAATGAGGAGTCGTCTGACACTGTGGCTGGAGCGAGACGCCACCTGTGTGGGCAACCTGACCCGCAACCATCCCGACGGGGGAACCTTCCTGTTGACGGGCACTGTGACGGGCAAGAGACTGCTAGTCACTAAAGCTTTCAGCTGGGGGAAACGCCCACGGCACCTCAACCAAGCGGCGCGCAAGTGGAAAAGCCACCGGTGTAGAGGGTAGCGGGACGATGAGGGTGTTTAAAAAGGTATCGCAGTGTGTTCATAATGTTGTAAATAATAGAAGATCCTTGAACTATATTTTTAAAGATATTAAACCATTTAAAATGTGTTCATGTGTCCATTTTCTGTCGCAAATCTCAGTGCTACTTTTACATCCATAATTAATGAGTTGAACCCAAAAAGGTCAAGATTTTAAAACATGAAAAGCTGAAACTCACCAAACAGCAGTGGTTTCAAGCTGAGGGTGCGCATGTTATGGGTCCGGTCAGGAACGAGAGACACTCTTTGCACATGCCCAACCTGAGAGGAAAAGATAAAGCATGTAAGTCTCATTAACATTGGATTACACACACATTATAGGGAAGCATCACTCACTCACTGTCTTGTCTTCACTACCAAGGGAATGATGATATTAAGCATTTTTCAACACTTGACAAGCTATAATCCTGGTTATGGGCGTACCGTTGCCGACAATCTCTACCTACGGTTTACCAATAACAACTGACTGGGTCATTTGACCAATCGCCGCAGATTCGCGTCACTCAAAGGAAATGTTTGGGAAAATGAATCATCGAACGAATCATTTGGGAGTCGTTGAGCAAATCAGTTAAAAATAAATGCATATTATAAGACAGATAAAGTGTTTTTTATCCTTTCATGCATGTTAAACTGTTCTTGCGAACTTCTAAAACAAAAATAGGAACATTTCAAATGCTATGATATGGGCTCTTTAATAATATCAAGACAAATCATATATAAAACTGTGACTATTTAAATTCTGCACTGCAATATATTGTCTTGAAATAATTGAAATAAAACTCAAATAAAATAAACTATTAGACATTTGTAGAGGTGTCCGAGTGCACTCATTCAATCACACGATGCACGGCTAGAGAATACCCATAATGCACTGCGTCTGACCAGAAGATGAATCCTCCATCCATCCATTTTCCAAAACCACTGGTCCAATGTGGCGACAGTGTAATATCACACAGACTGTGTACATTCCTTTTTACTTGATTTTTAAATTGTTTAATAAGGTTTATACACGATAGTTTCCATCTTTCCATGACAGTTCCAGATAAATCTTTTCATTACTATCTAAGCTGCCGGTTTGCAAATGATTATTAGTTACAAATGATTATTCAACAGCAAAGTGTCCGAATTCACTCAGTCGTTTTCAAGTGAACTATTTTAGTGGAGTAATGTAGGGAATAGTGAATGCGGGTTTAGGGGGCATTTCAAACACAGCCTTGGTTACTGATTTGGTTTCCCTTGTTATTGATTCCTTTATAATTATGATATTCATAATATCAACTACTATTACATTTAAGGGAGAAGAAGTGTTTTATAAATTACTAATGCAGTAGTCTTATTATATTATTGTCTTAAATAAAAATGCATTATTAAATGTTTTTAAAAAAAATGCACAAAAATATATTTTTAATAATTAAGTTTTCTATTAAGATAACACACTGGTAATTTTGTTTTCTCAACACCATTACATTAATGTAACAGGCAAATATATGAATGCTATCATAGAACATGGGAGATAAATAACAATGCTCCCTGATCTCACACATCTTAATAAAAATGATTTGAGCTGGAAAGGCATAGAATAAAAAGACAAGTCCTATAACGTAGTGAATAATGCTCGCATGTCACTTACCCGTATGCCCTCCAGGCGAGGCAGCTGGAAGGAGAGCTCGGGGCTCAGGTTTGGTGAAGGGGTTTGGTGTTCAGGCATGGGTCCTGGTACACTGGCACTCTTCTCAAGGAGCACATCCTGCTCCCCAGACCCCGTGTTATAGTGCACATACAGAAGCAGAGCTATGATGTTAATGATGTAGATGTGGAAAAAGGCCATCACCACCACGAAGTAAGCCCTGGAGCAGACGCTGCTCTTCTGGATGTTCATGCGCTCCGGGCGAGCGGGTGTCGCGGTGGTGGTGGAGGGGGGAAATGATCCATCAACTCCCCCTCGCGCCCGTGCAAACTCTCCCCATACTCACGCATCTCCTCCTAAATCACTGCTCTCCCCCGTGCATTGCCCTGATCTACCCTCTCCTCCTCTCAGCTGATCGGACAACCGACTTTACCTGGTGTGTTACCTGGCGAGCGTTATTATTACACACTACTATATGCCTACATGGCGATTCAGATGCAGATATTGACCATACATTCATAACAAAGGTCCATCGTGTGTGTGGATAAGGGATCTGTGCCGGAATTTCTTCAGGATGAACCGGAGGAAAGATTTAGAACGATGTCAACAGTGTAACAGCGCTCTTGTAATCCAATGGGCGATTAAATCAGACCAATCATATCATACAGAGAATAGATTCATAAAAGCGAGAGGAGAACCCCCCGCACGACTTCTTTATAAGCGGAGATGGAAAAATAACAACAGCTACAGCGTTTATAATCATCTGTCATTCATCCTTCAAACAACGCGAAGTAACCGACGCTAAGCTAGAACTGACGAGTCAACGGGTCCTTTCAAAATAAAAGCAGGACGTTTTTTTATTTCACTTAATTTTCTTTTTAATACAACTTTGACGTAACTTTATATTAATTACTATTAATACTGTTATTTACTTAAAATTTATTTTATTCTAATTAATTTTATTTATTCGAAAATATGACGTCATAATTTCGTTTTTTTCTCTCACAATTTCTGTTTTCTAATCTCATAATTAATAATTAATCTAGTATGTCATCATTTTGACGTTTTATTTTAAGATTTAAACGTTTTCGGTATGTCATAACTTACTTTGTATCTTATAATTTCGACTTTTTATGTCATAGTTATGACAAAGATAGTCAAAAGTATCACAATTATTATTTAGTATGAGGTTTTATGTCATCGTTTTTTAAGTAGTATATCTTAATTCAGATTTAAATAATTCAGATTTTTTTTTTTTTGTTATCAGGCGAAAAATGGGCTTCCACAATATTATTTAAAAAATTTATCCAGCGCTTTACTATATAATTTATTATTGACAAGTACTCAAAACATTTTGAGCAAGCTTGAAGTAATGATGTTGATCACTGATGATTTTGCATTATTTGCTCTGAGCTTGAAACTTGAAACGGAAGCTCTAGAAAAGTCCATGGATTGCGAGGGGCGTGGTTTGAGGCCCCGCCCACCCGTGACACCATCACAACCACCAGAACAGAACATCGGGAGAACATACCAGAAAACCTCTGAGCAGACGCTGACTATCACACACTCACAGCCGCCAAAGTCATGTAAGTGTGAGCTCTATGTTGAATATATGTGATCAGATTTATGTGAAATACAGTTTGTTAGTGAAACCAGCAGCACAAAATAACTATGTAGACAGTGAAGCTTATCGCTAGCCAGCATTAGCTACTTCCGCACGACTCATTCACTCCTCTTGCAGTCGTTAAACTAACGTTAGCAACTCAGTGAAACCCCCTGCAGGGGAACGCAAGATTTAAAAAGCTAAATTTAAAAGCTTTAGGTCCAGAACTCTGTAATATACGTTGAAATGTGTAACAATATGGTATAAGTATAAGTTGGCGCGTTACAGTTAGCCTGAAAAAAGGTCACCAATGTTAGCATTTAGCGCCCTTTTCCCACCCAAATACAGTTAATAAATACACACATCTTTGTAAAATGTATGTTACTATCGACGAACTCGTTGAAAGAGTAGCTGAAGTTAGGGGAGTTTATTGGTTTCTAATTCGGTTAAATGCGCGCTCCGCCTGCACGTGCTGCAGGGCCAGAGAGCTGGAGTGTGCGTGCGTGTGTGTGTGTGTGTGTGAGAGTGAGTGATTGAGGGAATGAATGAAAGAAAGAACACACTCATAACACTCACTATTCAGTGAGCACACTGCAAGAAGACAGCGATTATATCTGAACCATCAAGAGTCTGTCCTTCAACAGCTCTGTGCTTATTAACGATAATCCTTGATTTTATTTCAATGGCCTGAGTATCTCCACAAACTATATATATATATATATATATATATATATATATATATATAAGCTGTGTCCTAATCATATTTTGCATCAGTTATTAATTGTGGTCCTATGGACATGTACAGTTTGAGAATTGAACTCTGAACTCAACCTTTGTTTAGTAGTGTTTACTTGTGTCAAGAATTTGATACACCAGGAGCAGTAACAGGCGGCAGATTGAAGTGCTGTGTCACAGATGTCCATGACACCTGCTCATTGCAGATCTAATTTATTTGTTGAATGAACAATCAGGGTTTCTGTACCTCATCTGCTGCTAATAATAGTTGTGGGAAATCGTTTTGACAGCCAATATTTAAATTAGTGATCGAATGAAGTTTCATTGCATGATGCTAATACCGATGTCTAGAGAATCAGGTGAACAGTGTTATATTTGAATTATATTTTGTCAATTGTAAAACTATTGAAACAGATTAAGGCAAAAAATATTATTAAAATATTTTCAATGCATTTAAGTCTAAAATTAATGAGTAGTTGCTTCATTAACTAAATACAAATTTCATATAAGCAATTGGCTTTATGCACAGCTCCACTACTTCCTGAACTTAAGCCAGCTCCTTGTTTCCTGTCTGCCCTTATTGGCCAAACTTGATTAATTCATGTGTGTCTGACCTCAGTAGTCACAAAAATAATAATCAGGCACACCTGAATTAATCAAGTTTGTCCAATAATGGCAGACAGGAAACAAGGAGCTGACTGAAGTTCAGGAATTTAGTGGAGCTGGGCATAAAGCCAATTAGACACTATTATTGGAATAAGTCATAAACATATAGTGGTAACTTAATAAATTTAAAATTAATTTTATTTAATAAATAAATAAATAAAAAAAAACTCATCACTCATGTTCAAAAGTTTAATGTTTGTGAAAGAAGTCTCTTCGGCTCACCAAGGCTGCTTTTATTTGATCAATAAAACAGTTATATTGTAAATTATTAGGCCTATTTCAATTTAAAGTAACTTTTATATGTGAATACATTTTAAAATGCACTTTATTCCTGTGATCAAAGCTGAATCTTCAGTATCATTACTCCAGTCTTCAGTCTTCAGAGTCATATGATCCTTTAAAATGATGATTGGATGCTTAATTAAACGTAGATACATTTTTTTTAACGAGTTCAAATGAACAGCATTTATTTGAAATGGAAATCTTTTGTAACATTATAAAAATCTCTACTGTTGTTTTTGATCAACTTTATACATCCTTGATGAAAAAAAAAATAATTTTATTTAAAAAAAACATACTGACCCCAAACTTTTGAACCATTGTCATGCAAGTTTAACTGTAGGAAATTAGGAAATCTGTGACAATTTATTTTGCCTAATTTATTGATATTTTAAAATCATCACTATATCGATTATAGCATGAAAAAGGCAGATATATCAAACCCATGGTTTATTAGTTAACTGCGGGAAGGCACCGAATTGTATAATGTCTGTTGCACAATCCAACCTTATTCACTGGGTAAAATAATTAAAGGGTTAGTTCACCCAAAAATGAAAATTCTGTCAGTATTCACTCACCCTCATGTTGTTCCAAACCTCTATGTGTTTATTTGTTCTGCTGAACGCAAAGGAAGATATTTGGAAGAATGTTTTAATCAAACAGATCTCATTCCCCATTGACTACCATAGTATGTATTTTTACTGATTGATTTGACATGTTCTATCCAAGATTATCATTTCTTTATATAAAATGTTTGTCGCTGAATTATTCAATCCATAATTTAAATTTCCTCAGGCAACCAGCATCTGCTAAGTGGTACGACAGACGAGACTCTGTCTTCATTGAGTTTTTGGTGGAGGACAGCAAGGATGTGAAAGTAAATTTTGAAAAGTCCAAATTTGGGTTCAGGTATGTTGTTGTAATTTCAACATCTATGTATATCAACAAAAGCTTCTTATCGTCATTGCTTTAGACTGTAGTCTGAATGTTTTGTGGATTAGCTAATGGTGTCTTCTGTGCTCTTCTTCAGTTGTCTCAGTGGGACGGATAATACGAAGCACTCAAATGAAATTGACCTTTTTGGATCCATCGATCAAGAGGTGAGTTTAGCACACAATTGAGAGATCATGTTTCAGATGATTTGCCATAGTTGATTTCAGGATAAGGATGTTTTGTTTTTTGTTTCACTTTCTAATCTCAGGCGTCCAAACATAAGCGTACAGACCGGTCGGTCTTGTGCTGTTTACGGAAAGCAGAGCCAGGGAAATCCTGGCCTAGGATAACAAAAGAAAAGGCAAAGGCAAGTGTATAGTTGTTGCTTTATTTGGAATTAAATTGTTTTATTTGATTAACAACTTTAGGACATTTATCTTCACAATATGAAGTCAAACTCAAAGTTAAGTGTGTATTTTAGTGCTCATTTAAAATAGTAGTCGGCCGATTTTTGGCAGTTTGGTCAATATATTAGACCTTTTATTTTTTGAGGGAGCATCAGACTTTTATTTTGACGTTGTTAATACGTTACTGGATAGACTGTTAAACAGAGAAAGTAAATTTTATATGAAAAAGTGTTATAGCCCTTTGCTTTTATATTATTATTTTATTACTTTTATATTATTATCAGTAACCAGACAGTTTCTGGTCTTATTGACTACCATAGTATATATTTTCTACTATGGAAGTCAATGGGACCAGAAACCATCTGGTTACTGATAATCTTCTAAATATCAGAAAATCGGCTGCATGGATTCGAAAACAGTAAAACTCAACTGTTTAACTCTGAGGGAGTTATAAAATGAGCCTATTTCCAAAAAAAAGTGGAGTATCCCTTTAAGTGTATCAGATAACTTGTGTAAAAATTATTAGTTAATGGTATCAGCCTTTAATATCGGTGCATCAATACATAAGCCCCTTTCACACAGCGCATTGATCCCGGGAAATTGCAAGAACGCCTTCTGTGTGAACGCAAACACGACCCGGGATTGATACCGGCATCGATGCCGGGTTGGGGACCTAGTAACATTGCCGGAATCAGTCCCGGAACGAGCGCTGTGTGAACAAAAGCCAGGACCAATGCCGTAAGGGGTGTGTCATAGTGATGACGCTCGTGCCGTCGCACGACTCTGTTGCTCTTAGAAGAAAGTTTGTGTTCGTCATCAACAAAGAAAGGACGAACAAATGTCTGCGAACTGGAGCGAAGCAGAGACCAGGAGCTCCTCACTATCCGTGCTGAAGCTGAGATCGTTCACCAGCTTTGTGGCGCGTGTACATGTTTTCGACGCATATACGTTACACGTCTCATCCTGACGTCATGTGTCTTTCCGGGATCTTTACGGTTTGTGTGTGAACGCACTCACAGATCCCGGAAAATCACTGGCAGTGTGAATGAACCGAAATCAAACAATCCCGCGACAAATACCAGGTCACATTATCCGTTTATTTTCCGGAATCTCTGTGTTAAAGGGGCTTTAGTGTTGACTTGGTTAGGACACAACTTAATTTTTGTCTTATTTTGTCTACAGATCAATTGGCTTAGTGTCGACTTCAACAACTGGAAAGACTGGGAGGATGATTCAGAGGAAGATGTGGCCAACTATGATCGCTTTTCAGAGGTTTGTTCTTTTTAGTTCCAAAATAGTTATTTACCTTCTCAGCAGTATTCCCAATTATTATGGGAATTGTGTGAGGAATATGTCTAATTAATGTGTTGTTCTGACATGATTTGTTGGTTTTAGATGATGGGCAACATGGGAGGAGAGGATGATTTACCTGATCTAGATGGAGCAGATGAGGTAAGATTTAAAATCATCCCAAACCTGTATGACTTCCGTTCTTCTGACATAAAATATATTTTGTCCATACAAATAGGTCCATTGTTGGGCTGTGTCCCATTGACTTTTTAGTTCGTTAAAATATCTGATTATTCAACTAGTCAGCCTCAAGGAAGCCGTGTATAATTAGGCTCATTTAGGGCGGGTCACATCCAGTCAGATGCGGTTCTTGAGGGGGTGGAACAGGACGGGACAGAGTTCTCAACACGCTTTTAACTGTTGATTATTTTCTTTTCAGGAATCAGCTGATAGTGATGATGAAAGTAAGTTTTCCTCTTTTTTCTAGCTTATACTTTCAGTTCATTACTCTTTTAAAAAGGGGTAGTTCACCCGAAAGTCATGATTTACGTCATTTACTTTTTTCATTTGACTGTTTTAGGTATAGTCTTAATTTTTTGCTACCCATTTCAAGTCATCTAAATCTAATCAACTCTTCCAAGCTTTAAAATGTACATAAAGACAGTAAATGAGTTGTTTAGTCAAAGTCTTAATGAAATTGATTAATATGAATATATTTAATTTATTCACATATAATCACTGATCAACGCACATACATTGAGCATATCAAATATAGAAAACAGAAGCTCAACTGTACTTGCTTGACATGTGAGACCAGAAATTTCCCTTCTTGTCATTCCTAACTTGAATGATGTTCATCTATTGAATGTGAAAGGCGAATCCGAGTAATTGAGAATGTCCTGGGGTCTCATTTATAAAACTGCGCGTAGGATCCTTACTAAAGTATACATGCGCCCGAAAGCCAAAAATGGTGTATGCCAAAAAATATTCAAATTTATAAAACCGTTAGAATTTAGACAGATTTATAGAACCTGCACAGAATTCAGTCAGCCGAAGATTGTGCGCACATGCGTCTCCTCCCCGAAATAACCATATATGGAGATATGCATATCCTCATCTGCATATCATTTGCATATGATTATTCATCCACGTGATACCATGTTAAAGTATAAGATGTTCGGAAAATATGAAATACAGATGTGCCGTGTCACAATAAATGATTCTTATTTATTTATTTTTTTAGTAGCCTATAGCCTTGCTTTTGAATGAATAAATCAAATAGTGTAAAATACATTTCAGAGAAATATTTTCTCAATCTTTTCCACTGGCCAAATAGTATTTTTAATTAATTTATATTTTTAATGGAAACAGATTAGCAATTATCTCACAGCATGCCAGAGGGAAAGTGTTCAAAAACATTGCATCCACAACCAATATATATTTCTATTTATTGAATATACATTTTTTTGTAACTTCTCAGTAATGATTTCATGTAGTTTAAGTGTTAAACTCCATTACTGAGAATGTTTTATTTAATCTAAATGTATATATCAGAAGTAAAACCTGGTGAGTTCCTTGTGAAAGTGTGAACTTCAGTCCACATTCATTGTCATTGCAAGAGCAGACGTTACATGTATACAAGCACATTATGGATTTTCTTAATTAGTGTTTTACAGAAGAAACTTAAAAGTTGGAACAAAATGAGACTAAAGCCCAAAGTACATTCCCTGACTGTCCACACACTGACCCTGTGACAATTTTTTGTTCCTTTCCTTCAACATGTCTGTGTTTCCCCCCCCCAGAAATGCCAGATCTGGAATAAGCGGCTGGCACATTGTGGACAGACAGAGGAGGAGGGGGATGACATGCGAAGGAAAAGAGCGGTCATCTGAATGGTACATGATCTGAAAGGGAGCAAAGCTGAATTGATTGAGATCAGTGGATTCGTAAGCATCACCTCTGTCCACTCCGTGGCTGCGTCCAGAAGATCGACTTCTGTTGGGAGTTTATATGCATATTGTTGTACAGAGCTTCGTCGTCCCTCTCCTTATGAGCAGTCCTGGCTTTTTCCTTTTTTTTTTGTTTTCTTTTAATCTGTACTAAAACATGATGTATACTTCAACTGTTTGGAAATACTGCACTGTATTCATATTTTTTCAACTGATAAGCAATAGATGTAATGGAAGGTTTCTTTTTTTATTGTGAGGCATTGAAATTAAAATGAAAAGTGACAAACTTTGCCGAGGTGAAGGTAGTTTGTGTCTTGTAAAATCTGTATAGTGGACGACCTTGTGATAAAGCGTAAGAACTGTGAGTAGCAGTTTTTAGACAAAAGACCCACCTCCCTAACATACTTCAGTCATCTCTAACGTTAGCCCTCATGTCTCTTGACGTAGTACCAGATTTGTTGGTGGTTAATATTTTTTGCTGACTCCCTCTGAAATTATCCCGAAGTCTATATTGGCATTGTATTTGCTATTGGACTGTTAATGTCTTTAATATTATGACTGCAGTATGATGTCTTTACTGGGAAACAGAAAGGTAATGTATGTTTCAGATCAAGTCTAAAACAAAAAGACCAAATAAGTTTGCACTATCAAGAAATTGGGACTGTTTTGTGCACATTTTATTTTTTTGTTTTCAAAAGAAAAAAAGCTTTCAATTTTTGTCTACGTATTTCTAATAAACTGCTCAATGCTCACCTTTTCATTTTGTCTTCAAAACTGTTAAATGGGCACTTTAACCATAAGAAGAAAAAAAGAACTCTTTTGGAATTTCTAATTCTAATTTTGGAATTTTGTTTTTTTGTATGACACGAGGATGAGAAAATTGTGACATGTTTCGTTTCTGGGTGAATTGCCAAAAATGTAATTAGTTTAGATGCCCTTTCAATGTACAGGATTTGAAAATAGTCAGTGATTATAGGGTAATATTCAGGCAACCAGGATTCAAGTAACTGTTCAAATGCATAATAGTGATAAAACACATTAGCAAGGGAAGTTCCAGTGGGCCCAAATGAGTTTTTAACCATAGACAGGTTTTTACCAGCAACTCCGTATTTCCAGTGGCGTACTTCATAATCATTAGCACCTCGCCTTCTTTTTTTTTCTTTTTTTTTGCAACATTATGCCGTCAGGTCACTCGAGGGAGGTACTATAACAGGTTCATAAAAATGCACGCGCTCGCCCAATGACTACATGCGGACTCGGATACTTCACACGAGCCGAGGATGTGTCCTGCCTGTGCATAATTTTCTACCATGTTAGAATTGTGGCCACCTACAGTGATTTTATATGTTATGTTTGCCTTATTATCGGATGAATGACATGGCCTCGGTTCTCCCTCTCCGTAGCGGACCATCACTTCCTACCGCCGCATTCTGGCTGCGCATCCATTCGGCTCCAGACTGACGATCAGCGCGCTCTGGGTCCTAAAGCCGGACCCTTTCCGTTCCACTCTGCGCTCTACTCGTTATCCTTGACGTCTGCTCCAGTAGCATGTTCCCATAGTGTTGGCCCAAATCCGACCCACAACTGGTATGCGTGGAATCCACACGTATCAGATGTGGTCCGGAGCGACACAATGTTGCTGTCTGGGTTGTTTGGGTATATAAAATATGAGTAAGTTTTATTAAAATGGATTGTGAGAATTTGATCGTAATTACAACTGGAGCACATTTACACGAAAAAAAACGTTAAAAAAAATTCCTTTGCGTTTTTTACGTACAGATGAACCATTGTCAAAATAACACATTCTCATCCCAAGACGTCATCTAACTGACGCTTTGACCATACGTTTTAGGTGCCCTAAAACGTCAGATGTTGACGTATGGTCAAAGCGTCAGTTAGATGACGTCTTGGGATGTGAACAGCCTGGTCAAAACGATCCCGTTCATGCGGATCCGCAGACTTTGTAAAGAAACACTACACCTTCTGAACACTTAATAGCATGATTCGCCTGACGTGAAGTTCATGTTTTTGTAGTTTAGGCTACGCAGAGATAGATGATAACGGTAGGGCCTAACGTTTTATAATAACTTGCACTTTGAAACACATTTTCAAAAGTTTGTGTTTCCAGGGCACCAAAACGCTGTTATCGTGTAAATGAATGGCCAAAACACAAATCATTTATTTACTATTGGCCGACACTGGTCATGTGTGTGATGCTGGCCAGTTAGCCTACGTTCTGACATACAACCCAGAAGCGCTGTGCTGTTACACACATAAGAAAATTAATAGTTGAATGAAGTTGTTTTTTTTTTCTTACGCACAAAAAGTATTCTCGTCGTTTGATAAACTTAAGGGATACTTCAGGATTATCATTAAGCTTTGTTTTAGTAGAAAACCTGTAGCTATTTTCACTTTCCACCCTCATATCCCCCTGAGACGAGAGATTTATGTATTTTTTATCTGGAAAAAATCCTCAGATGACGCAAAAATTGTCATTTTGCGTCATTGCAGGATTTTTTTGGCCAGAGGCTAAAGACTACAGTCAGTAGTAGGGTTTGTCCCGCATGTCCTCAACCCCATAGAGGGCGAGATCTCACTCACAGAACGAACACATAGCGTCAGACATCTTTTTTAGGAAGCTAAGCTAGCAGGCTCTTGTTCTGTGGAGAAAGATGAGTAGCAGGGGTCACCATCCTCGTACAAAATGTCCGGGATTCAACTTTTGCTTTCTGCAGTCACCATTCATTGTTTAAATGCACAGCTTTTGTTTCAATCTAACTGAATTCGTTGCAATTGGTGAATCTGAATGTAGTGTTTAGCCTACATGAAGAAAATTCCCGCTCCTCTGTGAGAGATACGAGACCGGTGGACCACAGGTGTCGCTCATTGGCAATCACTCGACCGGCCTCGCCGTTCTCCCTCACTCGTCCAGCTCGCCACAGTAAACATGATAAATGGCGACTGTAGAACGCAAAAGCTGAATCCCTGACATTTTGGGCGATCTCGAAACACATTTTCGGGCAGACTCATCACAGAGACTCACTAGTAGCCTAGACTTGTTATTTAACTACTGCGGTCTGTTGCTGGTAGGGGTGGCCTCCAAGGGCAGTGAAGCAAGTGCATTCTGGGAGTTGTTGTCTTTTATCCACATAAGCCAAAAATACATTTTCTGGCTTTTCTCAGTCTAGAAAGCTCCAAATTCAAAAATAATTTCACATTTCTTCTACATAAATGACCCATTTTAAATACACATTCATCTTTCCAGAGGTGAAGAATCCCTTTAAGGTTGAGTCACTGTAGTCACTTGGACTATTTTAACTATGTTTTTACTAACTTCTTGGCCGGCCAGTTTCAATTAAACAAAGCCCACGGAGGAGTGAGACAGCTCTCAGATTTAATCAAAAATATCTTAATTTGTGTTCCGAAGATGAACGAAAGTCTTGGAACAACCTGAGGGCGAGTATTTACTGACAGAATTTTCATTTTTTGGGTGAACTAACCCTTTAAGCCTTGTCTGTGAAACCAGGCAATATCACATTTATAGAATGAGTATATATACATTCTATATATATATATATATATATATATATATGGCATAAAATTGGTTAGCTGTTAAATATTTTGAACAGTTAAAAGGTTCAACTTATACATCAGTATACTTAGGATGTAAATTGAATGTATTTTAATTGCATGTTTATTGCAACTATGGAAATGTATTATAGTTTACATTTATATTAAATGCAGTTAGTCCTTATTTGACCCATTAAGAAAGTGTGCTGAATACTGCCATGACTTGTGTCCAAAACTTGTGTGTCATGCCTAAATTATATTTGTATTACATAGCTGTAATGATAAAGTTGCAAATATATTTAAAATTTGGTGGGGTGGTGATGGCCCAGTGGATAAGACACATGCCTTTGGTGTCAGAGACCCGAGTTTGAATCCACTGTGAGACACCAATGTGTCCCTGAGCAAGACACTTAACCCCTAGTTGCTCCAGAGGCCTGCGACCTCTGACATATATAGCAATTGTAAGTTACTTTGGATAAAAGCGTCAGATAAATGTAAATATAAACATTTATTTACTTTAAATGTAACATGTAAAAACCTAAATAAGTGTGTAATACTTTGAAGCACAGAAAAAATACTAAAACATAATGATTTTTTTTTACAATATTGTTACATTTATAAATATATATATTATCTGCAACATATGTATTTGTTTTTTAAAAAAAAAATAAAAAATATTCTGTTAAGATTTGAAGTGCACTACACACGCATATTTAATATCCTCCCGGGACCCAGGAAAAAACATTGTTTAGAGCATAAAAAACTAATGAAGAAAAAAAAATCTTTTAGGTGGCTATACCAGCTATGTTTCAGTTTGTGCCAACGCTGTGGTTTAGGTACCATGAAAGTGGTTTGGCTTTTAGCAGTGTTTATAGTAAATATAGTAACCAATCAGCTGTGAGCACAGTGACACATGTATGACGCAATAAAGTCACTCCACAGCAACAAATTTGTATGATTTTATATCCTAAAACGATCTCACATGTACAATTTCAGTTCATCAATTATTGTTACGCAGATTTTAAATGTATACATATATAAAACGTGATATAAATACGCTTTAGAATCAATAAACAAAGCTATAAAATGACTACATGAGCTTAAATGTTCAATTCTCTCTATACCTTTATCAACTGTATAAACTAACTTCACAACTTTGACTTGCACTGATATACAGTAGCGAGACTTTCTTTTAGTTGTCCTCTTTCACAAACAGCTATTTTCTTCTTACTGTGTAAATTTGTTTAAATTCTTAATATTTTAATACTTTTATTTAATAAAAGAATTGCGCTATTTCTCTCGAGAGAAATTAATTTCAACGAGTTTTGAATGAGTTTCACTCTTTCTCAGCATGTGATTGGCTGTTCGCTACCTAAACTCCTAAACTCAGGATCAAAGCCTGAGTTGACAGAGAAAGTTGATGATCAGCATCATGTGGTACCAACAAAGCCTGGTTGGATTGGTTTGGTTTTGTCAAGTCGAAACTAATCCTGCAACTCTGAGTTTGTTCAACTACCATGGTACAGGCCCCAGGGCTCAAATGAAATGAAATGTATAGGCAAAAACAACTTGATTTTTTTTTTTCATCCACCAATCAATTTTAGGTTCCAGGATTTGTTTAACCAAACTTTGAATAAATATGATTCTCATTATGAAAGGTATAATGGAATGAATAGGATACCATTTTACTTTATACAATATGTGGGTAAAACTTGCAATAAGATAAGAACTGTAATAAAGGGAGTAATAATTGACAACATTTTCATACTAATATCAAATATTCAAAGTAATATTGATATGTAATTGATTTCCCTGTTCACTTGCTTTTGCTGTCTCCCAAAATACCTGCAGTCCTGTTGCCTGGACATGTATAAAAAACAATGCCATGTTTCGTAACAGTTAGAAATCGCATTACATTTTCCTGAGATGCTGATTTATGACAAACAATTTGAAAATAAGTCAGATTTAAATTGTACAAAATATTATTTCCACAAGAGACTAGATTTAATGTCAGTCGTGTTTAAAGGGAAGTTGTTGTTGTCATGATGAAACCTGTCTCTGAAAAGCCCTGAATGTAAAATTGGTGTCAGATAAATTCCCTTAAATATAATCCCTAAAAAGTCTGGGTCCCAGGAGTCTAGAACTGAACACTTCTTTTCCACAAAGGCATTGTGGGTCAACTCAACACTGGTTTGTTCGGCCCGTAGTGCGCTAGTCGGCGCTAAGACCCGGAGGCACGCGGTCGTCTAACCGTCATCCACTTCCTCTTTCGGCTCGCTCTCTTTCTCTCTATATGATCATGGCTGCGCTCAAACATTACCAGCCATGTTTGCAAATCTGAAACCCAAAGGTTAGCGATTTAGCCGTTTATTATTTACATCGCTTACACTCTCTTCATCAACACTGGTCCATTGCCGGGGGACCAGAACCCCTGTCTCCTGTGCGATCGGCACATATCAAGGTTGGGCAGTTTTATTATCATTATACGGGGGAAACTTTTGAGAGTGTGTTGTGTGGGTGATGATGATGCTACCTCATTTTCTCTAACCGTATATCGGGAAAATAACGCGAATTAATCAACGAAAGATGACGTTTTGAGACGTGATGATTTGTTAATATTGCATTTGCACAGGCAAGCTTTTAAAACATTAGCCACTCATAATGTCTTCGAGATCACAAACCCTCTTGTATTTATATAATCAGTCCGTTTTATCTGTGCGTTTATCGTCTTTAATTATTTAAATAACGCTCAAGCCCGTGGTTATGTAAATAAGACCTGCTGTTTTCATTTACACCCTTTTCGTCGACACTGTTAAATTAAATTCGCCAATAATTTCATTCATACTCCAAAATATTGAATTAACATGCATGATAATCGGCGAATATTGTTTCAAAGCTCATAAACGGTCGTGATGAATCGTTGTTATGCGGAACGCAGGCCTCATTTTGTCATGTCATCATCACCGCTGATATTAATAACCGAGCACTTTAATCAAACTTCATATCGAAATATCGTTTTATAAGTGTGTGTGTATCGCTAGATTTTAGTTACGAGCATCATTGAGTTGTCTTTCCTTCATCTTTGTGGTCTTGGGACATAATTAATCATTCATGTTCAAGCAAAGTCCTTTTTGTTTTCGTTTGTGTGTTGGTTGTTTGGCCGCATCTCGTTGCTTTTTCTTCTTTTTCTGGCTTAATATGTGCTGATACAAGACTAGAATTACATTAAAGCGATTGAAGAAATCGAGTAAGTGTGGATATGAGCTGGTTTACCTTGAGTTGTGATGTTTTAGTGTTGGAGAAGTTTAATCAAATGTGGATATATAAATATATATACGTATATTGTGTGTGTCTGAGATCCAGAAGCAGCGCATGGCCATTAGCCTCCGTGCTAACCGATTCACACATCTCCCTCTTCTCCTTATTAACATTTCCTACTATAATATTTAATGAAATATCACTCTTTTGCAGTCTGTGTTGCCTTTTAGTGACATATGTCGCATTAACAGCCATTTCTGAATGAAATCCTTCGGTTTTGAGATGTTTAACGTTACTGTTAGCTGTGCAGTTAATGATGCAGACGCATAAAATAATTAGCGTTGGGTTTGATCTTTATACATTAAAATATCTGGTCATTTAAATTAGCTTCCCCCCCAAAAAAATTACTAGGACTAACTTATTAATGTGTTTAAAGTATAATTGAGTTTGAGACCGGTGTTCTGCATGTGTGTGTGCGTGTGATGTGTGTTGTTTAACGCATCTCATCGGCTTTATCTGCGACATTTTATGTTGAGATGTGAAGAGCAAAATTTGTGATGTCCGCCAGAGCAGTGCTCGCTGGCTGTGTCTCAAACCCCCGTACACCGGCTTGTCGTCTACCTGCGCGTCGCTGAAGCGGTCCGAACGTTCGGTGTGCGAGAATCCAATTAGAACGTTATGAACGCGTCAACAATGCTGAAAAAAATCCATATAGTTAGGTAGGTAGATCACTCACTAGGCATTGGAACACAGCCACCGACTAAAGCACTGTACACCTCTGGTTCATAAACATTAAACGCTCTTTACTTGGGTTAAATGAGAGTTTGAGTGCAGTTTTTTTACTAAAATTTTGAAATACGAGTCTGGTTATTTTGAAAATTTAAACTAATTTGTCCTTGACTCTCTATATTTAGGTTTCATTTAAAGGAGTAGTTCACTTTTGAAAAAAAAAAACTTTTGCTGATAATTTACTCACCCCCATGTCATCCAAGATGTCCATGTCTTTCTTTCTTCAGTCAAAAAGAAATTAAGGTTTTTGATGAAAACATTCCAGCATTTTTCTCCATATAATGGACTTTAATGGGAACCAAACGGTTCAATGTCCAATTGACAGTTTCAGTGCAAACTGTTCGAAGGCTTTTAAACGATTCCAGACGATCGCTCATTTAAAAAAAAAAAAAAGTTTTATAAGCTCAAATTGTCACCTTGCTCTTTTCTTGTGATGTGCGTTCGTGACTCTCCTGTTCGAACTCGTTCATCAAAATGAACAAATCTTTTACCGAGTCAATTTGTTAGTTTCATTCGTTGAATGAACCAAATGACTCGAAAAAAGATTCGTTCATTTTGATGAACGAGTTCGAATAGGAGAGTCACAAACGTGCATCACATAACAGAGCACGGCAACCATTTGAGCAAAGTAAACTTTGTTATCTATTTATTAAATGAGTGATCGTTTCGCTTGACAATACCCTTATTCATCATCTGAAATAGTTTAAAACCCTTTGAACAGTTTGCAGTTTGTACTGAAACTGTCCTTTGGACCTTGAACTGTTTGGTTCCCAATGAAGTGCATTATATGGAGAAAAATCCTGGAATGTTTTCATCAAAAACCTTAATTTCTTTTCGACTGAATAAAGAAAGACATGGACATCTTGAATGACATGGGGGTGAGTAAATTATCAGCAAAAGTTCTTTAAAAAGTGAACTACTCCTTTAAGGTGAAGCGTGTGGTTTTCACAGGACAAAAGTTGGTCGTTTACTGAAATTTTTGGTAAAGATGTAGCCTATTTTTAATTGGTTTGACAGTGTGAGACACCAAGGTAAACAATAGTATGTGCATTACTGTAGCTTTGTCTATCATGACTAATGTAATGTCTGAAATGATTGTTTTCAAACAGGTTTCTTAAATATTTTTTTCAAGCGATTGGTTACGCCAGTATTTGTTCAAGATATTTAAGTAGAGCAATTTTGTCTGAAAGAGTCATAGTACGTGAAACTACATACCAAGTATGCACTAAATTTGTTGAGGAACAAATTTCGCCACAATTTTAAAGAAATGCATTCAATGTAGTATGATTATAATCCGGACACTACTATTGTCATGTTGGCACTGACATCATTCAATTTACTGCCATCCACAAGTCCTCTTCCGTGCCGGCCTCATGGCATAGTAAAGTGTCCATCAGTAGTAGCCTAAGTCAGCTGGACCCTTTTTTGCCAATGGTTTTATGAATACCATGAATTAGGAGCACTGGGAAGTAGGCATATTCAGAAGCAGAGACCGTGTTTACGCTTTTTAGGGAAATCATCCGACAAATGGCTTCTTGTTGTCGGTGTGTGAACGTGACGTAAGAGAAAGTATTTTAATGCTAAAAATATGCCACATATCTAATTCTGTGATGTTTTTTTTTTCCTTCCGACAGATGGAAGCAAATAACCATTTTAACTACGGGCCTCACTCTTCTGTGCCAGTTAACTCAGGACTGAAGCATTCCTCAGGAGATTCTCTCTATACTAACGGGTCCTCCATGAGCTTCCCCCAGCAAGGGAAAAGTGAGCATCTACACTGCTTTATATGCTGATACTTTGAATAGAACAGGATTTATTTGAAAAGCTGGTTTTATTCCAAATGTTTTAACCGTAATAAGTTATATATGTGATAAATGTGATGCCTTTATTAATGATGCTGTTCATCACACAGATCTGAATGGCGAAATGAATGTGAATGGCATTACTACTGCAGGTGGGAGCACCCAGCCCAGCGCCCACCCTCCCTCTTCCTCATATCCTCAAATGAGCAGCCATCTACTCCCAGGCAGCATTGGATATGACTACCTGTGGGGCCAGTCTCAGTACAACCCAGCTTTGGGGCCTGTCCCTCCCCACGGGTTGCACCAGAAACCAGGCTCCCAGGGGGGGATACAACCACAGCAGCCTCAGCACCACTTCCAGGGGCATGGACCGTACCAAGTCAACGGCAGTGTAGGATCGTCCCGGCAGGCCCCTGGTGCTGGGCCGCAGTATTGGGCAAGGGGTAATCCTGGGCAACAGCAGGGGGGATCTTCGATGTCCATGGGATTTAACTCTCACAGCATGTATGGGACTTTTCCCAACCAGGGGCATCCTGGCATCCCACCATCCCAGCATCACCAGCAGCCTCCAGCCGTGCAGCACCAGTCTGCAACGACACATCATCTCCAACATCATTCACACCACCAATCCCCTCAACACCAGCAGCAGCAGCAGCAGCATTATGGCATGATGCCTAATGGAATGCCATTTTACCAGCATCCTTCACACCAGTCCCAACCGCAGGCCCAGACTCAGTCTCAATCCCAGACTCAGATGATACCACCCGCCACGCAGAGTTTTACGCCTCCGCGAGGAAGCCCTCAGCACCATCACGTGGGAAGTGGAGGCAGGAGCAGTCCCCACCACATGCAGGTCCCAATGAGGTCCCCTTCTGCAATGTCTGAAAGTGGTTCGCCTAAGAGCAAAGAGATGCAAGGTGAGATGGTCCCACACAGGCTTTAGTGTGTTGGAAAAAGGTGTCGAAGGTTGTGTATTTTCTAGGGCTGTAGTCAACCAAAGAAATCCTTAGTCAACCAAAGGATTGTCCTGCACAGCGATTAGTCAACTAAAAAAAAAAAAAAGACGCAATGTTTTTATTGATTTTTTTTTTAAACAATTGACTGAGCATTTATAACACAACAACGAAAAAACGTCAAAAATACATAAAACTGTTATAATAATAGCCTACAATTCTTTGAAAATTAAGTGATTTTTTTTTTTTTTTTTACTGCAAAAAGTGAGGAGCACTGTCCTAGGTCTATAGTGACCGTCACAATCGCGCACCTGACCACACCACGTGCTACAAAAAATATAATTGCGATCTCCTTCAACTACTTCAGTTCAGTTCTCGCGCATGTGTCGTGGAAATCTAAGGAAGTCTCGTTTCAGGCCAACAAGGAAGAAAAGGAATAGTCGAATAAAGTCGTTATTTTTGTTTGTTTTTTCGCACAAAAAGTATTCTCGTCGCTTGATAAACTTATAGTTGAGCCACTGTAGTCGCATGGAATATTTAAACATTTTCTTCATTGACTTTCTGGGCCGTCAAGAGGCAGTCCCTTAGGCAGCCAATGTGGTAGTTATACAGCTCTCAGATTTAATCAAAAATATCTTTATTTGTGTTCCGAAGACGAACGAAGGTCTTACGGGGTTGGTACAGCATGGGGGTGAGTAATTAATGACTTAATTTTCATTTTTGGGTGAACTAACCCTTTAACTTTTGTCCAGCCGATCTTGGCATTTTAAAACAAACGCACAAAAAACCCAAATAGCCTAAAAAACAATCCTAAAAGTAATGGGCTGTATTGTAGGAAGGCATATAGGTTTATTTTCATTTTGTTACATTATTTAGGCTATTTTCAAATGAGTCAAGTGTACAAATAAAAACAAAAACATTAAGAAAACACAATCTATTGAGGCAGCAGCATGATAAAGCCGTTAAAGGGCCTACTCGCGTCTTTTGCGCGCTCAAGTTCGATTTCAGATGTGTGCGCTCATAATGGAAGCAACACGCCGTGGTGCGTCCACGCCGCATCGAGATAAAAACATCTCAACTTTTCAGAATGCCATATTGGTCGATGAGCTATGGTAAGTTAGCTTTAGGTTAGCATTAAAGCCAAAACAAGTAGCGTGACCTGAATGAATACAGAAAAACTACCTATATCCCTTATTGAGCACGAATTCAGCAGCGAAGACAGCCACAGGTGCGCTTAACTGGCGCTGTGACAAAATGGCCTAAATTAAAGCATAAAGTGGGGGTAAAACATAGGCTAATTAGCCTATATTTAGAATACAGTAATATATAAATGCTTATAAAGGAATAAATATCCAGGAGTAAAACACAATCATTGAAAATTTCTTTATATTGGTAAAAATGAATAGAATTAAGAATGTCAGTCGACCAAGATGGCATCAACCAATTAGCTGGTGACAACCCTAGTAATTTCAATATCGATGTGCAATTTTTCCCCCAGTTATGATAAAAACACGAGTTGCAACTGGCCCTCCTGTCCTGCCAACCATCACTCTTTTTTTTCTTAATGAAGTCTTATTTGTATGACCAGGGTTCCTGTCGTGCATAGTTCAGCCCAAACCCTGGTCAAACTCTCCTACTTGTGATTTTCTCAGGGTTGGAGTTAAACTCTGCAGGGTCCTCCAGGGCCAGATTTGAAGAACCATGCTTTAGGGAAACAATATTATTATATAAACAATACTATACTATATTATTATTTTGTAAAGTGATTTTAAAAATGGCAGCATGATATTATCCTGCATGCTTGCTTTGATTTCCTGTTCTTTGGTGGAGCAATGCACTTCCTGAATGGCTTTTAATATCACCAACACTGGTATTGTAATTCTGTCCTCTGACTGAAATGACATTGCTCAGATCAGACTTGTTTTCACCAAAGGTAAAGGACTTCTTTGATTAGGAAGTGATTCAAACTGACTAACAGTGTGTTACACTATTGTCTAACAGCTAATGTCTTGCCCTAGTTCGACATTCTGCCTCACTCATCAGAAAATGACTTTTTTGCAACCTAGATGCAATAAAACACATGCAACCTAGATACAATAAAGCAATCAACAATACTGTTCTTTCCATTTAAGATTAAGATGATCTGTCTTTTATTTATTTATTTTACTTGTATACTTGCTTTGGCCGTGTATTCGGTGTGTTTAAATGGCTCTTCTGCTGAACATAAGGAGCATGAGGTTACAACCGTTAGAGGCGTTACTTTAGTTACTGTAGTTTCCACATTGATGCATATGCTGATTTTGAAACTGCTTACTCATTGATGGTGTAGTGAATGCCTCAGTTTATTACATGGGACAATAGCAGGAGTGAAAATCAATGCAGATTCTGTGTATTGGCAGCCTAGTGCATTAATTTCCAGGCCGTGTCTCTGACCTAAAAATCCAATTTTAGTTGCATTTCCAATCATGCATCAAGTAGCCTAATGATTGTGAATTGTTGAACGTGTCTGAACAATTTTGGGTTCTTGCGCTTCTTGCTAACGTGTGTTTTTTTTTTTTGTGGTCTGTAGTTCATATGAATGAGTCCTTTAAAGAAACTGATAAAGGCTTCAATGGAGTCGAGAGAAGCTCTGTACCCCAACGGTTGACTGATGGTTTTCCTGTAAAGTCCCCTGGCCCTGTTTCCTCTTCCGACTATAACCAGGGTGTGCAGCATCCAGCCGTGGACCTGGCGAAACCTGCAAAACAACGTCAGGAGATGGGAGCTGCCGCAAATGAGCTTAGTTCTTCCTCCATCTCTGGACCGCCTCCACCACTGGCTAGTCCGCCTCGTAAAACATTGACCCTGCCTAATCAGTCAGGATTTGCTTCATCTACAACTTTGGGTGTCGGCACAAACGTGTCTCCAAACTCCCCTCTCACGTCACCGCCTCTGACGGTCCAAGGCCAAAGACCTGAGCTCTCTGCTCCTTCATCAGCTGATGCGACACCTTTAGGACTTAGTACAACTCCTTCAATGTCTTCTCCTAAGAGCTCCAGAGCTCCACCTGCTGTGTCGCATAGCCAGTCTGCGGTGTTTTCTTCTAAGATGTTGGCGCATCCTCCAACGGTGCCTGTGCCGCCTCAAACAGTTCCTCTGGCAGAGGCCCAGGGGTCAAAAAGTCCACAGGTCTCTCCAACACCTCTATCTTCAGCTGCGTCTCCATCTGTCGTCTCCGCTCCTCCTGCATTGGCACCACTGAAAGGACCCCAAGAGGCATCGCCTCTAACAGGCCAGAGTCCTAAACATCCCGCTGCTTCCTCGACTCCAACATCTGCTGCCGATAACATCTCTCTCCCAGCAGTCTCTGCACTTCCATCTGTTGTCTCTGGTTCTCCTCAAGTCGCCGCTCTGGCTTCATCAGCACCATCTCCCGCTGTTAGCTTTTCTTCTCAGGCGTCCTCGGCACCTCTCAATTTTTCTCCTGCTCCAAATGCGTCTCGTTCCCTCGTTGGCTCTGCTGCTCATCCCTCAGGCATTGTGGCAAATGTGGACGTTTCTTCTCACAGTCTGGGGCAGGTGGGTTCTCACAGTGTAGTACGGTACAACTTTGGGGAATCGCACTCTACTCAAAAGACTCCTGGTAAACACGAGGCCTGTGTTTCCCAGAGTAAAGTCGGAGTCATAATCGGCACATCCAAAAAGGAGTCCAACAGTGAGGGTCAATCTGAGATGCATAGGGTCCCAACTCATAGTAGAAACCTTGAACCGGCTTTTATTGTTCCAAAGGAACCTGAGAGAGACACTATGGCTGTTGGCAGGAAAGACTCGTATGGTATCAAAGATCAGGCTACCCCGAGGAAAGGAGAAAGTGATGCTTTAAATGACACTTTTGGCACTGACACGTCACTAGACTATCCGTCCTTGGCTGAGTCAACCTACCTTGAAAGCTCAAGAGCGGAGGATGGGAGTTCGATGATGGACACTTTTGATAATTCTTATAGTCTTTCCCAGATGGGAGACCAATCCAAGTTTACAGAAGGATCCATGTTTGATGACTCCAGGGACTTGCTGGAGACTTCTTGTGAGGAAGACAACTTAAACAGCTCCATGACCTCTACAAGTTCCACCGAGGAGACTTCCCTCAAAGAGAACAGGTCTCTCCTGGACAACTCTTCAAACAACACCTCGCAAAACTGCTCCTCCCTGCTTTCTCCATCTATTAATGCCTCTACACACTCTATCAAAGGTGAGATTCCCAATGCACTAATAATGCATTTACTCACCTGTAAAGAACCTAGTATTAGGACCATAACACTAAATTTTTTAGAAGGGATGCATCAAACTTCAGCTGAAAACTATTTTTATATTGTGACCACTAATTGACGGATTCAAATTCAAAACTATCTAAGATGAATGTAATTTTTTTTATACTGTATATTAAAATGCTGTGTTAACTAGGGATGCACGATATATCGGCCAGCATATCGGTATCGGCCGATATATGTTCATTTTTAATGTTATCGTTAAGAAAATGTGGCCGATATATTAAAGCCGATAAATAATGTATTATTCCCTTCAGCTGAGACACTTGTTGAGCACTGTTTATGTTTTTGAATTTCTTGAAATATGATTGAAATCTCTTCAAAAATAGAAAATACGGTTTGGTACAACATGTGAAGCGCAAATCTGTCATATCGGTTATACAACACTATAATGAGAACATAATTATAATTGTGCTCTTGGGACATGGAATTAATTGTGAGACTTTTGTATTTGTAATCAGGCTCTCAAAATTAGATAAAAATTTGGATTTAAGTTTATCGGCCGATATATCGGTTATCGGCTTTCAAATATAAAGAATTATCTTTAACGGTATCGGCCAAAATTTTCATATCGGTGCATCCCTAGTGTTAACTAAATGTTATTAATTTTAAGAGTGTTAGATGACAGTAAAGGTAATATAAATTAGAGCCAGACCGATATATCGGCAGGCCGATATTATCGGTCGATATTAGGCATTTTCCAAAATATCGGTATCGCCAGTTATAATGGCCGATAAATGAATATTTCAAAAATAAAATAAAAACGAATGAAACACGCTTGAACCATGTCATGAGTGTTGGAGTTGTATAGTTTGTCCACCAGAGGGCACTCTACACTGTCCCTGTTGGCAACATTACAATTAAAAGAGCATCCCCATCAGTTCTCTTAACTCAAATAAGCATGACAAAATTTGTGACTATCATTTCCAGTTTTGCTGCTGTTAAATAAGCCGAGAGTGAAGCGGAATTAGCTAGTAATAATTGCGTTACGTTGTTAGAGTGTAGTTGACTAACTGTCCTTTTAACTTTTGACAATGTGACTGAAGTATTTCTTTAATAGTGCGTGACAGTTATAGCAATGAGACGGATCATCTCTCCTTGGCCTGTTATATTGAAAATGTATGTTTTACAATTTGCATTATGATGTTATCCATTGCTAAATTATGGCTTATCATAGGCTAGCTAACCATAAAGCTAGCTAATGCTACTATCATCAGTCTGTTCTGTTGTGACAATAAATGAAACGTGTTTCTTTTTAAAATGCAGTATCATGTTATTTTAGTTAAAACTCATAATTAACTATAAATAACTAATGTTAGGGAAATCTGTTAATGTTTTGTTGCGCGATTCTGAAAAAAATATATGTAAATATCGGTAATATCGGATTTTAAAACCAAACAAATATTTGTATCGTCATCAGCCTTCAAAATCCTTTATCGGTCAGGCTCTAATATAAATGTAAAAATAGAAAAAAATGAGCGTGTACACACTTACAAATCCAATACTGACCCGATATATCATCCGTCCCTATTATTTATCATTAAAATGAATAGTAATACTCATTCAAGTGTGCTTAAACTTTGAGTCTGATGCAAGAACGTTTTAAGCATGCAAATAGTGATTTGAATGCATGGTGGACATATTGTGATCTGATGCTTGGGTTTTAAGTTTAAAAAAAGACATATTTGATTTCTATGAAGGTAGATTTGTGTCTTTATTATTCAATCAAAAAAAATGTTGCTTCAATCAAAAAAAGTATTTTCAATTAAAAAAACCTTCACTTCAATGAAAAAAAAACTTTTCAATCAAAGAAAAAAAGTATTTGAATCCAAAAATATATTTGAGACTCAAAAAAATACATTTGAACACTGCTTTTCTTTGATTGAAAATGTTTTCTTTGATAGAAGTCCTGTTTTTTTTTGTTTAAAGCAACCTTTTTAATTAAAGTAACATTGTTTTTTGATTGGACCATATAATGGGTAGGACATTTGTGTCTTATCATTCAATCAAAAAAGAAGTTGCTTCAAACAAACAAACAACAGAATCAATACAAAAGTCACTTCAATGAAAAGATAAACATTTTCAAATATAGAAAATCATTTTTGAATGCAAATAAAATATTTGAGACTCCAAAAATTGCATTTGAACACATTTTGTTTTAATTGAAAATGTTCTCTTTGATTGAAGTAATCTTTTTTTGTGTTTGGGCCATACATGGGTAGGACATTTGTGTCTTAATCATTCAATTCCAAAAAAGTTGTTTCAATCAAAAAAAAAATATTTTCAATCAAAGAAAAAACTTTTCAAAAGCAAAAAAAAATTATTTACCTCGTGTATAAAAAAAGTATTGAAGAGAATGTGTGTTTTCGTTGTTTTTGTTTTTTATTTGAAGTGAAAAAAATTTAGAATTTCAAATTGTTTTTGATTGAATCCTTTTTTTTTTTTTGAAGTGCAACAAGTTTTGAAGTTCAAACTTTTTTTTGATTGAATCATTTTGACACAAACGTTCAGCAGTGGGCGGGTGGTTCTCTGTTGGTCAGACATGTTTGATTGACAAGTGTCTACACCAACGACATCTTTCTGACAAAGAAGTCATGTTCGCCACTCGCCAGCAGCTTTTTTAGAGGGGATAAAATCTTTGCCTGGCAGGGGGATCCGCTACTCGACCGGCCACGGATATATGTGCCTTATATGCACTGCATTGTATAGCGCCTGCCAGTCGAACTTACACAATATTTACAGTAAATGCAGCGCATATTCCCCGACAGAACGGTACGCACAATAGGTCAATATTCACCATTAACCAAACGCTTTTCACCTGCCTAGCCACAAGATTTCTCACTGTTTACACCTATCAGACACTCCTAATGGTAGGCCTACACGAGAGCACACATACAGTACAATACAGATCTTATTTACACATTTATCATCTGATCATATATTTTATTCGTTCTTTTTGCCCGTATTGGAGCGCGTATAATAACGTGCAATCCATCTCTTATTTACCTTTTTGTCATCTTATATTATATTTTATTTGCTCTTTTTATGCGTATGGGAGTGCGCTCGCATGGCTCTATTAAGCGTCGCGCCGGCCACACCAGCCACACGATCTCTCTCTATTTACACCTAATGGTAGCTACACGAAAGCACACATAGTGCAATACAGATCTCATTTACCCATTTATCGTCTGATCTTATATTTTATTCGCTCTTTTTATGCGAACGGGTCGTGGCTCTAAGCATCGCCAGCCATACCAGCCACAAGATCTCTTACTGTTTACACCTATCAGACACTCCGATTGATGCACATGTGAAAACAGACAGTGCAATCCTGCTCTTAAGTATCTTTTTGTCATCTTATTTTATATTTTATTTGCTCTTTTTGTCCATAATGGAGCGTGCGCGTCACCTATTAGCGTCGCGCCTGCCACAAGATCTCTCACTGTTTACATGAGACACTCAGATGAGAGCAAATAAAGTCCAATCCATCTCTTATCTACCTTTTTGTAATTTTTTCTTATATTTTATTTGCTCTTTTTGCCCGTATTGGAGCCATCTTCGCAGTAGTGAACGGGCCGAGAGAAATGCTCGTTTCATATGGATTAAATATAATCTGAGAGTAGAATAATCTATTTATTTTCGTTTTGAATTGTTTTGTTTAAAATTAGGCTAGACATTTCTACCTTTCTAGATGTAGCCTATTTATCATGTCTTTGAGAAACGTGCAAAGCAAAAAGTTCATGATTTTATTGCTATGCCTATATGTTTGCTTTGCTTCTTATTTATTAAATCCTGGGAATTGGTTGATCAAACATTGATTAAAATCAAGATGCAATTTATTAAAAACGAAATTCACTTTAAAGAAAGTCTTTATTAAAAAAACAAACTTAATGGAGTGGTCAAAATCATTCTCCTTCAGAATGTCAATCGGAGAATCACGCAACTATGAGAAATATTGCGAAATCTTGTGACTGGCGCACCACGAAACGTGCTCCATTATGGGACAAACGAGCTAATAAAATATAAGATAAGATGACAAAAGGGTAAATAAGTGCAGGGTTGCGTTGTCTCTGTGTTTTCGTGCATCAATCGGAGTGTCTGGTAGGCTATGAGAACAGTGAGAGATCTTGTGGCTGGCCCGACGCTTAAGAGCCATGAGATGCGCTCCAATACGGGCAAAAGAGCGAATAAAATATAAGATAATATGTAAAAAAAAAAAAAGTAAATAAGAGATGGATTGCACTTTATATGCTCTCAGAGTGTCTGGTTCACGTAAACAGTGAGAGATCTTGTGGCAGGTCGCGGGTGGGACATGTCCCCATAGATATGTATGCATGTCCCCACCACTTTTTGCCAGGGTCTATTTTGTACCCACCACTTTTGAAACATCTCGCGGCGCCTACTCGAAAGAGAAAAAAAATAATGAATGCGTCATTGTACCCAGCACTTTTGAAAATGCTCTTCCGAATACGTCTCTCCGTCCCCCAGCACATTTCAAACCAAACCAAACTGACGCCCGTACACAAGAGCAGGATAACACTGTCTGTGTGCTCTCGTGTATTAATCGGAGTTTCTGATAGTAAACAGTGAGAGATCGTGTGGCTGGTGTGGCTGGCGCGATGCTTAGAGCCACAAGATCAAATGATAAATAGATAATATCCTGTAGGGGTAAAAACTTGCTGGCGAGTGGCGAACATGACTTCTTTGTCAGAAAGATGTCGTTGGTGTAGACACTTGTCAATCAAACATGTCTGACCAACAGAGAAGCACCCGCCCACTGCGGAACGTTTGTGTCAAAATGATTCAATCAAAAAAATTTGAACTTCAAAACTTTTTGCACTTCAAAAAAAAATTAATTATTCAATCAAAACAATTTGAACTTCTATTTTTTTTTCACTTCAAATAAAAAACGAAAACAACGAAAAAACACATTTTTTCAATACTTTTTTTATTCACGAGGTAAATATTTTTTTTTTGCTTTTGAACAGTTTTTTCTTTGATTGAAAACAACTTTTTTGGAATTGAATGATTAAGACACAAATGTCCTACCCATGTATGGCCCAAACACAAAAAAGATTACTTCAATCAAAGAGAACATTTTCAATTAAAACAAAATGTGTTCAAATGCAATTTTTGGAGCCTCAAATATTTTATTTGCATTCAAAAATGATTTTCTATATTTGAAAATGTTTCTCTTTTCATTGAAGTGACTTTTGTATTGATTCTGCTGTTTGTTTGTTTGAAGCAACTTCTTTTTTGATTGAATGATAAAGACACAAATGTCCTACCCATTATATGGTCCAATCAAAAAACAATGTTACTTTAATTAAAAAGGTTGCTTTAAACAAAAAAAAACCGGACTTCTATCAAAGAAAACATTTTCAATCAAAGAAAAGCAGTGTTCAAATGTATTTTTTTGAGTCTCAAATATATTTTTGGATTCAAATACTTTTTTTCTTTGATTGAAAAGTTTTTTTTTCATTGAAGTGAAGGTTTTTTTAATTGAAAATATTTTTTTTGATTGAAGCAACATTTTTTTTTTTTATTGAAAAATAAAGACACAAATCTACCTTCATAGATTTCCAGGGATTGTAAACTAAACATGTTATTCCCCATAGGTGATCAGATTCTTGGACCTGAAACTTCAGATCTATCTGGAGTTGACCAAAGATCTGCGCTCTCTTTGACCGCTAAAGCTTTGCAAGTGGTTGTAAGCGGTTCTGTTGAAGGGACGTCCACACATTTATCTGAAGCACTTATCGCCATGCCAACAAAGAAGCCACGAAAGCCTAGGACCCCAAAGATCCCAGTTGCTATTGCTGAAAGTAATTGATCATCTTTACTATCATGCTGGCATAGTTGAGGGTTTACAATGTTTTTTTTAATTCTTAAAAAGCTTGATGCCCTTATAATGAGTCAGATAGATAAAATTGTGTTGGCTGCTAAATACTGTCTTACTCCATTATTTTCAGTTGGCTCTCCTGATTCCAAGATCAAGAAGCAGAAGTTAACACCTGATGGCCCAAAGGTTAGAAGGAGAAAGAAAACAGAGGAGAACACATCGACTGCAGTGAAGAAGAGGAAAATCTCTAAAGAGTCAAAGGAACCGGAGAGCATCCCAACGGATATCTCAAATACTCCGCTTTACCTTCCAAATGAACCACTGACCCTTGTCCTTGACTCAAGCCTGACCAATAATGGGAACCCATTGGTCCAGCCCAAGAGGATCTGGAAGCGTAAGATGAAAGAAGGCGTGAATGAGGCAAAGCCTTCCAAACCAGACAAAGCTGAGTTGGCAGAGGGTAAAGCTGAAGATGATGATAACAGCTCCACAGCAGGTATCTGCATTTTAGAGGTTGAAATTCGAATCTATTTTGTACCCATACTTCTGGCGCTTAAAGGAGTAGTTCACTTTTTAAAAAAAACTTTTGCTGATATTTTACTCACCCCCATGTCATCCAAGATGTCCATGTCTTTCTTTCTTCAGTCGAAAAGAAATTAAGGTTTTTGATAAACATTCCAGCATTTTCTCCATATAATGGACTTCAATGGGAACCAAACGGTTCAAGGTCCAAATGAGAGTTTCAGTAGTAGTTTAAACGACACCAGACGATGAATAAGGGTCTTAACTAGTGAAACGATCGCTCATTTAAAAAATAAATGAAAAAGTTTCAGTTTTATAAGCACAAATGCTCGCCTTGCTCTATTCTGTGATGCGCTTTCGTGACTTTCCTGTTCGAACTCGTTCATCAAAATGAACAAATCTATTTTCGGGTCATGACTCGAAGGGTCCTTGATAAGACCCTTATTCATCGTCTGGTGTCGTTTAAAGCCCTTTGAAGCTGCACTGAAACTGTCTTTTGGATCTTGAACCGTTTGGTTCCCAAAGAAGTCCATTATATGGAGAAAATCCTGGGATGTTTTCATCAAAAACCTTAATTACTTTTCGACTGAAGAAAGAAAGACGTGGACATCTTGGATGACATGGGGGTGAGTAAATTATCAGCAAAAGCTTTTTTAAAAGTGAACTACTCCTTTAAGGTGAACCATATATTTAATTGTTGTTTGTGTGTCACAGGCGACACACCAAGACGTAGGGTTGCAACCGAAGAGCAAGTCCAGTTCCCTTTGCAGCATGGGTGAGCAGTCCTTTGTCCAAAGTAGCGGCTTGGCACTTATTTCCCACGACGCCCATGTGCTCCTAATTTAAAAGTTATTTAAGACCTGCAATATTTAGGACCTATTTTTATTCTCACTCGTGCGCCTTAAAACATTTTACGCTTTGCACACATCTGTATTTAGTTGAAGATGCTAGTGAAATGCCTGCACTGTCAAGCTCTGATAGTAACGGAGTACAAGTTTGGAGATATGGTAGCTAAAATACAAATAGAAATCAGCTCCAGCAATCCTCTCAAAATAGCTTTTAAAAATGCTAATCCAGTAAATGCATATTTCAAACAGTTGGAAATGCATCGGTCTGGGTATGACAATCATGTTTCGTGTGCTGTGTTTCACATTTGCTAGCTGGAAGCGAGAGATTCGAGTCAGGAGGCATGAGGACCGGCTGAAAGGGGAGACGTGGTATTACAGCCCCTGTGGCCGGAGGATGAAGCAGTTCCCTGAGGTCATCAAGGTGAGTTCTGTTGTACTAGCTCAACAAATGATTACCCACTGTTGGGTTCACGATTTTGGGAAAATGTAATTTTCTGATAAAAATTTAAATGCACATTTAAAAATGTCAGGTTTGAAGGGCTGTACAAAGTTTTGTGGTTGTGTGACAAAATGGCTATAAACTATATTATAATAATATTTCACTGTTTGTCGAGCAGCATTTACTTACCACTTTTCCACCAAAAATGAACTGGTTTGGAACTGGTGCTGGTTCAACTTGCGAACCCTTTCAGAACCTGTTTGTTTTTCCACTGACTAGAGCGCCCAGGGAACGACGTCGCTACGTCACTGTGTACGTCGCCAATATCAGCGCGTTATTCGCCAGCGTTTTTCAACGCGTTTTTTGTGTTCACACCCAAGCGATTTTCACTGACGATGAGCCGAGTGAACATACAAATTCATTCCCTGACATTAGATGGCGCCAATTTGCTCTGCAATACCACTCCATACAGTCCTCTTTTATCAAGACGTTTGTAGTCGCTGTCGCATTTGTCATATAGTTCATGTTCTGACACCAACGAGAACAGCAGCTCTACATTCATTTGCCGTGCATCTTTCTCATCTTATTTCTTCCTGGCTGTGTAGACGACGACACTACTTGGCGTAGATCTTCTCTGTTCCATATGTGTGCTCGGCAAGACCGTTTTGTATTTGAGCGCCCCCATGTTGTGTTTTACTGTAACTTCAGAAGCTCCAAACACGTGAGCAAAAGCGCCAATCTCATTGGTCGGATAGTTTTTGACGCAGTGCGTCAAACAAAAAAAACGAACCTGAGGCGTTTTTAAAAAAAAATTTTTAAATGACGCTTTTACGCATGCCGTTTTATGTGTCGGTTTGCACACTCACACTGGTGCCCTTTGTTTAGTCACGAGGCGTTAAACGTTGGGGAATATTGCGCGAGAAATTCGTCCCGGTGTGAACAGGCCTTTAGCTAGAAATTCTTGCAAGTAAAACATTACTTTGGGATTATCTCTAACTTGTGTATCAAGAAGGCTTTAAAAACAATTGAAATATGTAAGTCGTGTAATCTTTTCCTTTGATATGTAATCTTTTCTGATTAGTTATGCACCCCTGTCTTGTGTCTTTTTTTCTTTCCATTTATTTGTTCTATATTGTGAATATTTTCTTCTTTGCTTATAATGTTTTCAATAAAAAAAATAGAAACGCTTGCGCCAACTTCAAGCATAACAATTACAAAGGTGGACTCCATTGTGTTTCTGCAAATGTTTCTCCTGGTTTGCGATGGTCAGAAAAGATGTTTAGAACACATCCTAACCCGCCCCAGCCCCCGATGTAAGCATGACGTGGTAAAAGAACGGTTCTGGTCCAGCAAAGAGTTGGCGCCGCTTTAGAACCAGTTCTCCTGGCCGAGAACCGGTTCTTTGGCTGTCGAAACACAAAGTAGTGGCTCCGAACCGGCTCTCAAAATGCTTTGGTGGAAAAGGGGTTACTGAGATGCTGAAAACACCAGATCATGAGCTGCTCACGTGTAAATGAACACAGTGCCACTTCACTCTGAAACGCACAGTGTATATACTTGTTGAATTCAATTGTAGCCTATGCGATTTGACAATCACACTACGCCATTTCGGTTTTGTTTCAAATAACCGTGCTGCCCTTTCTGCGATGCCACTGTAACTCCAATGTGTGGTAAAAAGGCTCGTCTTCATCCAGTTGCTTTGGTCTCTCCTACATTCTCCAGTTTTTGAAAAGGCATCAGGATGGTCTCGGGGGCGTTTCAAGAGAGCACTTCAGCTTCAGTCCACGCATGCCAGTGGGGGATTTCTATGAGGAGAGGGAAACACCTGAGGTGTGTATTAAGATGTCTACAGACTTGAGAGCTACATGCAGTCCAAGACGGTTGCACTGTTGCGTGACATGTCGTTTCTCTTTAATCTTCTACAGGGTATGAAATGGTTCCCCCTTGCCAATGAGGAAGTGCCCTCCATGATCATGGCTATAACAGGGAGACGTGGTCGTCCTCCAAATCCAGACAAAGAGCCTCGTCCTCGTGGACGCCGAGCCAAAGGAGCCCAAGGTAGACGACCCGGCCGACCCCCCAAGGCCAAGATGGAGGATCTGCTCAGCAAAGTGGACGCCAGGCTGATGAAGAGACTGGAGGAAAAGGGTAAGTCTGAATACTCTCAACTGGAAAACACGTTAGCATGTAGGAATGAATGGAGGTGTGGGGGCAAGGTACTGTGTTCTCCAGCAAAACGCCTAACCTCAGGTTGTTTTAGGTGGATTGTCCGATTAATGTAGCATAAATTCGTTACAGAAGCGCTCAACTTTTTACCTTTTATTTGAGTCGTTTGTCAAATATAATGAGCGGTTGATGATGATTGTTTTACAGTGGATCTCACTGAGGATGAAAAAGTAAAACTGGTCAAGATCAAGAAGAAAATGAAGAGAAAGGTGAGCTGAATTCACTTTATTTACTGAGGCTTGGACAATATATCGACGCATCTCGATTCTAATTTTTTCCGAATGCATCCCAAATCGATTCTGGTTTCTAGGCTAGTTTTGAACCGCTTGCTCAGATGCTCACGAAGAAGAGCGTTCGGCTGATTCTGAGAATGTACTTGCACCTCAGAATGCTTTATGACGTGAAATTAATGGAAATAACCCACTAAACACCCTTGTAATTCGCTTCCACCTTTTCAAACTTTATGTATGATTATTTTCAAGGTTCAAGTGGTGTGTGTGCGAGGCATTGGTAGCCAGCCAATTACAGCTGTTTCTAGAGCACACAGTGCCTTCTGCCGCTAAACTAAACTCAGAATCGATTCGAGAGAGAATCGTGATGCATTCGGAAAAATTGGAATCGATCCAGAATTATTTCTCGATTCACAATGCATCGATATATTGTCCCAGCCCTATTATTTACTGTAACAAGTTCACTTTGCAGAATATGTTTTAAAGGGGTCATGAACTGGCTTTTTAAATTTTATTATATTGTTGTCTGAGGTCAACTTATGAATAAGTAATAGTATAATATCAAGTATATCACTTTTAAAGGGGTCATGAACTGGCAAATGAAATTTGATTATATATTTTTGCATTCAAAACCATCAAAATGAATAAGTAAGGCTATTTTGTACCCTAGTTTTGTGCCTAGCTCAAAAACGTTGGTTTTTATGGGCGTCTCACATTGAAGACTTGGAAGTAAACGGCCACTGCTGTGAGCGGATAACAGTTTTGCATATTATAATGAGTTTCAACTCACCCGTCGATGCACTTGCGGGGAATTGTTTTGAAAACGTCTAATGTTGTAAAATGGCAACCGGAATGATTTGCCCATACATGTTCGACCCAGAGTCCGTGTGTTGCACAGTATTCTCTATTGCTCGGTAGCTCGATCCGGTTTGTCATCACGAGGTAGGAATCTATGTTATTTAGCTATGCGTGTAATGCGCGAATTGGTGGGCGGGGCTAAACCGGCCGTGTTGAAGTAGGCGTTGATCTTCTTCTGCGGGGGTGGTGTTTTATCCTCTTTGGCGTCATAGTTCCCCTCTTTGAAAAACGAGTCGTTTGCTGAGGCTGGTGTCAAAAGCTTTTATTGGACTAACAAGGACGTTTTCAGTTCTGAAACTTACAGGATATTCTTATATTATGATGACCTCTTAGATGTTGAAAGCTCAAGGAAAATTTGATTTCTCAGTTCATCACCCCTTTAAACTTTTGTTCATCTGTTGAAACTGAGCATCTGGTTTGTCTCATGCAGGCAAGAATGAAAAGAAAGGAGGATGCAAAGAATAAAAAGATCCGGCAGGAGAAACGGAAAGCAAAAGTAAGTGAAACCTATTATATCATGGTCAAATTTATGACTAGAGTTCATTTTAGTAGCTTGAAACCCTGGTGTTCAGAGCTCTGATTGTGTTTTCTGATGTGTTTGAGCAGTTGGAGAAAGCCAAAGAGCAAGAACAGGATGATGTAAACCAGTCTTCGTCATTTGAAAGCCCTCTGTCGGCCTCAGAGGGGCCCAAGAAGCCCGGGCGCAGGAGGAAGGTGGCAGTACCAGCGGCAGAGACGCCGTTGGATCCGGAGAAGGCCAGCCCAATCAAGAGAGTGGCCCGGGCCCGCGTCAAAGCCAAGGCTCTCGCCAAGGCCCAGGCCCAAGCCGAAGCAGAAGCACAGGCTGCTCTGGCGGCGAAGAGGCAGGCGGAGAGGAGGGCACAGGCTCAGAGACGAATGGAAGAGAGGAAGAGGCAGCAGATGATCTTAGAGGAGATGAAGAAGCCCGCAGAGGACATGTGTCTCCCTGATCATACGGTGAGCTTGACATGCTGAGGGATTCACACATACAGGACATTTCCCGCCTGGCAAATTCACGCAGTTGATAAATGAAACTTACTGTGAATTGGTTGGGTTTGTCATTACACTTGTTAATCTCATATCTGGAAACAAAAGCATTGTGTCAGTCTAGAGATGATGATGAGGGTGAATGTCATTTCATTTCAATAAAAGATGAAATGCTTTATTTGCTTTTTGTGCTCGCTTGCGCCCTCTTGTAGGCATAGGAGACAATGCACTCCTTTTTTCCTTTAATTGCCTTTAGAATTCGAATATTTCAATAATAATTTAGATTTAGCTTGTCAGCTATTTTGACAGCCCCTAGTAGCCTACTATAATGTCGAGTAAATTAAGTGAGTAAAATCACTCATGTTGTGATCTGTCTCCGTGTGTAGCTTCTCCCAGCGCTGTCACGGATTCCAGGACTGGTGCTGTCCGGTGTGGCCTTCTCCAATTGTTTGAGGGTGGTGGAGTTCCTGCATGGTTACGGAAAGGTTCTGGGCCTCCAGGTGCCTAAGGATATTCCCAGCCTGAGCACCCTGCAGGAAGGGCTCCTCGGGGTAGGAAAGAGCCAGGGCGAGCTGCTGGATCTGCTCATTAAACTGGTGGACGCCGCTCTGCACGATCCTGGACTGCCCTCGTATTACCAGGTTTGTCTTTTTTTATTGTGATATCAGTATATTACGTTTATCTTTCAAGTTGGTATAGTTGTAAATGTTTTGATAACTTTGATAATCCTTTTCACCAGAAGTGTAACTTGAGTAACTTTTATAGGTTTCATTATTTTAGTTAATTGAAAACAACCACATCTACAACATATTTGTCATCTGTATTTTTGTACTCTACCAGTCAAAAAGATTTGTTGTTTGACATTTATTTTATTAAAGAGGAATAGCCCCTTGAGATGAGCCATCTCGTTTTCGAGGGGGTCCTCGATTCAAGATATATATATAAAAAAAAGACCTTACAGCAGCTGGAAATTAACATAACAAATAGCAAAAACAAAAAGCAAATAACAAATACACAAGAAAAAAAGAAAAAAAAAAACATGCTTTACAGTAGTACTATATAGCTAAATTTATAAACCAAAACCATACAAACAAGACATTCATTCATACAAGACTCCCTAAAGGTGACGCACTCCTCCCTAAACGGAGTAAACCATATCATTTGTACCAAGACAACATCAAAACACAAGTAAACTCATATACAGACAATTTTTTTATATAAATATAATAAAATAAAATACCGGTAATACTAATCAAAAACAATTACATGTATTCTGAAGATGTTGAACTAAATGATTTTTAAATGTTGGAAAAGAAGTTAAAAAGCAATTAAGAATTTGATTAAGAATTAATAAAATGGTCATCTTCTGCTCATTTATTTGATAAATGATGTTTATTATATTTACATATAATAGTTAAATATTGACAATTTAAAATAACTGTTTTCTATTTTCTTAATAAAATGGTAAAATTCTCTTCTGCTCACCTACACTTATTTGAGAAATCATATATATATATTAGGACTGTCAGTTAAACGTGTTATTAACGGCGTTAGCGCGAATCCAGTCTTTTTGGCCTAGCAAACTTTGTAGTTTTTTCATATGCTTTTGCAACAGGACAAGGTATGCGCGGTGCTGCGCTATGAAACCCATTAATTTCAATGGCTTGCGCCGCACAAGGACGTTTTTTTGCTTCGTCGACCAAAGCGCAAGCGGATCTAGCTTGACCGGAAACAAAACAACAGGCATGCCGCACACACTTGATTGGGCATGCGAGCCGGCCAAATAGTTGGTTAACGTTACGTTTTGAGTGGATGACGAGCGCGAGACACCGAAATGAATGCCAATAATATTCTGAATGGAAAGTTTAACGTTACTTTTAAAAAGTTGCCAAACGGTTCCATTGACAAGACCAAAGCGATCTGTGTGTTTTGTCTTGTGAACTGAGCTATCATCATCGCAGCACGTCCAGTCTGAAATACCACTTGATTGCCAAGCACACACACAATGATGCGAATTCTCCGCCCCCTCGTCAATATCAGGACCTCGTCAGTATTTCTTTCACCCTTTTATTGATGGACAGTGTTGCATTGTGTGAGAGATTATTTGCTCCAAGTGAGAAAATTAGTGTGAAATTGAACACAGTATATGGCAATGTTGTTTTCAATAAAAAAAACATTTGCACAAAGCAAGCTGATCTTTTCCATGTTGATAAGAGCATTAAAATGAGAAAAAAAATAATGTGAGGAAAAAGAAATGTGTGATTAATCGCGAGTTAACTATGACGTTAATGCGATTAATCGCAATTAAATATTTTAATCGTTTAACAGCACATAAAGGTTGGTTTGTTTCTCTTTCATGTCTCAGTCCGTGAAGATCCTGGGAGAGAAGCTGGTGGATCTGGAGCTGAGCCACAACACTGTGTCTGAAGTGCTGCGGATCTTTCTGGAAGCCCATGGTTTTGACTTGGAGGTGTGTAACAGTCTCCGTACAAAGAGCTTCCAGACCCTCAAAACCGACGCCAAAGCCTCCATACTGGCCTTCCTGGTGGAGGAACTCAACAGCAGCAACATAGTCACCAGGTCAGCAGCAATTCAATTCATATCATCATCATAATTTGGAAGTGTTTTCTTGATCCATATATTTAAAGATTTTCATTTTCCATCTGTTCTGCAGGGAGATTGATAACACACTAGAGAATATGGCAACCTACAGGAAGAACAAGTGGATCATAGAAGGCAAACTACGCAAGTAAGACCCTTCAAAGATTTTTGTGCAAATTTGGTTGCTGTGATAGCGAAGAACCAGATTTCAGAAAACCGGTCTTAAAAATGACATTGTGAAAGCTAAGCGAGCCGGGACTAAATGTAGAATTTTCTTTTTTGGTCCGGACCAAGAGAACTGAACTATGAGTGTGAACACGTCTACAAATTGCCTCCTCTAAGTGACCATTGCATGTTCCCTTTGCTAACTGCCATCCCAAAATGCCCCACCGTTTGGAATTAGCTTATTAAAAAATTGACGATGCTAGTTTCTCTCTTTCTGAATTGCTATGAAGCTATATGAATAAATGTCAGGTGTTAGTACTTTTTGACAACCCATGTTTGGACCAAGTGTGAAAGCAGTCTAATGGCTCTTTTCTAGTGATGCACCGATGTGAAAATTTGTGGCCGATACCGATAACCGATATTAACATTGCTGTTATGGCCGATACCGATATTTACCGATGTCGATATCCCTGTATAGAAAACACATAGCGAGGATTAGGGCTGCACGATATTGGTAAAAAATGACATTGTGATACTTTATTTTTCTGCGATATATATTGTGATATAAAAACAATTTCAACAGATTACTTGAATTGCTCTATTTGGAAAGAATGAATCATTCTAGAATGACTGGGGTAGTTTTGTCATGGAGTAAATCTGCATAGAAACTAATATTATACAAAATTTGTTAACATTCTATTAATCTATTAACCTTACACTTTACAATAAGGTTCCATTTATTAAAGTGTACATTTAATGTACACTTTAATAAATGGAACCTTACTGTAAAGTGTTTCCGATTTATGTCTCTTGAGCTCAGTGTTGGACAGATCAGTTGTTTTAACCATTCATTAAAGTGAATCGGTTCAAAGGAGTCATTAGTTCGCGAATCGGACGTGTCATTAACGGAACCACGGCACACGTTGTGATTATCCAGGCAGTTTAGAACATCGCACGAGATTTGTCTCGACCTATTTTTACAGTCTATGGTCTCGACAGTCGACACAGAAAACATTTCATCAACAGATAGATTTTTTTGGTTTATTGAAAGTGTGGTTTCACAATTCACGACCAGTAGTAGTGACCAGAGAGAGAGAGAGAGATTTTGAAGACGGCGCGCGTGACCGGTGCTTTCACTCTTTCTTGTTCCCTCAGTTAAACAAGCGCAAGACATTTTGAAGACGGCGCGCGACCGGTGCTTTCACTCTCTCTTGTTCCCTCAGTTAAACAAGCGCAGCAGTCACTCATCTACATCACTTACCGGTCAAATATGGCTTTGGCGGGACAAAAATACGCATTAGGAAGGCTGGCAGAAAACAGCTCACCAATTCTAGTCTTCGTGGCTTGATGTTTAAACGCACTTGCGCTTTTAATACGCGTGCAAAAACAAACATCCCCGCACTCACACCTACACGCACGTCAAATACACAGATGATCATCGGCCTGTTCACATCGGCCCTATTTTGACATCGGAACGATACCGATGTGTAAAAAATTGACCAAATCGGCCGATATTATATCGGCGGCCGATATATCGTGCACCACTACTCTTTTCCACCGAGTGGTAAGGTACGGTGCGCAATTATTTGTCAGAAGTTGTGAATGTTGCTAAAACATCAAATCGTACTGTACCACTTTCCTTTTCCGTTTGAGAATGACGTTGATCGCTACTCTCGGGCATACAAGGGTTTATTGTACTGTATCGCTAGGTGGAAACTAGCCACAAGACTCTTCTGTAGTTGGCTTCATCTTTCATAAATGTGTGTGTGTGAGCAGACTGAAAGCTGCGCTGATGCGGAAGACGGGCCGCCCAGAGGAGGAGCTGTGCTTTGAGGAGCGCCGGCGCAGCGCTCGTGTTGGCGTGGCCGAGGAGGAGAGCATCGAGGAGAACTGTTTGTTGGAGAGAGGGAGTCGCCGGAAAGCCAAAGAGGAACCCAAAAACACTGAGGTACAGATACCAGAGCTGTGCTGACGGAGTTCAATTGCAATATTGTCTGTGATTAAATGATGGTTTAAATTATTTTATTTAGTGCACTACATGTCAGATGTCAGACCATGGCTGGTTAGCTAAATTTGGTTGATTTATGTAAGGACACAGTGTCTCAAATTTACTTTTTTGTTCTTCCCCTCACAGATTGAGAGTCCTAATACCTGCAGTGTTGCAGAGCTAGAGCGTCAGATTGATAAACTGACCAAGGTAAAATATCTAATCTCAGCTTCTGAAAATGACATTTTTTGAGAGTTGTTTGAAAAGTCATTGTATTCTGCACATCGTCTGTGTACACACTTTTTAATGTATATATTTGTCCTGTAATTGTTTTAAGATTAAACTTAGAGCATGAATATTATTGTATAGTTAGACCAACTGGATGAAGTTTGTATATTCACATAATAATTTATTCATATTAATGGAATTGCCCGTCATTGATATCTCCTTATATCGATGCTGAGCCGATAGCCGGTGGAAATAAGGTGTGGCCCCTTTAAGAGCTGCACGTGTCACGTTCGCAATGTTCAATCGGCCGACTATTAATTTAATTTAATCGAGTAAATTATTGTAATACGATAATCGATTAACCGTTTTTTCCCTACTCCCAACTAATCCTGTAAACTCTTATTTGGTACATTGCTATATTATTAAAGGTTAAAATTACCGACAAAGACCAACCCATTATATTCAACTGCTATTGATTTTTAGATTTAATAATTACACTCAAATTAAAAACTGAAATCTTTGTATACAACTCAGTTTTCATAAACTCTTTTTGAGTCTTTCAAAATCCGACTCTTATTGTGTCGGTCAAAATAAATCTGTATTTTTATTTTGGTCAAAATATTTTGTTCTGTGTGTTCAGCGCCAAGTGTTTTTCCGTAAGAAGCTTCTACAGTCGTCACATTCCATGCGAGCCGTGTCTCTCGGGCAGGACCGGTACCGTCGCAGGTACTTGCTGCTGCCGTATATGGGATGTGTCCTCGTGGAGGGAGCCGAGGATATCTTGGGTGAGTGGAAACTCCCAGCATGCAGTTAGTCTGGTATCTCGAACACTTAGAGATATAGCCTTTGTCACACACATCACACTTAGGGTCCCCTAAGAGTCTGTACTTGATGCGATGCCATATACTGTACATTCAGGTAATCGCCTGCTGTGGAGTCACAAAAATTCAACAATTTTCGTTTATTGCGAACAAAATCGGTTTATTGCAAACCATGCAAAACACGGCACGTTTAATTTCTTCTTGGTTTTCTTGTTACTATGGCCATATGATTTTGGGGACACAAATATGTATATATAGACTCATACAGTTTATGTCAAACGATTAATCGCGATTAAACGCATCCAAAATAAAAGTTTGTGTTTACATAATATATGTGGGTGCACTGTGTGTAATTATTTTGTATATATACACATGCATGTATATTTAAGAAAAAAATATTATTTATATATGAAATATTTATATATAATATAAATTATATATAAATCTATGTACAGTATACATGAAAATATTTCTTAAATACATAAAAGCATGTGTAGATAGATAGATAGATAGATGCACCCACATATATTATGTAAACACAAACTTTTATTTTGGATGCGATTTAATCGTTTGACAGATAAATATATATATATATATATATATATAAAATGATAAATATGAATTTCTTGGACTGCCCTACTAATTGCCCACATTAATGTCCAGTTATTACTTCCTTGTGTTCAGCTTCAGATGAAGTGACGGTCAGTGATGAGCCTGTGACTTATGTGAAGGTCATCCCAGTGAAAGCAGAGGTTAAAGCGGAGCCTCCCCTCTCTCCGGGTTTCGGCACCTCTTCTCCTCGAGCGTCCCTGCGTTCCCCCACGGAGGAGGATCCTCTCCCCGGCGAGGCCTCTCTGATGAGCAGCCCGAGAGGACGGGGACGCCCCCGCAAGATCAAGCCGGAAGTGGAGCTCCACCTTCGAGCCGCCAAGAGCCGGCGGCGACGGCGCTGTAGCAGCAGATCAACAGGTGAGGATTCGGCCCTCAACTCCCCCGTGCAGGATCCGGCTCAGCCCTGTCTCGAGCCGCGGGACGCCGAGGCGGACGACAGCACGCCGATCGCGGCGTCAGGAGCCGGTCAGGGGGAGGATAACAGCCAACCGGAGGACAGTATGAGGGAGCAGGCAGAAAAGCAAGGCCAGTGGTTCAATCTGTTGCCTAAGGAGCCGTGCGACGAGGCGTCTCTCGCGCAGCCGTGCGAGAACATCCCTGCATCCCCCGCGAAAGACACTCCGACACCCCTTGGCTGTGACCCGCTCCCCGCACCTCCACTGCAGCCGACACAGGTTCATCTTCAATGAGATCAGAAACAGTGAATGAATATCCTAAATGCTGAAGGCTTCTCCTTCTGATGGCTTCTCCCTGTGTTCCTCATCCTCAGGTGCAGATGGAGGCGGCTCCTCAGGTGTGCTCCACCCCTGCTCCGGCTCCCCGGGCCGGCAAGAGGCGCAGGAGAGGCAGCGGGCCGTCCCGAGTGCACTCTCGATCCGGTGCGGCCAAGAGGCGTGGCAGACCTCCCTCCAATCTCTTCCAGGAGGTCGAACTGAAGTACTTCACTCAACTGACGGTGAAGCCTATTCCGTTAGGTGAGTGTCGTGTCCATCCTCCTTTTTGTAGATTATATTTCGCACCTTTTCCCAGAGCTATTGGCGTAAGTACCCGGGTTTGGGCGTGTTCTCACCACAGGAACTAAGAACGATTTTAGTTCTAGGAACTCCTTTTGGAGGAACTAATTTAGCTCCTACTTCTGAGTCGGGTCTAACCTGGTTAAAACCAGACCATTCTCCATTGTAACTGACTTATGGTCTGGCAAAGCATCATAGACAAATCATTTACAGAGGGGCGTCACCAACGGACGTCGCGGGTAGACCTAAAGCCAATCAGAGCGATGAAGGAGATGACGTGTGGAGAAACACATAGAGGAGAAACATCTTCAACGAGCAAAGAACGAGTCTTGTTCTTTGCTCGGTTTTTAACAAAAAGGAAACGTTCAAATCGCTTAAAACAGACGCGATAGCTGATTCGAGCGAGTGATGTTCAACGGCGGCGTCCATCTTTGTAATGTAGGCTACAAAATTTGCTTCAAAATCCCAGCGCTGTCGTCATCGTGTAAAGCCCGCCCCAACGTTTCTGATTGGTGCCGCGATTTCTGCGGACTGGAAATGGGTTTGAATCAGCTCTTTGCCAGACTAACAGACTGCCATCCAGACTTTGACTCTGCCAAAATAAAGGTCTGCCACGCCATCAAAATAAGTCACAACAAGCCTGGCCTACTTAGCCCCTTACATAAGCACTTGTCTAAGCCTTGCCAACTTGACCATCCAGTTTTCTCTGAAAGAGTGAATATGGGAATTGCCATGGATGGATGTTCATAATATTTGAATCTGTCACTACGTCAACTTTATCTAACCCAGAGGCTTTTAGAGGAGTCGATAAAGCTAATAATTAATAAAAACCCGTTTTCAAAAGTTTGCCTTTTCAGGCCCCCAAAACGCCATTGTCCTGTAAACAAACGACCAAAATGCATACGTTTTCTGTTTTTTATTTGGAAATTGTGTGGTGTAAACAGCCCCTAAATGTCTTTCTCTCGCTCTCCTACAGAGATGGTGAAGGGCTGGTGGTGGATCAAAGAACCGGAGGAGCTGACGGCCATACTGAGCGCCCTCCACCCACGAGGCATTCGAGAGAAGGTTCTCCACAAACACCTCACCAAACACATGGAGTATCTGGCTGACGTCTGCAGACGTCCCGTGACCGGTGAGGAGCAGGAGCGTGGGCAGTGTGATTGCAGGCTTTGGTTGATGGCAGCATGTTTAGTGTGTTCTTTGGCGTTGTTCCTTCCCAGATCCCATTTTTCAGATGTCAGTGGAGGATGGTGAAGCCCTGCTGGAAGTGTCTAAACAGGCGTGGAGTGAGCAGGAGAGAGCCTTGCGGTTGGACATCAGTGTTCTCCAGTGGGTGGAGGACCTGGAGCAGAGGGTAGTCGGTGCAGACCTTCAGCTCAAGGTAAAGGAAATGCATTCTTCCTTTATTGATGGAATCACAGCACTGTAAGGTCTTGCTCCAATAGTGACCACAGGGTGGCGCTGTTTGTTTAAAATACGTTTCACTTTATCACTGTCTACAATGTCTATTTGCAGGTGCCTATTCCCAAAACGGAGGCTGAAACGGAGGATTGTCAGGAACCATCAAGCTCTCAGTTTCAGGTAGTGAAAGCCAGCGGCCCACACACTCGAGTGCTCAGTCTGTGAACCCTGAGTAGAGGAAACTGCTCCGTAAACTACACTTAATCTGAGCGCTCTATTCGTAAGGTTGTCATGCTTATTAAATGTAAATTGTCAGGATTGTGCCTAATTTATTTTATTATAAATCAAATAATAAAAAAATTAATTAATAGAATATTAAATATTATATACCTCTTGTTTCATTATGAAATTAATTAAATAAAATGCATTTAATAATTAAATACAAATGTATTAAATATAAAAATAAATACATTTAATAAATAATTTGTATATCTATTATTTTAATATGTATGTTATGAAGTAATAAAATTAATTAATTTAATAATTAAAAATATTTTAAGTTATTTTAGTAAACTTTTGTAAAGATATATTCACATTTTCTTTTATTTCATTATTCATTCATTGTTACTGTTATGAAATTAAACATTTAAATTCATTAGATGAACTAATAGATTATTTCATTATTACAGTTATGAAATTATATATATATATATTTATATATATATATATATATATAAAATTTATAATTTAAATATATAATTTTTTTATAATTTATAATTGTAATTTTTACTTTAGAATTTATATATATATAAAATATATATATATAATATACATATAATTTATATAATTTATAATTATATAATTATAATTTTTAATAAATTATATATATATAATTTTCAATAAATTATATATATATATATATATATATATAATTTTCAATAAATTATATATATATATATATATATATATATAAAATAAATATGAATTATTTAATTTATAATTATATAATTATAATTTTTAATAAATATATATATATATATATATATATATATATATAAGTTTTAGAATTGAAAATATATTTGTAATTTTTTTCTGAAAATTATTGAAAAATGATTCTTATGCGGCATCTAGTTGTTTGCTCTATTATTATGGTTTTACTTGGTTTTCGACTTCAAAAAAGCCTTCAAAACTGTCATGGCATTTAAAGGGCACCTATTATGCCCCTTTTTACAAGATGTAATATTGGTCTCTGGTGTCCCTAGAATGTATTTGTGAAGTTTCAGCTCAAAATACCCCACAGTTAATTTATTATAACCATTTGAAAATGTCATTTTGGGGCCTGCTTAAAAATGACCTGTTTTGGAGGTATATGGCTTTAAATGCAAATGAGCTGCATATCCCCGCCCTGCCTTTGGATGAGGGCGTAACTTGATACCTATGGCAGTCGGTAAGCAGAAGGGCTAAGAGAGTGAGAGACGCGCTGTTTTGAATGTCATTCAGCGTACGTTTGAATCGGAATATATAAATAGCACGAAGAGACTCCGGCAGAATAAACACAAATGAAATGAGAATGGACCAGTACGTCTCGGTATGGTTATTTGATACATTTATGTACTTTAGCGTTGTAATCGTGTTCCCTTTGAAATGATGGGCATGTGCAACACACACACACAGACACACATAAACACTAATGCTGGCGCATTGTTTTTTAAATTACATACACATACTGTGATAAAGTTTGCTACGTACAAGCGAAATTACATTTATGCGAGGGACGGGGACCTGTGGCGTCATGTTTACTTGTCATACGGGTGCTTATGTGGCAAATGTGAGGAGATGGCTAACATACAGAACAACAACATATGCAGTTTTTAATACAATATCTTTAAATATATATAAACGTGTGGTTACACACTATACAAACAAGGTTTAAATTATATAGCCTACACAGACATCCTACGACGACAACAACTTTAGACGCATTTGTTGTTGAATTGGCTGACATTGACTGAAAAGACTATTTGCTCAAAAATCATAAAACACACTTACTGTTACTGGATGTGACGGTGGATCGCAAACAGTAGATGACGATCCACAGTTGAGGATTAACTTTTAAGCCACAACAACAGGATTAACCCACGAGTCCACGACAGAACACTTATGTTTCCAAGAGACATAACAGGTAATGGAGGATGATGTGTAAAGATCACCGAGGGCGGGGTCTAGGCCACAGCCACACTGTCAATCAACCCCCTGTCTCCCGTTCTACGTCACAAAGAGCTGAATCTCAGAACAGCTCGTTCTGAGGCAGTGCATATGATTTATTGAGATTGTAAAAAAACCACTGGGTGGATTTTTATCATTCTAGGGTGGTTTTGCTCACACACTGCCAACACACATTTATGTTCAAACACCATGTAAAAGTGAATTTTCCATAATAGGTGCCCTTTAAGAAAAGTTAGGCAAACAAATTTAAAATGAAAGTTTACCACAAGGGACATTTGTGCTTGTTTCAGATCTATACCCCTCCTGAGGCGGACTCCTCGCGGGACGACCTGCAGTATTACGAGCATGAGGTTGATCCCAAGGACGACTGGATGGTCAAGACTAAAAAGGAATGGTCTGACCTCCTGCGGGTTCCCAGCAACCCCCTGGACCTGGCCGTTCTCCGCTTGACCAATCTTGAGCGTAACATTGAGCGGCGTTATTTGAAGGAGCCGCTGTGGAATCTGGCAGAGGTGGTCCGCTTGGCCCCTCTCACCCCTCCGCCCGGCGGCGAGGAGGTCCCGTTAGATGCTGTCAGGTGAGTCAGAGAGTTGAGGGTCGTTATTTTTATTTTTTACCATCAAATATCATAACTTCATTATTATCCCATGTAATCATATTTTTCAACCTTCAACAAAAGGAATCATATTTCAAGCAATACGGTACATTATATGTGCCCCGGAGCATATCAAACATGCGTGTTTGTCTTTATAGCTTGGAAAGTGAGATCACACCCAGGTTGAGGACGTGGCGGCAGGGCCTGGACCGCTGCCGCAATGCGTCTCAAGTCTCGCTCTGTCTACTACAGCTGGAGAAAGCCATCGCATGGGAGAGATCCATCATCAAAGTGGTGAGGAACACACACATATAAGCTCAGCTTCAGAGCCTGTATGATTATTATGATATCATTCTTATATATGTATGCATATAGGGCTTGACTAACACCCGCCAAATGCGGGTGTATTTCAGTAGTGCCGTGTAACAGTCACTTCTACTAGTTTTGAGAAGAAAGTCAAAATATTTCACGAATAGATGTAAAAACTGATGTTTGTGTGTCCACAGACGTGTCAGGTCTGCCGTAAGGGTGATGACGACGAGTACCTGCTCTTGTGTGACGGCTGTGATCGTGGGTGTCACATGTTCTGCCTGAGGCCAAAGGTCATGCAGGTCCCAGAAGGCGATTGGTTTTGTCCCACCTGTGTTGCCAAGGTATGTCAAATATGAAACATCCTGCTGCTGTTTTTGTCTTGTTTTTTCTTCCGTCCAATTAACGTTGTTTTGATATGAGCATGAGGTTTGTTTTTGTATATCTTTTTCTTTAGCTATGTTTATGAAACTAAATTTTGCAGGAAAACGGAGACTCTCCGAGATCACAGCGTTCGTCTCGTCAGAGGTCAAAGCCACGGAAACGGCGCCTTGGAGAAGATAGTTCAGATGAGGATGATGGGTACAAACGAGGCATGACCACACGACAAAAAGATACTCCAGCTTCATCAAGTGGGACGAGCATCTCCCCTTCAAAGCGCAGGAGGATGACCACACGAAACCAGCCTGACCTCACCTACTGCGAGTGAGTCTTTCAACAGTTCTTCAATCAACCAGCAGGGACATTTTAAAAACATGACAAATAAGTTTATATTCAAAGTGCCTCTAATATGCGTTTTCATTTAGTGTGTAATGTATTTGTTTGTGAATGTAAAAGCTCTGCAAAGTTTCAAAAGTTAAAGTGCATGATAAATGGAGTTATTGTCTCTCAAAAGAAAGAATCGATTCTGAACATCCTGAAACGAGTCTTCAATCACAACAGACTGGGCCATCTGACCAATCAGAGCAGAGTAGACCAATCACAACAGACTGGGCCATCTGACCAATCAGAGCAGAGTAGACCAATCACAACAGACTGGGCCATCTGACCAATCAGAGCAGAGTTAACCAATCACAACAGACTGGGCCATCTGACCAATCAGAGCAGAGTAGCCCAATCACAACAGACTGGGCCATCTGACCAATCAGAGCAGAGTAGACCAATCACAACAGACTGGGCCATCTGACCAATCAGAGCAGAGTAGACCAATCACAACAGACTGGGCCATCTGACCAATCAGAGCAGAGTAGACCAATCACAACAGACTGGCCCATCTGACCAATCAGAGCAGAGTAGACCAATCACAACAGACTGGGCCTTCTGACCAATCAGAGCAGAGTTGACCAATCACAACAGACCGGGCCATCTGACCAACCAGAGCAGAGCAGAGTAGACCAATCCCAACAGACTGGGCCATCTGACCAATCAGAGCAGAGTAGACCAATCACAACAGACTGGGCCATCTGACCAATCAGAGCAGAGTAGACCAATCACAGACTGGGCCATCTGACCAATCAGAGCAGAGTTGACCAATCACAACAGACCGGGCCATCTGACCAATCAGAGCAGAGTAGACCAATCACAACAGACTGGATCATCTGACCAATCAGAGCAGAGTAGGCTCTCGGAAAGAAGGGATTTTTGAGACTTAATCTTTTATCGGGCCTTTTTCAGACACTTTGAGAAATGAGGTGATGTGCAATGTATATTATGATGCATGTAAACCTAAATGACATAATAGTGGCACTTAAAGATTCTTTAAATTATAATTAAATTGTTAGTTAAATTTAATATTAAAACAATATATCTAATATTACGTTCCCATAATACTCATTTGTAAATGCAACATTTAAATAATGACTGTTTGATGTGCTGTAGGATCATTCTGATGGAAATGGAGGCTCACTCGGACGCCTGGCCTTTCCTGGAGCCGGTCAACCCTCGCCAGGTGCCCGGCTACCGACGCATCATCAAAACCCCCATGGACTTCCTCACAATGAGGGAAAGACTTCTGCAGGGAGGGTAAGAGGGAATCACAACATTACTGCACTGTTGAGTCATGAGGGTTTAAAGATAAAATATTATCAATTTGACCATTTGTTTAATTTAATTTAATTTATTTATTAGGAATTCAAGCGTGTAGCGGTATTGTAATTGTTCAATTTTCCCAAGGATAAGCATTCTCCCCTAAAAGTGACCAGGCAGACCAAACCGTTATTCGTAGAGACTTGAAACTTTGGGGGCTTGTTGTATTCACACCGTCTACTACGTCACCAAGACTCGGCCTGAGGGGGGCGCTACACCGCTCAAAATGGCTCATAACTCCTAAACCGTTCGTAGCTTCAAATGTCTTATATCGGCTCAAAGCGATAGAAAATGCATGCCTTGAAGTTTTCTGGTATTTCTGATTTTTTGAAAAACCTACTTTTGCGATCTAGTGCTAGATAGTCTGTCAATAGTTGTTTTTTTTTTTTTTTTACATTTATTTGTTTATTTTATAGGTCCATACATCACAGTCTTTACATGGTACTGCCTGTCAAACATCTCCTTAATCCATCTGCCAATGTACATAAAAAATAAAAATAAACAATTAACAAGAAAAGTATGACAGACTCGGTACCCAGTGATAAAGTAATCAAGGACCCAATAGGCCTTGATTATACATTACATACTCATAAACAGTCTTGGATGTAATACAAACAAAAAGTGAACTATACAAACATATTGGGGTAAACCTCAATGACCCATGAAACCTTCTACCGAGGGAGGATATTGAGGGGAGCAAAAAAAAAAAAAACAAACAAAAAAAAAACAACATGCTAAAATCTACAATTTTTTTTACTTTAATACATATTTGAAGTGGGGGGAGCCACTTTTACTAGAATGTCTATAACTCATATCTGAGTCACAATCTGTATTGTGAAAAGCGCTATATAAATATATTTGACTTTACTCATTCTGAGTGTCTTTGCCTCTAGGACCGCTGCTGTCCATAGAATCGTTCATTAAATATGGGAGATTATTTCAAAAACCAATGAATTAGTCCTAGGTTTTTGGATCAACCTCAAATAAAATCTCTGTGGCACAATTAAAGTTATCAAAAAAGGTTTTACTTTGGATGCCTATAGCAGGGTAATTTAAAAAACAAGTGTGCCCAAGTCTACCCAAAAGCCTATCGTTCCTAAATTAAACATCGAAACTTCACGAAAATAGGTGAGAGCATGCAACATGGTTTTAAACAAGCATGCAAACTTTTATGAAGATCAGACCATAGGTGGCGCTATAACTGTTTAAACTGTACTGGCTGTAAATGGTCTTTCCATCTATGATGGAGATGGAAACAGGCTTGTTAAATAAAACATGTCTTTATTAGGGGTGGCACGGTTCACGAAACCAACGGTTCGGTTTGTATCACGGTTTTAGTGTCACGGTTTTCGGTTCTGTACGGTTCTTGTTATTTATTTTTCTTTTCATCTTTAACACTTCAGAAATGTACTTCAGCATGTGATATAGAGCTTAATTATCCACACTTTAGGATACAGTATAAAAAAAATTATATTCATGCAATCATGCACAAACTGAATTTGACTCTTTGACTTTAAGCACATTTTGGGACTATCTCAGAGGAAAGCTAGGTGAGATTTTGACAGCAAGAGAGAAGAAATTGACATGCTTTTCGTTTATTTGGCAAAAAAAGGAGAATGTGTATCACACTATCTCTACAAGAACTTGTGCATTTTTATCACACAAATCTTATTTACACAAAGAAATTAACTTGCATTTATGAACTGACAACTTTTGTAGCTCTTACAAAAATTCTATCTTTTAAAAGAAAAAAAGAGGAACTACACTGTCTTTTATGAATAAGTCAATATACATGAAACCTCATTGCCTATAATTAGGCTATAGAAATAGCAAAGGCCATAAACATAAAGTGAAAAGTTCAACCTCAACACAAAAAACAGTATCAACAATGCTTCTATTCCCAAAAAGTGAGGGTACCCTTTTTCAGTTTAAATTAAAGTGCAGGATTTGGAAACATTTGACCTGCAAATGTTGCACCTGCGGCGTGACCTGCAGCGCTCCATACTCCACTTTTACTGGCTTGTTTACTAACTTGAACCGGCGCTGCACAGAGCGATCGGTAATGACATCAAATACCGCGAAAGTGAGTGACGGAGCCGTCGTTCCCGCTCTAGTGTGATGTTATTCACCGGTCGCTCTGTGCAGCGCCGGTCCAAGTCGAACAAGCTTATGTCGCACGAAAAGAAAACACACGTCACATACGGGCACGAGGTTACATTGCGCATGCGTCGAACCGTGAGACGCACACACGCTCCGAACCGAGACAAGCGAACCGAACGGTTCGGGTGTTTTTTCATGTACCGTGCCACCCCTAGTCTTTATACGCATGTGCTTAAAGGCCTCAAACCACTTGAACCCCGACAATTGCTTCTCGCAGCTATATTATTTTATTGTATTCACATTTTTTTTTAAATTAAATTAATATTATTAAATGAATTCTAGTGAACTAATATTCAAACTGTTCCTCAAACATTTATCAGTTCTTAAATGTCCAATTTCCAAAGTTTTGTTAAGGCATCAACTGAATAAAAAGCAACAATCTGTCGTAAGCCGCTTACACACGTCCGTGTCTCTCAGGTACTGCAGCTGCGAGGAGTTTGCTGCCGACGCTCAGCTGGTTTTCAACAACTGCGAACTCTTCAACGAGGACACGTCGGAAGTGGGCAAGGCCGGCCACTCCATGCGCCGCTTCTTCGAGAGCCGCTGGGCAGAGTTTTACGAGAACAAGGACCAATAGAGACGCTGCCCTCTGCTGCATGGGAGGGACGCCACGCTCCTTTACTACTAAAAACTCTTTCTGGACAGCCCTCCAGTCCTATGTATGCATACACATGTAGATATATGTATAAATTTGTTCTGTTGGTTTTACGAGTATCTGTTTTTGCCCCCCTCCCCCCCAACCCACCTTGATTTAAGGTTCAGACATTTCTTTATCACCTGGTGTTACGGCTTACAAACTTCTCATCTTAATTCGCTTTCATCCGTCACTCCTTTGGGGGTTGAAGTACTTCTACAGGACTTGATTGGGTCACACTTGATGTCACGTGTCGCAGACACACCTCTATCAGGACGTTCTCACTGTTTCGCCTTCTGCTCCTTAACGTACTGCTCGTGGACCACGCGTGTCCCCTTGATTGAAAATGTAACGTAACGTGCTTTCGAGACTAGAAGCAATTTCCTCAGTATATTTTTCATTATATACTATATATACACACTTAAAGACAGAAAAAAATAGTTGGGATTATTTAATAGCAATAGACTGTAGTGAATCTGTACAGACATGTCGTAGAGAGATGTATAAGTGACTCATGAAACGGCCAGTAAACATGCTATATCACGTGTAACTCATCACGTCTTTTGCTTGTAGAATATTGGTCTTTTGAACTGGAGGTTTGCCATCTTTTACTAAGGATTCGTTTTTTTTTTTGTTTTTTTCTGTCATGCCCCCTAAACCCAGAAAATCAGTGTTCGTTCATGATGAAATCTGACGTAATGCCAATAGCTGAATCATTTAGGCCGGTTTTAACTGGATTTTTAAGCTCCGCTAGCTAGATAGCCATTTTCAAAGCTTTTGCTTGGTGTATGACTATTGTCTGTGGGGAAAAAAAAACTTTAGATCGTATATATATATTGGTTTATATGGAAGGGATATGTACGTACTTATGACAGTATAGGTTCGTTAGCGCCGCTTATTTTCATTGGAACAAAATCTTCGCTGTCTCTTCAGTGTGACTGTATCCGCTTTGCTATTGGTTTTCATGAACATGATGATTTGTTATAAACCCTTGATCCATCCTCAGATGTTTAGACTGTTTTATGTGTTTTAATGATGTGTGTGTGTGTGATTGTTTGAACCTGGACCAACTCCATCAAAAAGGATATTGTAACCATGCTTTCTCAAATGAAAATGCCTTGCGTCATTAGTGGTTGAACTGACCCATAAGGATTTGCGAAATCTGAGTGTTTTCATTGCTCCCCCTTATTATTCCAAAGCAGGATACACACCGAGTAGAGGAGAGCGCAGTAGAGCACACTATCCATGGTCATTCATACACTGAGCAGGAGATGCACCATTCACTCTGTTCCTCCTCATACAAAAAGGGACATTTGCTTCTCCTAATTTTTTTTTTTTAACAGATGGAAAACCTGAAGACAGTACTAGAACATTCAACCAAATGTGGTGTTAGTGAATTTTTAATAATGTACAGTTTTTGTGACTTTAAATTTGTTCCTTTCTATATTTTTAGGACCAATATATCGTTTTTAAGAGGCGACATTAAATGACCATGTTGTTTCAAGGTTATGTAACACGCGTGCATCTGTAGAATGTACTGTAACAGAAATAAAACACCTAGTAGACGAACATCTGGTCTCCTTAATGTGTCTCTTAATGGATCTCTGAGCTGGTGTGAGTGAGTGATATTCAAGATATTTTTCAAGGAAAAAACTTATAAATATGTCCTTTTGGTGGTCAAAGTTTGGTGAGTTTTAAGGGATAAAATGATTGAATAGAGGGGGACTTTAAGGTCCCAAGACCTTGTGTTTCTCCCTAGTCCGCTGCCCGTGGGCCACGGCATCATGTTTTTGTTGTTCTAACACATTCTGTGTGAATGAGCCCTAATGTGTCATATTTGACACGCACATTTCTAATGCCTCTGATCAACATGACTTTTATAGATGCTTAGTCTATAGCCTAGCTTTATATAGGTAGGCTATTCACTTGTAAGCATCTATAAGTATCTTAATAGTGAAATACAGAAGCCTATTTCGTGCTGGTATTATGATTGCTATTGATTAAGCCACCGAGGTTGGTAAGAAAATCTGTTATTAATATTTTGGAGTGGAGATTTTAGGACCGTTATCACGGGATAAACATCATGACACGTTTTTCAGCAACTGCGCTTGACGGAGTGGGAATGTTGTATTTTGAGAGGATAGTCTGTGGCATGGAAACCCGTGTGTTGTGTTGGTAGCGCAGCATCACAGGCTCGAGCAGCAGGTGGTCGGAGTGTATCTCACGCTTTGTGTCGCACAGATCCCCGGGGCGTGTGTGTGTGTGTCTGCAGCACATGCTGAAGGTATCCTGACCTCTCTGTCCCAGCTGGGCCTGGACCGTCCACGTTTCTGTCTCTGGAAGTATTACTGTATTTGCTTTATTTCAATTGGAGAAAAAAAAAAAATCGTCTTTCACCTTTGACGCCAGGCTTCCAGTAGGGAAACCCGAGGGGACGTCAGTAGAAAGGGCGGGAGAAGTGGGGAAAAGAAGGCGGCAAACGTGCAAAAAAAAAAAACATAGGGATGGATGTATGCCACTATATCACTCATCTCGTTACGAGTATGATATTAATATTTTAATAAAATAGGCTTATATGTCACTTCTGTTATGTCATGTTGCTTGCTATGCAACAATATACTGATTTCACATAGCCGCCATTTTGAAATGGCTCCGGTTGAATAAAGTCGTTATTTTTGTTTGTTTTTGCGAACAAAACGTATTCTCGTCGCTTGATAAAGTTAAGATTGAGCCACTGTAGTCACTTGGACTATTTTAACAATGTCTTTAACAACTTTTCGGGGCTGGCAATTTTCAATCTCTCAAGAAGCCTATGGACTAGTATGAAGGAGTGATCCAGCTCTCCGATTTTTGGGTGAACTATCCCTTTAAATGAATATAAACTTGTTTTCTTTGCATTATTGTCTGAAAACATGGTGTCGTATTTGAAATTTGGAAGAATGTGTCACTAGTTTGTAGAATAAATCAAAAATGATCATTTCACTCAAACAGACACATAACAATAAATCCAGAGAAACAGTGGTCTCTTAATTTTTTCCAGAGCTGTATATTTCTTTTGATTTTGGGTTGAATAATGACCTTGACAGGTTTAATGAGATTCAAGGTCAGTGATCAAGTGTAAAGAAAGATCATTTGCAGCGTCAACATTTGCGGGTCGGACCTCTAGATTTGGATATGGTTTGCTTATAGGCTGATCACAGGTCAGAGTGAAAGTTCAACTTCTGAGACTAGATCAAGGTCAACACTGACTTGGAGAGGTCGGGGGGGGGAAGAGTGTGTGTGTGTGTGCGTATCCCGCCTGTAATCCACCTCATGCTGGTGGTTTGTGGAGCAGTGATCCCCTCTTTTGTGAACCTAAACCCGGCGTAGGCCAGCGAGGGGAGGTCGACTTGACAGTGTAGAAACCTTTTTTTCTCCATTCTTCACACAGAGAATGCTGACACCAACAGTACACACACACACACACACACAGGAACAGCACAGAGTGCATCACACAGCATCAAACTGCCAGCTAAGGATTACTAGAAAAGAGCAGGACAGAAATGTGTAGAACAGGGTTAGGAAAGGTAAAGTTAGAGTAGAGGTCTTCATCCCTGATCCCGGGGGGTTTCACAGTCCTTCGAAAGGATCTGAATTGGGATACAGGAAAAGAGATTTCCACACTGGCCTCAAAATATCTGGACACTTAAATCACACTATGATGTCAATTCATTAAACAACACAATACTACTGTTTTATCTTAGGAACAGTTCAGAAATCAATTTTCAATCACAGCTTTCATGTGTGTTGGCATGTTCCCTATCAGTCGGTCACATTGCTGTCGGGCGACTCCTGGCAACAACAAAAATAATAATGTAATGGCTGGTGACCCTCTTGCTTTTATTCCAGAGGTTTTCCGGTCTGGAGATTGTGATGGACGACACGCTCTGTCTTTGTGAAGGACGCGCAACTCAATCCACATACAAGGTTATTCAGGAAGAAAACATGCTTCCTTCTGCTCTCACAGACCCCGTTTACACCTGGTATTAAAATGCGATCTGTATCCAGATAAGTTATCCGGATAATAAGTACTGATTCCATTTACACCTGGCCACATAAATGTGTTTTTGCAAAACGGATATAAATCCGATCTTCACCTCCTGCGCAGATTTATTGGATTGCACGCCACCAAAAGCAACAGATCTGAGCGGCATTTTATTGATCATCAGCTAATTTCCAAATCAGAGACATCAATAAGAGAGAGTGGCAACAGGCCTGGTAAGATAATTTCGTTTCTTTACTTGAAGATGTGTTAACTGCGTCTGTGACTTACTTTCACTTATATTTGCGATCTTTGCACGATGAATAGACGCTCAGCTGCTCATCTGCGGTGATGCGTGTCGCGTGCGCGTGTCGCATCTGACTAGGCTATAACATGACATATAGCCTATATAACACGCTCTCACTCGTTTATTTTTTAGCATTTTTGGGAGGAGTAAAATATACATATGTGGTTTCAACAACCAGATTGCGTTTACACCTAGTAAAGATCCGGACACATGCGAGCCAGACTACCTCCAGATGTGGTCAGGCAGATCCGATCACGATCCGATCACAACGCGTTTACACCTTGCATTAACATGCGTTTTTTATTATCCGGATAACTTATCTGGATACAGATCGCATTTTAATACCAGGTGTAAACGGGGTCACAGTGTTCCCCAAATCAAAGGTTTTCCCCTGCAGAATGACGCTCTGTCCAGGTGTGGATAAAGGACCACCAGATCAAGACCCTGTCACGGCCATCACAATCTCCAGACATGAAGAAGACTTGAAGCTTAATCATGGTGAAGTTCAAGTCATGTGACCATGGTGGAGTTCATTTTATAGCCTCTGCCGATTGTATTTAGGCTTAAAGGGTTAGTTCACCCAAAAATGAAAATTAAGTCATTTATTCCTCACCCCCATGCTGTACCAACCCCGTAAGACCTTCGTTCATCTTCGGAACACAAATGAAGATATTTTTGATTAAATTTGGGAGCTGTATAACCACCACATTGGCTGCCTAAGGGACGTGGCTCTTGATGGCCCAGAAAGTCAATGAAGAAAATGTTTAAATATCCCAAGTGACTACCGTGGCTCAACTATACGTTTATCAAGCGACGAGAATACTTTTTGTGCGAAAAAACAAACAAAGATAACAACTTTATTCGACTTTTTCTTCCTTGTTGGCCTGAAACGAGACTTCCTTAGATTTCCACGACGCATGCGCGAGAACTGAACTGAAGTAGCTAAAGGAGATCGCAATTCTCGCGCATGCGTCGTGGAAATACAACAATACGTCGCTTGATGAACTTATAGTTGAGCCACGGTATTCACTTGGGATATTTAAACATTTTCTTCATTGACTTTCTGGGCCGTCAAGAGCCAGTCCCTTAGGCAGCCAATGTGGTAGTGAGACAGCTCTCAAATTTAATCAAAAATATCTTCATTTGTGTTCCGAAGACGAACGAAGGTCTTACGGGGTTGGTACAGCATGGGGGTGAGTAATGAATGACTTAATTTTCATTTTTGGGTGAACTAACCCTTTAAGAAAAGTCGTGTTCATTTGTGGAGATTATCATGATAAACAAAACGTGCAAGAATCATGAACTTTTGTTGGTTTTGGAGCTTATTTTCTGTGTGCCAATGGAAATATCTTATTGGGTTTTTGCCTAGGAAACCAATGTGATGCTAATTGCTAACATACATGTTGGCCAACAAAATGTGTGTCTCTGGCGTGCGAGGCGAGCACTCTAACAAAGAGACTAAAGTGTTTTGGCAGCGCAGCATTTGTTTTCAAGGAGGCTAAAGACCGCAGATATCAATTAGTCATATTTAATTGCATGTTTCTTGTGTGTCTGCAATAGGATGCTAGAAATTAAACATTTCACTGAAGCTGTATTAGGCATATCCAGTGCGAATGGGCCTAAATTGAACGTGTATCCGCTGCTGTCACTGGGGCAGTACAAGAGTAAAAAGGTACATATTTGTACCTTACCTAAAATTTGGACCTTATCTTTGAACTTTACCTAAATGGTAAATGTATATGTTAGTACTTAAAAAGCACATATTAGTACTTTTGTACCAGAGTACTGCCCCAGTGACAGCGCTGTACCTTTTTTTTCACAGTGTTTAAAGGCCAATAAAAGGTCCCGATTCCATGTTTAGCTCATCTAAAACTGGCCACTTTAAAGCGCCGTCTACCTCTGCCGCATCATAATAGGTGTCATGGCAACTAAATCAGACTGTCGCCATGGCAATCATCACAAGTAGGATGATGAAAGGCGAGAAACAATGGATAATATATGTGTGCACTTTCACTCGTTTATAATTAAAGGACGTTGCCGCCGAAACCCAACAGTGGCAGATAACGAAAAACCAAAACAGTCTTATTGGCCAAGACTCAAACCCTCAGTCCTTGCACTAGGGGTTGAAGTTGCTCAATGGGTCTGCGGGGCAGGCGAATGCGAGCGGCCGAGGGCATTAAAGCTCCCCGTGCCCGATTGAAGCTGATGTTTATGATGCATGCTGAGCAGCCGTGAAGGTTTGTCAGCACTGCTAAGCATTTAGCGGGAGGAAGGGAGGGGTGATCCCATTGTGCCGGGCCTCCTGTAGTCTCCTCCACTGGAATTAATTAGCCTCTTTCTCACAGAAGACACCCTTCCATCGCAGCCCGTGCCCTCAAACACACACACACACACACACACATCAGGACAGACTGACTGACTGACGGACGGATTGTATAAGATCAGACTTGGAATGGCAATAAAAGAGGTAAGGACAAATAAAACACAGTCATTGATTGGTTGGAGATTCAGTTCAATTTGCGTCCAATTTGCTGTGGATCCAGTTCCGTAAAAGATCAGGTTTTAGGGTGAACTTATGATGAAATGCAATCTAAAGATTTTCGGTGACATCTATGTCAGTTGATTTTAGTTGTCAATGTCTTTCCACTTTTAACTATGGAATAAATGTATGGTGACTATAAAAATCCTTCTATCTATTGACTTGCTTGCATCGTCATAAAACAAATGATATTACAATTTATATGTAAATCTAAATATATATGTCATCATCATCATCTTCTTCCGCTCATCCGGAAAACATATATATATATATGTATAATTATAAAATCACTACTGTAAAAAGTTGCTGCCTTCATTTTTTAAGTACAATCAACTTGGATGTTTGTTATTTCAACTTAAATTAAATTAAATGAGTTGTTAAATCTTGTGTTACTTATAAAAAAGTTAATTACTGTCTCGTTTTATTCAGTAGTTTTCACTAGTGTGTGTTAGTTTAAAACAGTTAGCCGTCTCTTATGTTTTGGGTTTAGATAAACTTTTGGAATATCATCAAGATATTGTCATTCAATTTTAGGTTGACTTTAATTTGAACTAAAAAGTTTGTATTTTTCTCTGTGCATGAACATTTTCATCATGTAAATTACTGTCATCTTATTTTGTAACATTTAAAAAAAACAAAAAAGAGCTGTTTAAAAATTGATTTACTGGTTACTGTTTCATAACAGGTTTAACGTAAAGTTATTTGCTTTGATTCACACCAGGAGCTGAGGAGCCGTCAGTTTTGGCAGGGGATTCTGGCAGAGCTTCTTGGTTCCCTGATCTTTGTATCTGCTGTGTTGGGTTCTTTGGTGCCGGGGCCGGACGGGGCCTCCCCGGGGCCCATCTACCCTGCACTGGCTGCCGGTATGGCAACTGTGGTCCTGGGATATTGCTTTGGTGAAATCAGTGGGGCTCAGGTAAATAACTGATTGATTTATTTATTTGCTAACTCAACTGGTTAATAGTGTTAACAATGGCAGGCCATGTGATTCCCAGAAATCACAAATATAATAATAGCATAAAGTCAGCTTGAGGCAGAAGTTTTGATAGTTTTTTCTTCCCTATTGTGGCATATCTGAACAAATGTGGGGCAGGACTTGATTCGTCGATGGGAAATTGATTGGATGGTTTGCTATTGGTGGATCTCCTGTGAGTGACAGGTTGCCCCACTCTCACGCCAGTAAACAGAGAGAAGAGATATTCGCTGCAAGAGGAAGATGTTTTGATTAAAGATTATGAGGGGACATAAATAAACATTTTTGAACATAACTCTGATTGTTTTTGTCTGAAAGAAGAATGTCATGTACACCTAGGCTTCAGGGTGAGTAAATCATGGCCTAATTTTCATCATGAAATAACCTGATATTCTGATTTCATTTGATTCTTATCAAGCCAAACAATTTTATTGAGCTACAAAAACATGTGTAATGTGTTTTCAGCAGTTCTACAGCAATAAGATTGACAATGCGTACAACAAATTAGTCTATAGTGAACTGCACAGACATCAACAACCAGCGTATGAATCTCAACAATGGTAACAATCAACAAAATATTCAGATAATCAAATCAATCTGGACATCATAAAAAAGCTACTAAATGTCACAACAAAAACAACAGCAAATATTTAGGGTTAAAAAAATATTGGACAATAATAGGACAATTCAGCTGTATAATTTGTTCATGCGGTGCATGCTGGGAGCTTTGTAATACTGCTACGCAGCATGAAATGCTGCAAGGCACTTTTGATTGTCACCATTGTTGAGATTCACACACTGATTGTTGAAATCTGTGTTTTCACTATAGGCTAATTTGTTGTACTCATTGTCAATCTTATTGCTGTAGAACTGTTGGAAAAGAGTATACATGTACTTATTATTCAATAAATTTGTTTGGCTTGAGTAGAATAAAATGAAATCAGAAAATCAGGTTATTTCATGACGATTATAAAGCCATCTTTTGTTTCTGGTCGTCTTTTTTTTCTGTTCTCTTCTTTGCTTCAGTGATTGTGCTTGGTAACAGGCTTCTTAAGGATGAGATGACTCCTTATTTAATAGACACAGATTTTATTGTGGCTCAGATAAGGGCCAGTTCTGGTTTATTTATTTGCTCTTGGCTGACATGTGGCATTGCTATGGCCAGCTTGTGGCCCAGATCTGGCAAACAGAAGCGGTCCGCCCAAGGGCCGTCATTCCACGCTGCATGTGGGCTAGATCAGTTTTCCACAAGTGCCAGATGCAGGCTGGATCTGGGCCAAAACAGTGTTGCTATGTGGGTTGTTGCATATGCAAATTATGAGACATTAATACAAAAGAAAGCATATGTATTCACAAAAATGTCTATTTGTACAAATTACAACAAATTTAATTCTGAATTTTGCACACGCAATTTGAAAGGCATTTGGTTGTGGATAGTAAAACAACTGCAACATTTATCAAGTTCATGGATGCAAGTGTTCATTATTGTGAGACTACATTCATCCCATAGTAGGCTACGGGAATTGGTGAGCGCAAGTACAATGATCCGTGGGATGTTGATTTGAGTTTAAGTAAGAGTGTGCTGTTGTTTTTAGGTCAATCCTGCAGTGACTGTGGCGCTCTTGGCCACGCGTAAGGTGGATGTGTTCAGGGCACTGGTGTATCTGCTGGCCCAGTGTTTGGGGGGATCCTCGCCACTGGCCTCATGTACCTGTCGCTGCCCCTGAAGTCCACCGCACAGAACTACATCAACAAGGTGCAGAGGACACGTTCACACACACACATACTGAACCCGTTGGTCCTGAAACAACATTCACATCCACCGATTTTAGGGCTTACTATAAAGCCTATCGTAACATATTTGATACATGTGTTTCTAACGCCTGCAGATGATCAAAACTTCTTGTACACGAACTATTATAACTTCTGTTGTCTGATTTATAGTTTATTCTTCATTGGAATGTAAAAGGCCTTTTAATATTATTGTAAAAAGCCCCCTTCAGGTTGTGATACGTGTGTGTTTTACAGCTGTGAAATGTTATGATTGATTTTAAGAATGCATTTTATATTGTTATTAATATTTCAATGGTTGTGTTTAGAAATGTACTGTTTAAAGATGTTTTGCACTTACTTTCTAGTCCACAGTGAATCAACATGACACTTAATGTTACAAAACAAATCTAAAACGCCCGTCTCGTTTCCTTCTCTGAAGGTCCCGGTGGACATGAACGCCGGCCAAGCTCTTGTGATGGAGATGCTTGCCACGTTTGTCCTGGGCTTCACCGTATTTTCTGTGGAAGATCAACGCAGGAGAGAAATAAACGAACCTGGGAACTTAGCCATTGGGTTTGCTGTAATCACTGCAATCTTCATTGCTGTAAGAAATCGATACTTTTATTCTGCAAGGATGCGTTCAATTGATACAAATTCACAGTAAAGACATTTATAATGTTACAAAAGATATCTATTTCAAATAAATGCTGTTCTTTTGAACTTTCCATTTATCAAAGAACCCTGAATAAAAAGGATCACAGTTTTACACAAAAATACTGTTTTCAAAATTGATGAAAATTAAAAAATGTTTCTTGAGCATCATATTAGAATGACTCTGAAGACTGGAGTAATAATGCTGACAATTCAGTTTTGATCAAGTTAAAATGAAATAATTTTTCACAATATTGCTATTTTTACTGTATTTTTTGATCAATTAAATGAAGCCTCAGTGAGAAGACACTTAAAACATAAAAAACCTCATCAACCCCAATCTTTTGAACGGTAGTGTATGTACATCTCTTATGACTTAAACATAGTGAACTACCAGTCAAACTACACAATCTATTGTTCATTTGAAAGCTATTTTTAACTATTTTTTTTTTTACGAATAATGATTATTGTATACATTTTTAAATGTTTGTTTGTGGATTTCAGGGGAGGTTTTCTGGTGCCAGCTTGAATCCGGCTCGCTCCCTCGGTCCCGCTATAATCCTTGGCTATTGGGAACATCACTGGGTAAGTTAAACAGCTATTTGAAGCAGCTCTGCTGACTAGTTAGTGCTAATTAATACAAACGGAAATGACACAGTTCTGCAATTAACATCTAGAAAACGTTTTCTTACAAAAAAAAGTGAGCAAGTCTCTGCTTCCTCTTGTGTTCAGGTCTACTGGATCGGGCCAATATTAGGTGCAGTCCTGGCTGGACTGTCCCACGAGTTTATTTTTGCCCCCAGTGCGTCCAGACAGAAGTTGGTGGCTTGTTTGACCTGTAAGGACATTGAGATTGTGGAGACGGCCAGCGTGTCTCGATCGTCCCTGTCCACCGTCACACAGAGCGCCATGAGAAACAAGCAAAGCAACAAACTGGAGCACAGCTAAGCTCAAATTCAACTGACCAACAATTCAATTCTTTTTTTTTATATTTCGTCAATGTCACAAAGGGTGTTATTCGTGAAACATGACCAGAACAAATTGTGTGTCATTTCTTTATAACCATTCTTACATAAATTGCACCATGCAAGTTATTGAGAACAGATTTAAGAATCATTCACACAGGAGTTTGTCCTGCTCGTGTTTCACAAATGAGGAAGAGCAAGTGGAAAATGTTACCACATATTTCCTTCAAAATCTGTAAATATTGAGTGAAATATTTTCATAGAATATTCTATTGTGGATCAGAAGCTGTACTGTCTTAAGTAGTCTTTGACGCTCAGCTTGAACATGGATAGTTATAAAAGTGCCAAACGTTTGCCTATGTGGCTCGAGCTTGCTATTTATTTATTTTTTGCTCCCCAACAGACTTTAAAGGAGCATTTCACCCATTTCAACATTAATCTTTATTGAAGGTGGATCATATTTGTAGTCGAAATGTAAAAGAACTGCGCACACATCAGAGAAATCATTCTTTCGTCAACAAGGCTAACTTTAGCTGTCACCAGAGTTTGAAAATCATTTCACACAAAATTTCTAGTTAGTTGGCTGTGGCGAGCAGGACGAGGGACGTGAGAGCAGCGCGAGAGGACGGCGCGAGGCCGGTGGCGTGAGTGATAATGAAAGACAAGAGACGCACCGACCGGTCTCGCATCTCTCACAGAGGAGCGGGAGCATAAACGGCAGATCGAGAGAGAAACAGGCTTGATTTTATGTTGTGTGCGGACATCAGTCGTCAATGAGGGGCTGTTGGCTTATACTTTCGTTTTGTATTTGTTCATTTTACTATTAAAATGTTTAAATGTTCGCCGATTCCCGCCTCCTTCTTCCCACAACAAACCCCGTTAACGTTACATTGGCAAACTCATTAGTGAATTACTCCTCGTTTGTATTTATTTCTACGGTGAATTACTGCATGATACCTGAATGTTCAGTCAGGCGAAACTAGGATGGTTCACATCACAACACAATCGTCCGTGTGCTCGTCTGATTCAGAGATTTCGTCCAGGAGAAATTGCCATCGTTGAAGACGGACTCTTTCTGTGTTTGTAGTGCACACGAGAGCACGGGCACCAGCAGTCCGCCTCAGCTCAAATCAGTCCGGGCTCCTCGACCGCGACAGGCAGCCGCCTCCGGTTCCTCCATCAGCCTCAGCTGCTCTTCACTATACTGCGACTCGTAAAAGATAGCCACGAAAAATTGGATTCGAGCAGCATAATTTCAAAATCCTCTTCTTCCATATCATGTTTAGTTTCTTCTGTCATTATCATACTTCCTATCTCCACAGCGCTTGTTAGCTTAGCTTCCAAACAAGATGGCGGATATTGATTCAGTATCTGCAAGTAAAGTCCCACCCACTGATGTGTAATAGTCCTGTAGGGTGAGTGGGTCCCACACCCTTGAATAATAATGAGCTAATGTTTGTAGTTTCTAGACTTTTTAATGAAATGTGACTTCCTGCTTATTATGACGGAAAATTACGATATTTACGTCATAATAAGCAGAAAGTAAAACACTTAAATCCTTATTTCTGCCATCTCAGGGAAAAATAAGGGAATAAACCATGACCATTCAAAATATGACTGGATTTCTAAAGATATAAAGCTTAATGCAAATGGGTGAAGTGTCCCTTTAACAGTCTACTGATACGTCTATGAGAGTTAGTTGACATGTAGATGACAAGTTACTTACAGTCAGTCGAATGTCTAAAGTGGACCATCGAAATAAAGTGTAGACCATAAATACTTTTTTTTTTTAAATCCACCTTTAACCAAAACCAGTGTAAATTTAATTTTATTGCTTTTTTATCACTATTGTGTCAGGTTGATTGTTGATAGTGTCATTATATCTTTAGTGGGAATAAATATAAATGTGTTCTCAAGATTTACTTTGTTTACCATTTGGAGCATAAGTTGACTTTCAGGTTTATGAATAATGGGATACTTCAACCCTTACTGTACTTGATATCAAACTGTCATTTATAAATTATTTAAACTAGAACTATAATACATTTCCTGGCATGACACAAAAAGCATTTGTTTTCTCTCATAGATTTGCTCTGCTACAAATTACTCTGATCCATATTTTAACTTGTACTTGTAGCATAATTTAATAAACTTGATTCTCTGTGTTCTTACAGAAAGCATGTTGAACATTTCCACATTACACACACACGCACACACACACACACCGAGGTAGCGTGTTGTGTTTCACACTTACACTTGAGTATACATGCATACATCATACACAGCAGCTATTAATAACACACACATGCACATAAACAATGAAGAACATCCACACAGTGCCAGCCAGCATTTTGTTTTGTTCAGCATGCATGTGTATATGTGTGTGTGTGTGTAAGTGAGGGAGTAAAACAGATGAGATCAGCGATCCTAATTCACCATGAGCTCTTCTAACAGAGGGATTTTCCAGGGCTTTATCCGGCTACGAAGCCCCCCCCCCGCCCCAACAAAACCGATCTGCTCCTCACACAATACAAACCTCTGTATAATCACTTCTGCCCTGAACCAACCAGAACCACCAGCATCATTCCACCATATCTCCATAAACTGCACTGATGTTTTAAAGAAAATCATTTTTAGAAGTTCATCTATACCATTGTGTTCACAGTGGCATAACAAAAAGTCCTAATGGATTTTATATACACAGGCAGACAGATGTACAGACAGATGTATAGAAAGATAGATAGATAGATAGATAGATAGATAGATAGATAGATAGATAGATAGATAGATAGATAGATAGATAGATAGATAGATAGATAGATAGATAGATAGATAGATAGATAGATAGATAGATAGATAGATAGATAGATAGAATGTTGCTATTTTTCCGTGCCATGATTATTCAGTCCGGCCAGAGACACAGATAAAGCGTGTTTGCACATGCTAGCTTCATGCTCTGAGGAACAATGTGTTTCCTGTGCTCAGGGGTTTCAGTGCATGTCTCTGCACACGGCTGGCTCCTCTCTCTCCACGCAGGGCCTCTCTTGAGCCGCGGGGATGGAGGGACATTGTGTGTGTGCGGATGCGTGACATTATCATGACGATGTGCCTTGTGTGTGTGTGTTTTCTGCCTGTGTGCGAGTTCAAAGTCAGCACTAACTCGCCTGCTAAACCTGTGGCAATAAATTCAAGTTTTGATTAAAAAATATAAACCCTTTTCCTGATGTTACAAACTCTTAGCTTTTATAGGCTTACATCCTTTTAGAAAGGAAATTTCATCATCTCAAAGTGTGCCACACTAAAATCTTATTGGTGGATCAGCTTTGTACTTCAGAGCCCCACAGAGATACACATCCCCTTTACTTTGAGCCGCGATGTCCCTGTCTTAATCTCACTCTGATTGAGTTTAATGGAGAGCGCAGTGAGCGATATGGGATGCCCCCTTTTGCTGCTGCCTCCCGGGGGGGATTATGTCGTCACGCCGGGCCCCGGGGCCATTATAAATGCCCCCATGGCCCTTTGTGGTCCGTCAGACCAGCTCTACTTGGTGTGGGCAGGATATGCTCTGTAACCTCTTCTGTGTCGCTCAACTAGGTTTAGTCCTGTAGATTTAGCATTTAGCATCGATGTTCAGGTCTCTCTGACAAAACCCTCCAAATTTTCTTCGCGCACACAACCACACACACCTCATGTTTCTTTAGCAGTCTGGGTGTTGTGCAGGCGAAGAGAAGCAACGCCGGCAGAGACGACCTGTGTGCCGCTACATGTGTGACTCGCGGCTCCCCACACAGCCTTAGCTAACGGCTAGATCTATTAGCCGTTAATCGCAAATTTTGCCATTTTCCCTTTTTCATTTCTTTATTTCCGGCAGCTTCAGCTCAACTAGCTAAAAGTCACACAGGATTTAACTTTTTGTTGACTTGCTAACAAGGACAATTCCAATTTTCCCTCCCCAAAGACACTTCCAAAGGCAGTTTTGCGAATTCAAGAAAAGCTTCGGTTTTCGTTGTAGTTGGATCTCTTGAGTCACGATGTGGGAGTTCCGCTCTATGATGTTCTGGCGGGCGGTGTTTGCCGAGTTTTACGGCACCATGTTCTTCGTGTTCTTCGGGATGGGCGCAGCGCTGCGCTGGACCTCGGGGCCGTACCACGTCTTCCACACTGCCCTGTGCTTCGGTCTCGCTGCTGCCACACTCATCCAATCCATCGGCCACATCAGCGGAGGACACATCAATCCGGCCGTCACCTTCGCCTACTTGGTGGGCTCTCAGATGTCCCTGTTCAGAGCTTTCTTCTACATTTTTGCCCAGTGCCTGGGGGCCTTGGCAGGGGCCGCGGCCCTCTACGGAGTCACACCCAGCAACATGAAAGGCACACTGGCACTGAACACGGTAAGAGGGACTCACTGAGCAAGAATTATGTTGGATTCATTCGATATATATTTATTTTTTCTTGATAAAAAAATTTGAATTTTTTGTTACAAATGCATATTTTGATGTTTTTGTTTTTTGATGAGTCTAAAAGTTTGACAGAGCATTTTTAAAATGATACTTACTGTGTATAGTACATACTAAAAGGCCCTTACACAAAGAGGTATCTATGTTGTGGTCTTTAAAACTTTCCGTGTCCCTGTGTGTGTGTGTGTGTTACAGCTGCAGCCCGGGATCAGTCTGGGAATGGCGACCACAGTGGAGGTGTTTCTCACCATGCAGCTGGTGATCTGCGTCTTCGCCGTCACAGACGAGAGACGCAACGGGCGTCTGGGTTCTGCCGCTCTGTCCATTGGCTTCTCGATTACCATGGCCCACCTGATGGGGGTGAGCGCAACTATAGTAGAATAAACTCTCTTCTCATGTTTGAGTTTTTTTTATTGTGCAGTACACTAAAAATGTCCCATGTTATTTGTGTTTGAATCAGATGTACTACACTGGCGCTGGTATGAACCCAGCCAGGTCTTTCGCTCCTGCTCTTATCATGAGGAATTTCATCAACCACTGGGTAAGATAAAAACCTGACCTTCTTTAGACAAACAGACAGATTGACAGACAGACAGATAAATAGACAGATAGATAGATATCTAAACAGATAGATAGATACATAGACAGATATGTATATATATATATATAGACAGATAAATAGACAGATAGATAGATAGATAGACAGACAGACAGATAGACAGACACACAGATAGATAGATAGATAGATAGATAGATAGATAGACAGACAGACAGACAGACAGACAGACAGACAGATAGATAGACAGACACACAGATAGATAGATAGATAGATAGATAGATAGATATAGACAGACAGACAGACAGATAGACAGACAGACACACAGATAGATAGAGACATAGATAGATAGATAGATGATAGATAGATAGATAGATAGATAGATAGATAGATAGATAGATATAGACAGACAGACAGACAGATAGACAGACACACAGAGATAGATAGATAGATAGATAGACAGACAGACAGACACAAAGATAGATAGATAGATAGATAGATAGATAGATAGATAGATAGATAGATAGATAGATAGATAGATAGATATAGACAGACAGACAGACAGACAGATAGACAGACAGACACACAGATAGATAGAGAGATAGATAGATAGACAGATAGACAGACACACATATAGATAGATAGATAGATAGATAGATAGATAGATAGATAGATAGATAGATAGATAGATAGACACACAGATAGATAGATAGACACACAGATAGATAGATAGATAGATAGATAGATAGGTAGATAGATAGATAGATAGATAGATAGATAGATAGATAGATAGATAGATAGATAGATAGATAGATAGACAGACAGACACAAAGATAGATAGATAGATAGATAGATAGATAGATAGATAGATAGATAGATAGATAGATAGATAGATAGATAGATAGATAGATATAGACAGACAGACAGACAGATAGATAGAGAGATAGATAGATAGACACACAGATAGATAGATAGATAGATAGATAGATAGATAGATAGATAGATAGATAGATAGATAGATAGATATAGACAGACAGACACACAGATAGATAGAGAGATAGATAGACACACAGATAGATAGATAGATAGATAGATAGATAGATAGATAGATAGATAGATAGATAGATAGATAGATAGATAGATAGATAAGATAGATAGATAGATAGATAGATAGATAGACAGACAGACAGACAGACAAGATCATTTAGTGACCTCCTTCTTCTTGTCTTCTGTCAGGTGTATTGGGTGGGGCCCATGATTGGTGGTGCAATGGGGGCCATCCTGTACGACTACATGCTGTTCCCTCGTATGAGGGGGTTATCTGAGCGGCTAGCCACTCTAAAGGGCACCCGGGCCCCCGAGGCCGAGAACCAGCAGGACGCCCGGGGGGAGCCCATCGAGCTCAAGACACAACCCTATAAACCTAATCAAAACCTGGGGACCGAAGTCTGGCTCTACCTCACTGGACCATCTCACCTCCCCGAGCAACAGCCAATACACCTGTTAAAATGATATCGAAATAAAACCCCACGCAGAGGGTCGCACATCTACACTAAAATCATGAAGAGAACTGAATTGAGTAGAGCACTCTGTGTAATATTATAGGTGAGTTGCTAGTACCAGTGCAGGGCAGAGGGCGGAGCTGAAGCAGGGGTTCAGGTGGATGTGGGCGGGGTTTATGGTGTGGGAGGGGCTAGATCCGTTTATTTAGACATGCTTTTCACTTTTCATCTGACTTCATTTTTCACAATTCATTTTCAATTTCGTTTTCTACAACACAAATCATTTTTGGATGTATGCTACTTAACCAGGGTGTCACATTTTTTCCACACGTTTTTTATTTTATTTCCATGAGAGTTAATGTGGGTGTGCAAGTGAGTGCCACTGTGTGGGTCTTTTGTGTGTGTGTGTGTGTGTGTGTGTGTGTGTGTGTGTGTGTGAGTGTGAGGCAGATCATGCACAAGTATGTAAGCTACATGTGTTTAGCTTGTGCATGACCAAGTGTTTGTGTGTCTGTTAACTGAGCATTTATTTTGGGTTTTTATCATTACAGCTCGCTCATGTCTGTACCATGCTCATGTTTTTTTCTCTTATTTTTACGGGACTCTATGACAACCCAAACTGTATTGTTTGCAATGATATTCCATTCATTTGAACTTTCACACAAACCACCGTGAACTGAGCTGTTTTAATGACACCAGTCCTTGCCACCAGTCTTTGCAATTACTTCAAGTTTACAGTGTCTGTTGCCTTTCATTAAATCTTTTTTTGAGAAAAACATCCATGACTGGGTAAAAAATACAGCAACATGAATCATATTTGAATGCAAATAAATACATGAAAAAGAAAAGGGTCTTTGTATATATCGCATGCACACATTGCGTCATTAATTATGCATTAATGAATATTAACACTAGATGGCGCTGTACAACAGTGATTTATCATCTAACCCTAGCTCCAAATATTCAGCTGCGATAAGAGATGATGGTGGGGTTTAATTAGACATAATGACATTTAGAAAAATGGCCAGTGGTACGAGAGTTAACTCTCATACAGAATTATTACTAAGGACAAAACACACTTGATCCCATTCAATAATATAGTCTTTGTGCTTTTAAATTTCTGTCTCTTCTAGAAAAAAGAAAAAACATATCCGAAAAATGTATGACTAATCTTGCACTACATTCTTGTCCAATTAAATGGTATAGGCTAAATGTCCCTCCCTTAGGCTTATAGTAAACAATTGTCTAAATGTTTAAAATTAATGTTTTTTGTGTGAAACACCTTTTTTATAACAGAGGGCGTGGCCATTTGTAAATTTAACGTGTCTGGTTTCCGGTGTCATTTGCTTCCAGTTAAAGGAACACTCCGACTTTTTGGGACTTTAGCCTATTCACCTTACCCCCCAGAGTTAGATAAGTCCATACCTTTTTCATCTCCGTGCGTGCTATAAGTCTGTTTGACGCACCGCACCCACCGCTAGCCTAGCTTAGCACAAAGACTGGATGTGACTGGTTGCAGCTTTCATACTAATCCAAATGAGTGGCAAAATAACGCAAACATTTTCCTATTTACATGTTGTGATTTGTATAGTCACATAATGTACAAATAACAAAGTCAAATGAGACACAGACATCTTTTAACCGTATAAAACCTGGGAACTATTCTCTGAAGGCGAAGCACTGCTACTTTGACGGAGTAATAACCATCACCTGAGACACGCTGTGGTGAGGAGCGGAGAGTTCGCTCGGTGTTTGGGTAATAGAGTCAGCAATTTATAAATAGTAAAAGCGTAGTTTAGAGTCATGGGTTTTCGCTCTATTGTAAATAGCTGCGACTGTAAACAGGGGAGGTAACCATGTTTCACTGAATTCCAACTAAAAACGCTGACTGGATGAAGAAATGGCTAACTTCTGGATATTTATCCAAACACACCTAAGATTATCAAGGGACATTATGTTTGCTCGGTACATTTCAATGAGGACGACTATTTTGAAAAAATGGAATTTGCCACACGGACCATAATGTGCTGAAGGATACGGCCATCCCATCGATAGCACAGACAGGACAAGTGGATCACCTGCGGCTGAGGTAAGTGTTCTGTTTATTTATTTTATTTATTTATTTCAGGTTTATTTAACAGGGACAATGCACACTAATGATACATGATTAAATGTACAGTGTGCCAGAATTAGCCAGTAGGCTAATTAGCCTCTATCGTCATGTTTTTAGATGACCTACTGTAACAGTGCCATTAGCCAGATCTAATGTAACGTTAGTGACACTATTATATGATTAGGGTATGAATATGTTTTTATCTTGATGCGGTGCGGACGCGCTTGGGGAAAAAACGAGCGCGTTCACCGCGTTGAACTTGCACCCTGCGCGCGGCGCGCTAGTTGCCTAAATTTGAAATAACCATGGAAATAACGAACTTGAGCGTGCAAAAGGGTACGATAGGCTGTGAGTTCATTGTGCAAAAAAACAATTTGTGCTATTACTTTCCCCTTATTCTATCCTATAGTAATGCAATACTGTATATTATATAGGCTACTGTTGAATACATTTGGTTCAGCTAATAAATTGCATTTAAAATATATTGATTCCTGTAATAATAATTATTTATTCATGTGATATTTATAAATCTGGGTGCGTTTTTTGGTTGGAAATCAATGAAACATGGTACTGCATTACCTGGTCTTCCCTGTTTTTTGTCACAGCTCATACAATAAAGCAAACACCCATGATAAACTATGCTTTTCTATCTAACGTTAGTAATTGCTGACTCTTTATTCCAACGCTGAGCGAAGCGAACTCTCTGCTCCTCGTCACGGTGCATCTCGATCACTCTGCCCAAGTAGCAGTGTTTCGCCTTCAGAAAATATAGTATTTATACGGTCAAAAGATGTCTGTGTCTCATATGACCTTGATATTTGCACACTCTGTGACTATACAAACCACAACATGTAAATAGGAAAACGTTTGCGTTATTTTGCCACTCATTTGGATTAGTATATGAAAGCTGCAACCATTCACATCCAGTCTTTGTGCTAAGCTAGGCTAGCGTGGGTGCGTCAAACAGACTTATAGCACGCACGGAGATGAAAAAAGGTATGGACTTATCTAACTC